>CM053399.1:68268530-68375913 GCA_028644305.1 Xerus rutilus | reverse complement strand
AATTTTTTTCTATTTGCCTCAACAAATGTTTTCAGTGAATAGTGTGTACAGCTTCTGATAATTTGTTTTTTTCTGTTATGTTTGCTAACATGTATTAAAATGCAACTTTTGGGAAAAAAAATAAAATAATAAAAAAAAAAATTATGATCTTCGCAATTTTGCCTAGACATTTTGTTTACTACACAGTTGTGCACAAAGTCATAAATATGGTCTAAATTTCTGTCCTTTGTATCACTGAAAAAATACTAATCAGTACTAGAGTCTTCATTTTAATACAAGTATTATAATTTCAAATATTTTCAGTATATACTCTTGAAACATATTGTAAAAACTAATACCATACACCAAAAAGTATTTAAAATTCTTAAAATGCTTGTAAGTCTCAGGTCAACAGATATGATATTACACAACAATAGACAAATAAGTGCTTAATAAATGTTTATTAATTTCTTGATCATTTTTCTTCTACTGGAACTACTTTTTAGACATTTCTCTAATAGATGAATTAATATAAATTACAAATAAGTCAAAAAGTTCTTATTTTTGTACTTTCAAGCAACCCATAATCTAGTAGAAGAATTTGGACTCTACATAATTGTACAATGTAATGATATTGTTCTGAATTTATTTACAGTTATCAGTAGGAACTCAGATGCAGGAATGCTTTACTCTGTCATTAAATAGAGAGGAAAGATTTAACCAAGAAAATGGAATTCAAATTGATGTTTGAAGGATTCATACATTTATCCATTTATTCATTTTGTGTATTGTTTTGTTTTGGTGAGATGGAACCTGTTTCAAGGACTGAAATATATATAGTAGAGATATAATTTATAGTTATATATTTAACTCATGATCTATTAGAGTCTGTTATGAATTGGATTCAGAAATGTCTTCTGAAGAATGGTCCCAAATAAAGAGTTGAGATTTTAGCCAATGATGAAAGCTGTGACCTCATTATTAATAATCCAAATGGATTACTGGGTGATACCTGCAGGGAAGTGAAGCATAGCTAGAGGAAGTAGGTCACTGGGAGTGTACCTTTTGGTATTATCTCTAGCCCCTAGCTTCTTGTGCACACACTTTCTCTCCATCTCTCTCCCTCCTGGTTGCCATAAGCTGAGCAGCTTCTGTCTGCTAGACTCTTCTGTCATGGTGTTCTGCCTCACCCCAGGCCCAGAGCAATGGAGTTGGCCAACCATTACTGGACTCTGACACTGTGTTCTCAAAATAAACTTTTCCTCCTTGAAGTTGTACTTGTCACATATTTTGGTCACAGTAATGAGTTGACTACACGATCTAATATAGGAGACAAATTATTTATGTTATCTCTTTAATGAAAATATAGTTAAAAACGGTAGTATATTCTATGAAGATAGTCTATAAAAACATATAAAATAGTACCCAAATGTAACCTAAGGAATTTTTTCTTAAATTTGGTGGAGATAATTAGGCAAGTTTTAGAATCAATAAAGAGCATTATATGTACAAAGAGGGATACAAGAAAATATAATGCACTCAAAAGTGATATTAAAAACCACCAAAACCTCAATAATACCACTGTAGTGGAGCAGTGTATTAGAGGAAGGTCTGGTGAGATAACTCAAAGCTCTAGTCAGGGGCAGGTAAGAAAGGCCCGTAGGCTTTGCTGAAGACTATATCCTATATCATACAAGCAAAGGAAACTGTTGAGAGCTTTTGAATAGATTCTACATAAGAAAAGGATTTTGAACCATCTTGACAATGAAATAAGAGAGTTTGTGGCATATTCAGTGAATCATAACTAGTTGAGTGTTAGTTAGTTGAGTGTAAACTAGAGAAAGATAGGGATTGGAAATGACAAGACAGCCTTCACAACTTGAAGAAGCTTCAGAAGGGTTTCTTCCTGTCTTAGGTACCTTGAAGGTCCTTTACTCAAAGCATTTACTTAAATCTGTAATTATAAATTCTTTCTCTGATCCTTTGAGATGTAAATTTTTTACATCTAGCCACTTTTTCTTTTCTTTCTTTCTTTCTTTTTTTTTTTTTTTTTTTTTTTTTGGTACTGGAGATTGAACTCAGGGGCACTTGACCACTAAACCACATCCCCAGCCCTATTTTGTGTTTTATGTAGAGACAGGGTCTTACTGAGTTGCTTAGCGCCTCACTGTTGCTGAGGCTGGCTTTGAACTCCTGATTCTCCTGTCTCAGCCTCCCTGAGTGCTGGGATTACAGACTTGTGCCACTGCGCCCCACTTAGCCACTTTTTCAATGCAGCAATGTTTGTCTCAGTGACTCAGGAGCCATCTCTCTGTAGCATAATCCTCAAAGAAAACAGCATCCTTATATCTAGTTTCTGTGGGAGGGCAACAGTGTATCTTTAACAGCTTCCTTCTGAGTTGTAAAACTACATCCTTTCATTAAGATAGGGAAAAGTAACTTTTCCTCTGGGTAAGGGCAATTAGCAAACACAAATGCCCTATGACTCCTCATGCCAATGCAAGCTCTTTAAAATGCTCCAGCCCTTTGTATCAGCCTAATTGACTGCAGTCTTGACTTTCTCTCTCTTGCAATTCTTGAATAAAGTTTCTTGCCTAATTAAGTTTATCTAATACAATCTTTACTGATAGATGTGAAACCAGAAATCATCAGCCAACATGCTAAGGGTTCCTTCTCTCATTAGACTGTATAGAAACATTAAATATGTTAAGCTAAATAAAAATCAGATAATTTAGAAAGATATGTTTTGGGACAATGCTGAGGAAAGATCAAAAGTCAGATAAAAAAATACATTGAGAGAGCAGCAAAATTATCTCATAACAGGTTATATGTGAAAGATTAGTTAGAGGAATTTTCAAATCTAACTTAACTGAATGGATGGATATTGATATCATTATTTATCTTAGATCATGTTTTTCTTGCCTGAAATGTTCCATTGCCGAAATTCTGCAGATTGCAAATTTCTTCCAAATCTTCCTCAGATGTCATCTAATCTTTGTGGTTTTCCTTGATGCTTCTATGTACATTTTGTTGTTTTTTCCTATGGATTCTAGAGTACAGTAGACATAGTTCCACACTGTGGTGTTGATACTATGATTATATATTTGTTCATGTGCCTGTGTGACATATTTTATGTAGAAGGAAATAACTGTGTCTCATTCATACTTGACTGTTCAGTTTCTACCATTGTACTTATTACATAAAAATTAAGGGTCATTGGAATGAGAAAATAAGAATGATAAGAAAATCAGTGTATGAGTTAAAAGAGAAGGAGGTGGACTGCCATGCTATACTACCATGGAAGAAACATTGATAATCACAGAAGGGAGAAGCAAGGTTTCTGTTACAATGTACCAAATAATACAGTTGTGGAAACTGTAGAAACCCCAAGATAAAAATAAAACTAAATTAGCACAGCTGATTGAAAGCTGAATTCTAACTAAATATGGTCACTAAGAATGCCTTCAGAATATTTAGAAGATGAGGAAACACACAAATATACAGAAACAACACAGCTCTTAAGAGATGTGACTAAAATGGCATGATACAGAGTTGCATTAAGAAGCAAAGATAAGGTTGTCTTAAGAAGCAGAGTCACATTGAGAAGCATTAAGAAGCAAAGATATTTAAAACAGGTTTGTCTTAAGGCAGAGACATCTGCCATTATTTGGAAGAAAAGGAGGATCAATAATTAGAAGCAAGAATAAGGACTACATCAATGGAAACTCCAAAGATGAGGTTGAGTTTATTGCTGAATTTTTCAATGGAAGTAACTTCAGCTTCTTAGAGAAAGTAACTTCAACTTTCTTATTGAAAGAAGAATGTATTTGTGCTAGGAACATGACATTCTTGAAAAAACAAATACATGATGAATTTTGTGTGAAAGAAACATCTTTATCATATTATAGAATCCCAAATTTTTCCATGTAGAACTGAACATATTTGAAGGTACTCGATGAACATTTATTTAAAGTAAATTGACACAATCTCTATGCTGATATTCCATATATATATATTATATATATGTGTGTGTATATATATGTATATATATATATGTGTGTGTCTGTATATATATGCATATATATATATATATATATATATATAACTCTAGTCTTGGAAATATTGTCCAATCAGATACCAAAATAAAAAGTTTCCTATGGAAAATACTAATTAAACAATACAAGGATCTATGTATAAAGAGTAAATTAACTAGTGCATAATAATTATTCAAAAAATGCTAGCTCTTTTCTTATATCTTTTCTTTCCCTAATAGAAGCACCTAAAGCAATAATTAACATATTTTAACCATATCAATTATGCAAAAGATCTTGTTTGTAGATAAATATTTCTTCAAGTTGAAGATTCTAAATTAATACACATATAGATTGCCTCTATTTTTACATATAGCAAAAAGAATTAAATGACCTTTGTGGTACTATACTTAATAAAAAATTTAAGTATATTGTTAAAATTATATTATTGCAATGTTTTTTACATTTTCAATTTAAAACTACAAATTCTGGATAACCAACACCATAATTGTCTGGTTAGAAGAATTAACATCTATTCTTCCATGACTTGGCTGAATCACTTGTTCATTCTGGTATAAAATAAAATGATTTTATTCATTGACTTGAATCCATGTCCTTATTGCTTTGGTGACTTTCTTTAGTCAAGGGAATTTCGTTAAATTTGTTAAGCCATTTAATGTTTATTTTCCTGTTTGATTTCCCTATATAAAAATCTAGTCATGGCATAAAACTAATATTTAACTGTTACTTTAGTTGAGAAGGATAGTGTAGAATAAAAATTTCATTGTTACCAATAGATGTAGTATAATAGGTAATACCTATTAGTGGCATACTTAATGATATCATACTTATGAAAAATATGACGATCACTTTAAGTGCAAACACAGCAAAATGAAATATCTTGGTATGAGTATGGTAATAATTAGAATATGAGAAGGTTAAAGCTGAAATGACACCTCCAAGTCACCCAATTAAATAATTCTTGTTGCAGCTGAGTAGGCTGCTTCTTTCAGACATTAAGTTTTAAGCACAATTTTCATTACCAAGCTAAACCACATGATTCCTCACTTTCAATTTGGCTTCTTACTTTCCCTGCATCTTCATTTTCTCAATTGTCAAAATAGGAATAAAACACCTTGAAGTCTTATTTAAATAAGTAAAGTGAGCTGATGTCATATGCATCTAATAAAACATTATTCTTGCTAGTGTTGTTATGCACTTGTCCCAAATATATGTCATCATTGTTTCCCAATTTCTACCAGGAAATAGTAGCAGTAAGACAACACCATTATCTGAACTAAGCTGCAATCTATCTTCAAAATATTTGTGGTGAATTGATTAAATGAATGTAACCTGCGCATTTTTCAGAAATTTATTTTCTCTAAAAATTCTAATAAGGAATGAATATACATGAAAATCAAAGAGAAATTAGTAGAGTGGATAAAAAGGGCCAGGGGGAGTGAGGAGGAGAAGGAAAGAGGAAATACTGGGGAATGATATTGGCCAAATCTCATTGTTATATGTGTGCATGTATGAATATATAGCAATAAATCCCACTATTATATTTTATAATAAAAATCATGGAAAAAATATAAATTCCTTTGTAACATGATCAATTTGACACACTAAAATTACAGTCCCTTAAGAATGGATCTTTTTTGCTATTGATTTATCTTATTTATGTAGTAAATAATATTTTCCAGGGAGGAAGAAATAAAGGAAAACATAAAATCAAATTCATTGTGCCATAATAATGGATTAAAACTCTGAAAACTCTATGAAGAATAAGTATAGTTAAAAATAATAATTCCTTTTGGTTAATCCTATACCTCACATTTCAGTGTAATGGTTTCCTCTATATCATTTGAAAATTACATAATTGATGAAGTTATATCTTAATACTCCTAATAATAAACAAGAAAATGATTTAGGTGAAATACAAATTGCCTTCTACATTCTCCTTACCACTTTTCTTTTGCAGTCCTGGGGATTGAATCCAAGGCCTCATGAATGCTAGGCAAGCATTCTACCACTGAGCTACATTCCCTGCCCTACATCTTCTTGATCAAATAAAAGATATCCATTTTCTAGACTAGTGATCAGGTACACAAAGCTCAAAATGCTAATTGAAATGATTGCACTAATTGAAATAACTGAATTCAACTCAATGTTACCAACAAATTTAGGCAAAATCAATAAAAATAAAAAGAAAGAATAAAACGATTAGAAGCACAAGAATTAGAATATAGAAAAATAAGAGGTGAGGACTAAATGCATGACCAAGTACATTGAGTGGCAGTCTCAGTAATAACCCAGAAGTTCTTTCTCTTGGATTTTTTATTCATACCATTTCTTTTTTCAAATTTATTAAAAATTAGATAAAGAAAAAGCCTCTATATGAAAAATAGTATCATGAGGAAGTTCTTATTGTTTGAAACTTAATTTCTTACCATTTTATGATCAAATTTTAATTTGCCTAAAAGTTTTGAAAAAGTATTCTATTCATATAAACAAAATCACTTTAAAGGATCTCTAATCTTTCTTCATTGCTTGCTGATTTCATTTTATAAATATTGATAAGTGAACAAGTTAGGGACCTTATAGAAATAAACTGGCACACTTTGAAGAGTTGAAGCATACAATAAAGAAATTATTGATAAAGATGTAGGTAGAGTTAGAAAATTTAATATGGTAAGACAAAGTACCTCCAAGAGAACAACCACAGATATATTACCCCTATAGGCCTTAATGGACCAGGAAGGTGATTATGTGAAAAGTGGCAGCAGCTGCAGACAAGCGCCATCTAAGAGGATCTGTGGTATCCTGAAAGGGAATCAGTCAATTTCTTATGATGCTGCAGAGAAAGCCAAGAGAATCGACACCCTAACTTCAATATCTTTTACCCTCTAATCTCTCAGCTGGTAACTCACATGTCAAGCCCAGTTGGAAAAGAGAGGAATAGTTTCTTAGTTCATAGCAGAAAGCAGAGTGAAGACTGAAGAATGGATATTTATGTGCACAATGTCCAGAAAACTGCTACAAATAAGAGATAGGTTAATGGAAATCTGCGTACGCTCCTCCCAGAAACCAAAAATGTTAGCCACTGACTAGAGGAGGAAATGGGGAATGTAGAATACTAAGCAACAATCCCTGCATCTGCAGCTACTTATAAATTTTAATTTGATAATCAAAACTTCCTTGTACTACATAATCTCTACTTTGTTATTTCTGACATCACTATCTCAGCAAGAGAACTTATAAATCTAGTGAGTTAATCCAAAACCTGTCTTGTAATGCCTGAGTGCTTGGTGATTCATTCTTTGTTGGCAAGCTTAAATTTTCCATGGAACATGATTATTACAGAAGAATGTACTAGAATGCACACCAATGAATTCTGTATGTACCACTAATAGTTTCTATTATCTCATAGTTATCTGGAATTATTTATTCACTATATCCCTATTTGTTTCAAGTCAAGAGGAAACTCAAATGACCAATTAAATGAAACTATTGCTATATTCTCTAGTGGAAGTATTCTTCCTTGGGCCTTTTTCACATCCCTTGATCCCCAGACTTATATAATATAACTAAGGGCAGAATTTCACAATATGTCAAAATACTAAATGCTGGCTAAAGGTATTAAACCTATGAGACAGCATCACAAACTTAATGACATGGTTAACTAGCTGACACTATAACTAAATATTAGGAGACCATTACAATGTTCTATTTGATCCAACTGCTTCTGGGTCAATTGTAAAAATAGTGAATTGTGTTGCTATGAGGTTTTTGCCTTGCTATTCAGAATACAAGTCCCTTGATCAAAGAGATGCTGTATAGGATGCAATGACAATCAATAAAGAATTTATACATCCACAAATCGTGGTGCTGACAGAACCACAGAGAACAGAAAAGAAATTGTGAATATAGAATATATATCTATTCCTATCAACATTAATTTCTTTCTTTACTTTCTTTTTTTAAACTAGGGATTGAACCCAGGGTGCTTAACCACCAACCCACATACCCAGCTCTTTTTAATTTTTTTTAAAATTTTGAGACAAGATCTTTCTAAGTTGCTTATACCTCACTAAGTTTCTGAGGCTTGCTTTAAACTTGCAATCTTCCTGTCTCAGCCTCCTGAGTTGCTGAGATTACAGGCATGTGCTACTGTGCCTCACTCAATTATTAATTTCTGATTCTCATGCTATCCTCCACCTCTGAAGGACATAAAAAAATCTGCCTTATTGGTCACTAGTTTCTCCATATATAAAAGCTTTAGCATAAGCATCTGCCTTTGGCAGATTGGGGATTTAGCAGTTTCAAAGTCAGATCACTCTTACTCAGATCAAGAGTAAATGTATGTTTTTAAACTGATGCATAGACTATCCCTGTTATCACAGTATTTTATACAAAGACTTATTAGGAAGTGGAGTGGCTAGAGAAAGAGGCTTTCTGACATACATGAAATATTTGTGCAGTAGATGGACATTTACATTAGACATGAATTTTCTGACATTCTCTAATTATTTTGAAATAGCTATCAACACATCACTCATTACATCATTATCATCAATTTTCTAATCCTGTTTTTATTGTCCCTGTTCAACCTATCTTAAGTTTTCTTTGAATTCATATAGATTAGTACTTTGGGTCACCCTTCCTTCACCCAGAGACATAAAACATAAAAAACTGCCTTTCAGCACCACCTTTCTGGGCCACTCTTGAGTAGGTACAGTTCCCATCTACATCTAGTTGGGGAGCTGGTATATCAGAAATTGCAGGGAAGTACCCATGTGGCAATAGATGTGGGTTGAGATAAAAGCTGTGCACTACAGCACGAGAATCTGACCTGCTCAAGGATTTCATTTGTACTTTCTGGACTGGCTAAGACACAAACTTAATATATCATTTTTTAAACTTACATATAATGCAGTATGTCATATAATGTATAGTGTGTGACAGATGACTTAGCTCACATGGTGCCTTGTGTGTTTTGATTCAATATTCATGAGGTATCAAATCACAATCTGATTTTAAAATGAAATAGTTACTGGCAAAAGAAGGCCTGGTTTTATGTGAAAATCCTAAGAATCAGCACCCTGATTTTTCTATTCTGGCTTGCTGAACATTCTATATAGCATTTCTCTCTGCCATAGGCACTTCCAGTTTTATTAGGTTAGCCAGGTTCCAAGACCGAAGTTATTTGCAGCTTGCACAGCTTGACATGATTCAAAGATTTTGTTTCCTCCAGACCCACAGTAGAATTGTCAATCTTACTCATTACCAATAGGGCACAGCAAAAAACAACTCAAAATAAAACAGTATGATGCATGTTGCTTTCAAAACCCAAAAACACATACCAAAAAGTGTCCCTCACTTGTCATATTTTCAGGTCATGCATTCATTAATGTGATTCATTCTAGGATGTATGTATAAAACTGCACCAGGCTACCAGACCTCTAATGCTGTATCATTATGGCAGTGCTATAAACTTTTGTAAGTTTCTTCTGTCATCAGACAAAACTAATTGCATTGTCTTACTAATGCAACTAGGTGGTTACCACTTCCTGCTCATCAGGTTTAGTACCAGCATGATGTTCTATGGAACATCAAGGTGAGCAAATACTATTGGAATTTGCTATGACAAAAATGAGAATTAACATAGTAGAGATACTATGAAATAATGTTGTTTTATGTGTAAAGTGAACCTGATTATGATTATCATTTTCCATTGGCCGAGGGGAGCATTTTATAGGCCATTTGCTGTATCCCAGTTTTCAGGACTTATTGTTTGTTTGCTTTGTGGTATAATTCAATAACAAAAGCACAGATAAGACTGCAACAGTGATTGGCATTACCCCTGAATAACTGTGAGAATCTAGTTATTTTTCACATGAGTTTAATGTGAATTTTGACAGATTCTTCAGCCATGTATCTTTCAAACCTTATAAGGTGGCAAAAAATAATACATTCACCTCCCAAGATTGGGCTACTTATTTATTACCTTGCTAAGGTGGAAACAAGCCCAGGTATTTCCATTTGGCCTTTCCTGTCATTAATGCCTTCACTACATGGGCCACGAAACTAATGCAAATGTTCTGTGAGATTTCCTTTATGTCTATTTCTTCTATATATTTTGGAAATGAAAATAACTACAGGATGCATTCATAATTCCTTTAGACCAACTGTTAGACAAAGTAGGTATAGAATTCATCTCTTGACCTTAATAAGCATTTGCTATGACTGATTGATCACAGTGCCATTGGGGATTAGCATACATTCAAAATTAATATCTATTGACTCCTAAAAATTCTAAATGTTTCATTTTTATGAGTGCATAGCCACACTATGAAATGGGTACAGATTCTTCCAGGGAAAAGTTGAATGAAGAGTTCAGCTTACAGTGATTTTCTTCAAATAGGCTTATCTTCTACCTCAACAAATGGACTCCTAGTATGTAAATTGCCTTAGTTCTAAGAACTAGAAAACAGGCTGTGAATCCCAACTATGGCATAGTGAATTAGGGTTCTTCCCATCAGACCTCAAATTGAATGTGTGTGTGTATGTGTGTGTGTGTAGTTGACCCTCATTTTTCATAAACTCTTTATTTTCAAATTGACCTACCCACAAAAATGTATTTGTAACCTCAAAAACAATACTTACAAGGTTTTTGCAGTCATTTGTCAATGTGCTCGTGGCAGCAAAAACTTTGAGCTACTCAAAGCCTGCATTCCCAACTGTTTTGAACAAGGTAAATTTTTGCCTTTTTTCAGCTTTCATATATAAATAAATGCCCTTTTCACAGTATATTTAGTGTCATGCTTTCTATAATTTTATGCTTTTGTTGACGATTTTGATGTTTACCATGTTCTCATAGCATTGAGCTAAAATATTGTCTCCAGTTCCTAGGTTCAAGATTATTATATGAAGATTATGATGCCTTATGAAGAAAATAAGTGTGTTAGAAAAGCTCCATATTTGCATGAATTATAGTGCTATTGGCCATGAATTCAATGTTAATGAAGTAACAGTATATATTAAATAGAGTGCTTTTAAATGGAAACATAAAATAAGGTTACGTATTGATTAGTTGATGAAAATGTTTTGAATAGAGGCTTTCAGGGAACTACTCTTGATTTATGTTATATATAAACCTAACTTAGTTCAAGTGCACACACACACACACACACACACACACACGTGATCAATCAGCAATTATGAGAAGTCTCTTTGAGACATTTTCATGATCTCTCCAGCCTGGTGGGGATTATTGTGGCAACTCTGTCCAGTTTGTCTTTTAGAGGTAAGTGATTCACCTAGCCTTTCTATCCTAGGATTCTATTATCCCCATTGAAGTCAGGAGGTATAATTGCATTGCACTGACTTCCACCAACAGCTCTGAACCACACAGGACAGCCTCCAAGAGCACTTACAGATATTACTTTCCCTTTTCAATGTACTTTCTGACACCCTGGTGAATAGAATGCCTTCTGGACCCTGTCAGATGATATGGTTAGAGAGTAGACAGCATGTTGCACATAATAGATTCATTAAAAATTATCAAAGACTATATGAAACTCTATGAAAGAGATTTCCATAATTCAAATATTATTGATTATAAATTCCTGCTCTGTCTACAATATTTAGGGTAAACATAGTAAACAATAAAGGCTCCTCAAGGTCCTTGAACCAGCATATTCTATCTCTCTTTCTGGACAAGTGTGCCAGTATCAATTAATGCAGCCTTGTCAAGCTATATTTCATTGCCTTAGTCTCACATCCTTAAAACCCATTTACATATGGGCTCCCTAGACTTGGAATGATGTAAGTCAGTAAGATCCTCCACCCTGTTCAGTGTATAGCATGACCACCTTGCATATCAGGACTCACGTGCTACTTACTATCTGAAATATATTTCATTTTACGTTGTGCATGGAGTGGCAATGAAGGGTGACGGGAGTATGTCCTGAAGAGTAAGCATGCAATTGTGAAGTAACTCTCCTAGACAAGATCATCAAAAGGCTGGCAGGATGCAGGATCATTATGCAGTTGGAAATGCTGGTTCACCCAAATTCAGGGGAAGGAGACAAGGGATACTTCCTCTAGAAAGGTTTACAGAATTCTATGACCTAAAATTTTTAATTCTCATCTGTAGCTGACAAAATATGTGTTTACTATACCTCAGGGTCTCACTGCTTTCGTATGAGCTCTTTAACATTTACATGAGCAGGACGGCTATCCAGTGACTGTTATCAGTCAGGTTCTGAAGAAGAATATAAAGGCAATATGGAAAAATGTGAGTAAGTTGAGCAAATTCAGGTAATTTAGGGAAATATAAGTGATTTTAAATGTTTGAGTAGCAAGGGAAGGTACGGTGTCCCGGGCTAGCAACAAGGAAGTAGTTTATCACCACTAAGCTTGATGAGGCAAGTAGAAGGAGTAGATGCTAGAGATCATAAAGTACCTATAGCAATGAGCCACAAAACAGGAGCTATGACCTTCAGTAGCAGGACACAGCCCATATGGTGACACAGCAGGGAAGAAGATAGGGAATGAAATCCCCCTCCACATTATTCATTCGTTAGTTAAGAAGCAAGGAAGATAACCAAAAGCAATAGAGACTGTTGATGCAATCAAAAGAATTTGGTTTTCTGAGGAGCAGGGTAAAGAATGCTAACATAAGAAACATATTAATTCATGCAATTTTAATTGAATAACTGTTAAATATATATCAAGTGCAGACTCTGTGTTGTGATGGAAACCAAAATACACAATATCTTTTGTCCTATACTGCAGTGAGTAAAGAGAACAGAATAAATATGTATATAAAAGAGAAATGAGGGTGCATAAAAGAGAAAAGAAGTGATAAAGGCATAAAATATAATCATTTTGGGAGGAAAATTTGGGGAAGGCTATATAGAGTTGTCTTTTTAGACATCTACAGGATTTCACCACACAGAAAAGGAAGGAAAAGGACATTCTACACAGAGAAAATAACATTAATAAAGGCAGAGAGATGTGAGAGTGCATGACAAGGAATGGTGGGCAGCTGGAGGTGGTGAAATTTTAAAATACAAGAGTAGGAGTGACTGGGGATGTGATTGAAACAGGTCAAAAATCATATTGAGAAGCATTTTGAAAAATATATAAAAGTTTAAAATATATCCTATAGGCAAGGAGAAAACAATGAAGCATTTTATGTGTAAGGAAAGAACCCAACAAAGGAAACAGAGAGAGAGAGGAGAGGTGACTCAGCACTAACAGTTTTACTTGGGATCAAATTGTGGAGGAAGGGTCCCAGTGAGATTGTAGCCCGTCTTCAGCTTACAGTCTAGGGACATTACAGAGAAGTGAAGGGACACGGGAATTTTTGCAGCTTGGTCCTTGCTAGGGCGTTGTCAGGGAAGGGTTCTTGTGGTCCTCACTGTCATTTTTGATAGTTGTCACTGTTCCATGCCAAACAGGACACGGTGTTATCAAGAGTTCAGTCCAAGGTAACAATTCTCCTTACATGGTATTGTCTGGAGTTTATGTCAGGCTAATGGTTTTTCTGGGTCAGAGTGACCTTGGGGAGACAGTTGTTCTAAAGGAAGGGATATATTTCAAAACGGTGTTGCCTAAGTCAAGTTCTCCCTAACATTAGACACTTCTGTGTTTTGGAATTCAATTAGACTTTTTTTTTTGAAATATCTGTTTTATTAAATTATAGTGCCTTCTTTTGGAAGCTAAAAAGGCAGAAACTATAAGAAAAAAAAACTTTCTGGAAAGACAACATTTTGGCATTAATTTTGGAAATAATAATTTGGCCCAGGTTTTTTTACATTTTTCTGATAACCATTATCACCTAAGAAACTGATCCTATAGAAACCGAGAATCAGAAAAGCCAATGCAGTACATAAATATAGTCCAAAAGCATTTCATTTACATCAAAGTCAATTCAAATCCTGCCTTTCATTTAGTGTACTAAAAAGTGAGCCAATTTATATAAATAGTACTTTAGTATTACTTCTTGTTTAGTGATAAAAAGAGGTATTATCAAATAAGATAGGATAGGTAATGGACACCAGTTAAGGTCTGTTTTTTTTTTAAATGTAAAGGCCCCTCAGTGAGGCTAACCCTTACCACACCCTCCCTCCCTTTCCCTTCTACTACATCATTTCTGCCTCCTTCTGCATCCTCTAATTCAAACTATAGAAAGTTCTCTGCTTTTAAGGTCTGTTGTGGTTAGATTGGACCCAGAAAGATAGTCCAGGATAATCACCTTATTTTAAATTTATTTTCATGTGTAAAGTCCCTTTGGTCACGTAGCTTAATCTATTCACACATTCCAGGTATTAGAACAAGGGCATGTTTGCAGAGCCATTTGGCCCACCATAACAAGTATTCATCACATTAAAATTATTTCACAGATAAGATCCTTGAGTTGTCTTTTCATTAGCAATAACATTACTGTAGCTGGGCACAGTGGTGCACACCTGTAATCCCAGCACTTTAGGAGGCTGAGACAAGAGAATCACAAATTCAAAGCCAGCTGCAGCAAAAGCAAGGCGCTAAGCAAATCAGTAAGACCCTGTCTCTAAACAAAACACAAAATAGGTCTGGGAATATGGTTCAGTGGTCGAGTACCCCTGAGTTCAATCCCTAGTAACCCCTGCAAAAATTAAAAAATAACATTACTGTGTATGTCAGATCTGCTTCAAAGCAATTTATAAAAGATCTTCCTGGACTATCCCATCTTCCTAGGCAGCTGGCTAGGACAGGTAGAAGGTTGTTAAACACTTTGCCCCCAAAACTAACATATTCTTTCAGGCACCAAACAAAGTAGAATCAAAACATATAAAAGAAAAGCTATCAGAAATTCATGGCTCTTTTTTACTAAAATGATTTAAAATGAGCCTTCTTGGCCTAGAAGAGTTTAGGTAGAAAAAGTTAAATTAAAAAAAAGCATATCTGAAAAAGATACAATTAATAAGGTTGAGCTAATTTATACTAAAATCATCATGTTAAAATAATACACTTTTACTTGAATAGTATATCAAACAAAAATTACACTAAAAAGAAAAGCTCAAGAAATTAAAAAAAAACAGAAATAGTAGATTCCAAATTAATAATAATAAAATACATAAGAGATAAAGAAAATGAGGAGAGAAGGAGAAAGAAGAATAGGAAATTGAGAAGAAAGAGGAGAAGGAAAAGTGACATTTATTAACTGTTTTCTACATGGCAGGAAGAATCTTATGTCCTTCTAATCCTCTACACACAATGAAGTAGGTATTGTTATTATCAACATTTTACAAATAAGAGAACTAGAGTACAGAGATAGTAAATTGCTCAACGACATAAAACCTAGTTAGTGGTAATGCAAAGTTGCTTGGCTACAGAATCTGTCTTCTTAAAAACCATGCTACATCTGGGCTGGGATTGTAGCTCAGTGGTAGAGCGCTTGCCTTGCGTGCGTGAGGCCCTGGGTTCAAATCCTCGGCACCACATACAAAGCAATAAAATAAAGACATTGTGTCCATCTATAACTAAAAAAATATTTAAAAAAAAAACCATGCTACATTTAATATGACAAAATAAACATAATGATTCTAGAAACAGATCATATAGATTACTGAGCAAAACATATTGTGTACTGAATGATTACATTCCCCCAAATTTCATATGTTAAAGGAATACATTTACATGTATGAGTCTCTAAGGTAGTTCTTAAGGTTGAATGAAATTATGAGGGTAAGACCTGTTTTATAGGACTATCATAAGAAAAGACACCAGAAAGTAGCCCCCTTCAAAGAGTCCCACGCAGGTTCCAAGGAAAGACCATATGTGCACAAAGAGAAGGCAGCCATCTGCAACCCAAGGGGAGAACCCTCACCAGACATCTGCCGTGCTGCCACCTTAATCTCTAACTTCCAGGCTCCAGACCTGTGAAAATATTTGTTTCTGGTGTTTAAGCCACTCAGACTATGACATTTGTTATGACAGCCTGAGCAGACTATATACTCCGCCACTTGAATATTTGTAAATTCTTTTTTTTATGGTTGAAAATCTTTTTAATTGGCTCTTTTCAGTTATACAGGACAAGAGGATTCATTTTGACATAATTATAAAAGCATGGAATAGAATTTGTTCTAATTTAGTCCCCCGTGTCTCCTTTCCCTCACCTCCTCCCTCCTCCCTTTCTCTCTTTCTACTGATCTTTTTGCTATTTAACTAATTTTTTTTTAAATTTAATTAGTGTCTTGTGGATGTACATGATGGTGAGATTCATTTTAAAACTCTTTGTAAACAGCCTTCGCATAACACAGAAACAAAAAAAAACCCAAAAGTATGAAACATATTGAAATATGATTAAAATACAGCTTATAAAATGTATACAATATAGCTTTTATGAATATACATTCCTTTGGCAAATGAGCATTGAAGGGTTATGGAAAATAGTATTTCTACAAGACAGTTGCCCACCCAGGAGAAACAGAAAGACAGTGTGGCTTGGAAGAGGGAGGGAAATTAGCCAAACATTAAACCTCTCCTAGTCAATCCTTTCCTAGCAACAATGGGCCCCAAGGGAAAAAGCAAACTTTCATCCCTCCCTGGGTTTATCCCTAGCATCTCCACCAAAAGCAGACATTCACATCTTCCTAACCACAATGGGTTCTGAAGGGAGGAGGCGGATACTGAAACGCTGGACCCTGGACTTTTACCCATTATCATTGAGGATGAGTCCTGGAAGGAGAAAAGCAAATAGTGAAGCTCTAGGTAACAACGGGTCTCAGAGGAAGGGAGGTAAGAAGTGAATACCGAGTTCTGAGCTTTTGCCAGTGACAATGAGTTTTGAACTTTTCACAACTGCTTTCCTGACTATCCAAATCAACACATCCTGCCTCAGTCTCCAATAATTAATTCACCTTCATTGTAAACTATAATACTCATGAGCCCACCCATGCCTGATTGATTAACTCCACTACGGAGTAAAGAAAAGCTGGCTCATCCATTTGAGGTCTGCTTCTGTCCCGGTTATTTGTATTTTCATCATGGTGGCGAAAACGTATTGATTATTTTTGCTTACAAATGCATTCTTACTTCTACTAGTGGTAATTCACTACTCTAATATTATCAGCCTACTTACTTTCAAAGAAGTTGACTTGAAGCATAACTCTCATAATTGGGCTATTTTTTACTTAAGCCAAATCCATGCCTCATGTTTCAGCTACAGTAATTATTTCAAGAATGAATATGTGGGGCTGGGATTGTGGCTCAGTGGTAGAGCGCTTGCCTAGCATGTGTGAGGCCCTGGGTTGGATCCTCAGCACC
The DNA here is from genome assembly GCA_028644305.1 of Xerus rutilus. Taxonomy (NCBI): domain Eukaryota; kingdom Metazoa; phylum Chordata; class Mammalia; order Rodentia; family Sciuridae; genus Xerus; species Xerus rutilus. The sequence goes on along the minus strand of CM053399.1, from coordinate 68,358,586 downwards.
ATATACAAAGCAATAAAATAAAGACATTGTGTCCATCTACAACTAAAAAAACTATTAAAAAAAAAAGAATGAATATGTGGTCTAGTAAAAAGGACTATGGTCAAGGAGAGTTTTGATAAAACTTGTGAAGTAAAGTTGGGGATGGGCCAGACCATTTGTAAATTCTTGTCTAACTCTAAAATGTTACATCATAATCTGATGAGCATAGAACTGAAGAACAGTTATCCAGAGCTTATACTAGGTTTTTAAAAATCTTTTGGTATTTTATTAAACAGCTAGGCTATTCATTGCTTGAGAACAAATGACCCTCTGTGCCCTTCCCCATGTTAGCCCTCATAACATTTCAGGCAGGATCCAGCCACCAGCAAGCATATAGTACAGGTATGTGCTGAAGACAAATCCTATAACTTTACTTCCTCTGATTTTCCTCTGGGAAAATAATTGACACCAAAGTTTTGAAAGCCTCAATTTAAAATAATATGGGGTCTGGGGTTGTAGGTCAGTGGTAGAGCACTTGCCTAGCATGTGTGAGGCACTGGGTTCAATCCTCAGCATCACATAAAAAAATGAATAAAATAAAGGTACTGTGCCCATCTACAACTAAAAAAACATTAAAAAGAAGCATGTATATACCTTGAACATTCGAATTCCATTGCAGCAAATGTTATACCACAACTTCACTATTGTCAGCTAATTGTTCATGCTAATTGTCAGCATGAACTCACTCACCTCAAGCAATAATTTTTCTAATGGTCAAACCATTCTGTAATGTGGTTAAAACAAACCTGACAAACTATCATAATGAATTTTTCATATATATGACCTGTATGTACAATATTTAAAGAAAGGTTGTAATCTATCATAGTCAATGCTAGTCTGCTAAGGCAACTTTCATTCCTCCACAGTATTGCTACCACTCTGCTAAAAAAGATTGGTTTAATATAATCAGTAACATTTTAAAATGATATTGCACAAAGCAAGATTCAGAACAGTATGAATTCTGTGCTGCCAGTTGCATAATCAAGAAGGAAAATATATACTTGTACTTATTTCCATATATGCTTGTCATATACTTTGAAAGAGAAAAATAAAATAACATTAAAAAGCAGATAGTCTTTTCTACAGAACTTGCATCAAATGGAGTAGACTAGAGTTGGTGTGACCACTTGTCAACACTTGCTTTAAGAAGAAAGTTCATATAAAAAAGTGAGTAGAGAACTGACAGAGAAGCACTACCTTCTGTTAGAATATCTTGAACTCCAGTCAGCCTCCTTTGAACACAACACTACCTTTGTAGTTGGTTATGTAAACCAAAAAAAAAAATGATATGCTACATAAAGCAGTTTGAGTTGGATTTTCTGTCATGTATCGACCCAAAAAGACCTAAATAATATAAAATTGAAGTTATGCTAAGGAAAATTCTATGACGTTTTAGTAAAATATCATATCACCAAATCTTTGATTCAGGATTTATTAAAAGTAAAATAAAAAAGGCAGAGGAAAGGGGTGTTTCTGTTTTTGTTTTTGTTTTTTAACTGAGAGTGAACAATCCAAATGGACTGGAGAATGTAATTCTGAAAACAGATATTACCCTTTGATAAAATAGGTAAAGACCTGAGTGATGTTGAAATAATCTCTTTAGTCTGGAAAATGAATGTGTATTTTTATTCAGAATTCTAAACATCATGCCAATTATTATTGCTGAGAGAAATGGCCAAAATAAGTGTTTTGTAGACAAAATTTACCATGTCCCTTATGTAATTTTTAATCCACAGATAATAGATTAACATGACCTAAAAACACAAGCTATAATTGGATCATATATGCAAGCTGAGATCAAAGAAATGGCTTTAAATTTAGGAGGAAATGACTTTTAATCTGAATCACATCTCTAATTTCTAAGATTAATTAATTAAAGAAATGTTTTACACCAAGACATCTTAATAGCCTTAAGAACACTCAGTTAACGTAAACTCTGAGATAAGAAATACTTTTGCCGGGCGCGGTGGCTCACGCCTGTAATCCCAGCACTTAGGGAGGCTGAGACAGGAGAATTGGGAGTTCAAAGCCAGCCTCAGCAACGGCGAGGCGCTAAGTGAGACCCTGTCTCTATGTAAAACACAAAATAGGGCTGGGGATGTGGCTCAGTGGTCGAGTTCCCCTGAGTTCAATCCCCAGTACCAAAAAAAAAAAAAGAAATACTTTTTTGGGGGGAAACTACTAGGGATTGAACTCAAGGGCACTTGACAATTGAACCACATCCCCAGCCCTATTTTGTATTTGGTTTAGAGGCAGAGTCTCACTGAGTTACTTAGTACCTCACTTTTGCTGAGGCTGGCTTTGAACTCTGGATCCTCCTGCCTCAGCCTCCTGAACTGCCTGCTGGATTACAGGTATGCAACACCGCACCCAGCTAGAAATGCTATTTTAAAGCAAGATGTTAAATGAATATTATAAATTTAGATATTGTAAAAATAACAAATTAGAGATGTAGAATTACATTTCTATTCCTCATTCTTTCTTTTCATAGGCCACCTATAGAATAGGCCTCACTGAGAGGTGCTAAGTGTTCTTGGAACATATAAATACTTACTGTGATGCTCATCAGTTATTTCCTAAATTAGGCATCTGCTAATAGACTTGACCCATGCTTAAAATTATGATAAGATGAATGAATACCCAAATGTAAATTTATCTAGCATTTTCTTAGATTTTTTTCTTAATTTCAAAACTACTTTTATTATTTTTACCTTACAGTTTTTCTTTTCTTTTTTCTTTTTCTTTCCCAAGCAATCTCTATGTTAAACAGCTCTAAGCATGTAAATTTAACTGAAGAAAGTTTCTTACATTCCTTCTAATTGCTGAAATTGAAAGTGCAAACTTTAATATACATTTCCAAGGAAATTCATTTTTTATTACATTCTGAAAAAACTTCTCTCCTGAATGTTTGAGGCCACTTAGTCAAGCAACTTGCATAATTCAAATACTTGGAAACTTATAAAACGTATCTAAATCCAAACTCCAACTGCAGAAAATATCATAGGAAAATCCTTCCTTGCATATTTTTAATACCAGATGTCAAATTGCATTTTTTGCTGGTAGAGAGAACATTTTAACTGATGACTTGCAATTTTATCCAACTAATTAGCATCATTTTAAAATTTACAACATTGCCTTTGCTTTTAGAGGAAAGGAAATTCCACGTCTTCTCATAGTGATTATCACTTTTACTATGTGTGTAATTGTGATTAGAGGGAAAGAAATTTAAGCAGGTACCTTGTCAATATTCATAAAATGGAGGTCAAAAGGGTGGTGCCAAATCTGCCTTAGCATGTCTTAGAATAAGAATCCACATATTGGTGAAATATATTTTTGATTGACATTCATGTCAGGTGTGGACTCCTATCAAAGCCAGTCCAATTCGAAGTTTAAATATGTGAACATACTTCAGTAGGAGACTTTCTTCTTTAATTCTTCTTTAGTCTAAAAATCAGGTTGCAAGTTTTAAGTCATCTTTTGAAAATTAGTTCCAATATTTTTGGCCTATTTCTTCTCTAGCAAAGTCAGAGCAGGTACCTACCTTGTGGAGACAGCACAGTAGACTGGGCACACCTGGTTAGTTTCTGGTTCTATTGGCTGAAATAGCAGCTGAATGAATTCCAGTCAGTCTTGGTTGTCTGAATGATACTCCAATCTCACTCATGTATCATCTTGCAGTTACCTTTGTTGTTATGAAATAGTCTCATTTCTCCTGCAAGTGAGAAGGAACTAGAAAACTGGGAATACTCACTACATAAATTTTTGCCCTTGTGTATTCAGGAAATCAGGTTATTTTCAGCTCTAAAATCTTTGCTTCTCCTTTCAATGCCCTGTAGTAGCTTTCATGACTGGGTGAGGAAAGCTTAGGACAAAAAATTTAAATAACTTTCCCAAAGATGTACAGTTGATTAATATAATAATAGGAACTTGTGTATCCAACTCCAAAAACTGCACTCTAGCAGGTACCACCAAAGGACCCTGTGCACCTTCAGGAAAGTCAGCATGTATATTTTCCCAAGGTTAGATATTAGAAATAGCTCAACTCAACCAGCTTCTTAAGGTTTTGCTTTGTTCTTATTTTGTTTTGTTTATTTGCTTACAAATAAATTAATCCGACTTTTTTTTAAATCTGGGCAGAAACTCATGGATGAAACCTAAACCCCAGTGATAAAGTCTGCACGAGCATCTCTGTATCTGTCTCTTGTCATCTGTAGAACATACATTGCTGTAACTTCTATTGATTTTTAAAAATACTTGATGAATATTGAACAAATAATCTTTGGTAAAGGATCCTTCCAAACTTTTATTTAACAAAATGAAACATAATTTGGTGTTTGTAGTCATTTGAAAGCAGGATGGGTGAAAAGAGCTTGTTACTAGTAGTCTTGTGAAATGAAATTAAATATAACAAAGTGATGATTGATGTCTAGCTTAGAATGTTACATTCCTTTGTGAATAAAACAAGCACAATGCCTTTGAAGAGTCTTGACACTAATGAATTTTTCTTTGCTCCTAGAACAGTCCCAATGGGTAGGAGCATCTCCATACCTTCAACCCCTTCCTTCCATCCTTCCCCATTTTATGCTAATAGACTGTGCTCTTGCCAAAGAGCACCCCTTTAGGACCTTTGGATCTGATTGGTCCAAGAGTGTATTTAAGCTTCTATACTTTCTGGAATAAACGGTGTTTTCTGCATCTCGCTCTGGTGTTTCTGCGTCTCACTGGGGCAGAGCTGATTCTTTACCTACACCCCGGAGCCCGGGGAATTTGGTTCCATGGACCGCCACCATCCAGAGAGACCCCATATCATCTTCCTCGTCTTTTCTGGACCCCAACTCATCGAGCAGGACCCATGTGGCACCTCCCAAGCCCCCCTTTTAGCAATACCAATGAATTTTTCTTTGCACCTAGAACAGTCCCAAGTCCCAAGCCTGTTGCTTGAAGTAAACATCCCTGTCTCTTCCAGCTCCCATTCTACTACTATGCCCCCAGCTTGTGATTCAAGGCATTCAGGGCTCCAGTGCCTGGCAGAAAAGTGGTTAGGAAAGTAGCTGGAAACTAGGTCTTCCCTTTTTGCCTGAAATACTGAATGTGGAATGTTTCTAATCTATAAAGTAATACACTATTGTGTCTTACCAAGCATGATTCTTTCTTCCTGCATCTCTCCTTTTCCTTTTTGTTCCTCCTTTTCCTTTACAATTTAGTTTTACTATGGAAAAATGTTAACATATTCAAAAGGAGACATATAAAGTTCATTGGTATTGCTAAAGGAAATCTTGCAAACATTCTCAGTCAACTCCAATACTTGAAAGCTCATAATTTTATTTATCATGGATCTCAGACGCATTTTCCCCATTCCCAAAGTGTTTTGATGCAAACCAGAGCATCATATATTTCAATTGCAAATAATTCAGTGTGGATTTCCAAATGATAAAATTGATTTTAAAAACTTTGAAGTCAATATTTTTTAGAGATAATCATAATATGAAATAATTAGTCAATGGTCAAATTTTCCATTGTACTTAAATATCATTTTTATAATCATTTAATTAGAATTCAAAAAGGTTCATACATTATATATGGCTAATGTGTCCTTTTGTTCTCATTTGAATTAATTTCCCTTCCATCTTTGTTTTTCTTTCTTGCACTATTTATTTTTTTAAAACTATAGATTTTCCCATAGTCTGGATTTTGCTTTTTGTTCATGCAAGGTATAGTTTAACATGTTCCTTTTTCCTCTGTTTCTCATAAATTGATTGCTGGTTATAAAGATATGATTACATTTATTGCACTTTTTAATTATTTTGTAGCAGGATAACTTCACAGGGATGTGCACTCCTCCTTCAAGAGGCCATTATACCTGTTGGATTCTCCTTGTGTTATGTTAGAAGCCATCAACAATGAATGACTAGATCTACCAAATGTTAAAAAACAGTACCATTCTATCATTCTTTCTTATATTTAATAACCAGAATAAGACTATGAAGATAAACTTTTCTATGGTTTGCTTTCCATATGCTATTGTAACACAGGGTCTTGTGAGCTCTGGAGGGTTCTTGTCTCATACCATGAAGAATGAAGTACACAGATGCCGGAGTGTGAGAATTACATAGCAGATTTATTAGAAGCAAGCAAGAAAAACTCCTAATGCATGGGAGGGGTACCAAAGAGGGTACCATTGGTGGCTGTCTGTCTAGGGGTTATATTTGTTTTGATGAGAAACTAACCTTTCACCGAAGAATACTCTTTGATTATTCTTTTTCTGATTCAATTGAAGATATGTGATTTTAATTTCTTGTTCTCACAATGAGGCAGTTTAATGTATTTATTAACCTAAGTTTGTCCTGTACTTGTTCCTTAAAATAAACAAATTGTTTGGGCTCAAAACAATTCTTCGGAATTGACTAATATTAGGATACTCAAGGAAGTCCAGGGCAAGAACAGAATGTTGTATGGGCACCCCTATGCTTGGGTACCCATATAAACTTCTCTGCAATGAAGACATATCTAGAACAGTTTAACCATCAAAACACTTTTTTTTGCTCTTTCTAAAATACCATATAAATGGAATCATTATTTACTATTTTACTCTTATTACACAATGACATGATCATTGCAACAAAATTCTTCAAAGGGTCATCTATAATCCTTGCTTCTATTTCCTCTTTTTTCATTACCCATAGTAATTGCTAATATGAGTGGTAATTGAAACTTCTTTATCTCTGAAGAAATATCACAGTATGCATCCCTTATATTTATGAGCCCCCAGAATATTTTTACATAAAATCCAGACAAACATTAGTGAAAAATAATGGTGAAAGAACATGTGGAAAAATGGCAGTTTAATTTAATTATTTCTACACAAAATACAACAAAATACAAAGTTTGCTATTTTGATCTATGAATACCAAAAGTATTTTGAGGTGCAAATTTACCTTTAAATCAAAATTTTACAAGGAAAAAAGATAACTTTATGTGCAATTATGCTCAGAGCAAAAATGTTATGAGCAATTATGAGTAATAATCTAGTTAGGCACAGTGTTTGACTTATGTCATTAACCAACTCTACTTGATAATAGATATTCTCTTTTCTCAGAAAATATCTGGCAAAATATTTTCTTTACTGCTGAAAGACATTTCTTGCCCACCTTTATTTCAGAGCTGTTTCTATAATAAACTCTCTAGACCAGCATGACCAACACAATAACTAATGAATCTATTTCTTTATAATTTAAATATAAAAATCAGAGAGCAACTATTCTGAAAATAATGAGGTAAAAAAGTAAAATTGAATATCTTATACTTATTGCTTACTCACTAAAAATAAATTTATATGTGTATTAATACCAATATCAAAGACTTCTTGCTCTTGAATATATTCATTTCCTGTTTGCCATGAAATAGTTTTTATCATGGTTTCATAGAAAAAGAAATTAAGAGCAGAAGATATTGTCATGGTAAGATGGTAAGTTTTGGATTTGGATGCTGAAAGTGGCTGAACATAGCTTATTACTTTAAAGAAGGTACAATAAATTTATCTGCTATTTGTTGAAAGTTTGTAACTGCTGCATTTCCTTATTCAAATACTCCCCATTTCCATTATAGGTCCCTATATGTATTGTTAATAATTTTAGTGAAGTCACATCATTAAAGCATAATAAAGGCTAAGATACTATATAAAAAGTAAATAAAAAATAAAAAAAAATTCTAAGAAAATATATTTTTAGTCTTCAGCATTTTTCATTCATATTTGAAGAATACTGTCTAAAACTGTGGTTTTAGAATGGATGATTATTTTAAAACTAAGTCATACTGTAGATAATTTATTTCACAATGATATGAACATAATGTCTGTTAAAAGTTCTCAACTATACCACTTGAGAACATTTAAACTAAGACAATTATTGGTATCATTTCATGTCACCAATCAAAATTAAAATGTAGAAACCAAGATACCAAAACAAAATGGCATTAAATTTACATATAGTCTAATTCAGCTAAGAATATAGACTTTAAACATAGAAAAAATATGCAGGAAGAAAAAACAACAATGCTTAGTAAACATAAAGATAGAAATCACTTCTGAAGAAGGAATTTGAAGGAGATAATTCTAGTTAAAGAATATTTTTCACTTTTAAGTTAAATTTTTCTAAGCACTGAATCCATACTGTAGTAAATTCCTAGAGAATTTTGTTACTTCTTAGCTACCCAGCCACAGATATTATTTATCTATGGAGAATTCAACTAGCCAGAGAAATAAAAGAAAGAAAATGATCAGTCAAAAGCAGTACTCTTACAGAAAATTCTCTAGAGGCTATAAATCTCCCAATAAATACATGATAAATAAATTTGCTTAGAGATACAAGACAGCTGCTAAATAAGCCTTATCCCTTGTGTGCCTTATAATATGTTAACACTTCGATGATGGAAATTACAGAAATACATTTTTATTTCAATGTACAGTTCACAGAATAATTTTCATTTGCCTTGCTGAATTTAATCTTCACATTATCCTTAAAATGTAAGTATTATTTTTTGTGTTCCTACTTTGGACATGAGGAAACTTAGTGATGGAATTTAAAGGATGCATGAGGTGGGTGGGAGGAGAAATAGACTCATAGACTCAGGTAAAATTAATTTAGAGACATATTTTGGAAAGTGATATCATAAAGAAAGCACAAGTGACTTTTCTTATAGGTACTCTATGATATTTTAGACATGGCTTTCAAAAATGAAAATATAAATTCAATTTATAAATGTATAATAAGTAATAGCCCAAACTATGTTTCAAACCATTAAGTTTAAGCTGCTCATTACATTGCTCCTACTGCTACTGATTCTAGTTTAATTTTATGATAAGCAGTTCTTTATAGTGGGAGTTGCCTTGGTAGAAGAGAAGAAAAAGATCATTGTAATGATTTTCATCATAAAGAGATGCAAGCTTCTGTGTTAAATACCATCAGGGAGGAAAGGAATTCACATGAGCCAAAACAAAATTATTTCAATGTTTAAACTTCAGTGAATAAGTATAATTGAAGTGAAATGGAGACAGTCATACAGGTATGTTTAACAATTCATGACTTTGATAAGGTGATGAGAAAAGACCAAAGAAAATAGTCACTTAATGTACAAAGGAACTAAAAAGAAGAAAATCTGGGTGGGGTTGGGGGGGCATGTTGAGATTTGGTATAGGAACTAAATAGGCTCTGGGTAGAATTTGGCTGTTAAACTTTGTTCAGTAGAACATATGAGTAAATAGATCCCAAAGATTATAATAGACTATATACTTACCCCTGCGTAAACCATTAGGGAATAAATAAATGAGACATGTTTTAAGTTTCTTAAGTTTAGTTGTCTGCCATTTGTACAAACGACAATAACACAACATGATATTCTATGAATGAATAACTAAACCAATTTCAACAAAACAGTATTTGATATTCAATACTGTTTTAGTCAGCTTTTTTGCTGCTATGACCAAAAAACTGACAAAAACAATTAGAGGAGGAAAAGTTTATTTTGGGGCTTACAGTTTCAGAGGTCTTAGTCCATAACTGACTGACTTCATTCTTGGGGGCCTCGAGGTGAGGCAGAACATCATGGTAGAAGAGTGTTATTTGAGATGGTCTTTACTACCCCTGGCACATCTATGAAGACTCTAATGGGGTGACTTTATTTGGTTTGCAATCAGAGAAATGGAAAAACAGAGATCTGGTTATGTACTATGACTTGAAATGCATTTAAATAAAAAAAAAATAAAATAAAATAAAATAAAAAAAAAAAAGAGTGTGGTAGAGGAAAACAACTCAGGACATGGTACCAAGAGGCAGAGGAATAGAGCTCTCCTCACCACAGACAAAATATAAACCCAAGGGCAAGTCCCCATCTACTTACCTCCTCTAGCCACACCCTACCTGCCTGTAGTTACCACTCAGTTAATCCCTATCAGAGGATTAATGCAATGATTAGGTTAAAATGCATAACCTAATCATTTCACCTCTAAACCTTCTTGCATTGTCTTAAGCATAGGCTTTTGAGGGACACCTCACATCTAAACAGTAACAAACTGAAATGGGTGAACAGTTTGGATTATTGTAGGTATTATAATTGGATATATTTCATCAAAATGGAAAAGGACATACTGGAAATGCATGTATCTTCATGTTCTATAGGGTGTTCAGATCAATGCCCTCCCACTTCCCTCTTGATACCATTACTTTGCAATATACTGAGCTATTTTATTTTTCAGTCTCAAGATTATTACAAGCAGTGAATATCATTTAGATGATAAAACTTGAAAATAATATTTGGTTTGAACTAGAAGTCAATGCTCTGTTTTGAGTAGACTTTGTAAATTTTAAAAGAGCTAGTTACTCTCTCTTTTGCAATTAGGCCTCTGAATATTTAATCCTCAGACTTTTTGGGTAGTTCATGCTCAAAAGCCTGGCTTATTTCAAAAATGGCCAGCTCTACAATCAAAAGGATGCATAAGAGGAGAGTGTTGATCACTATTGAAACTGGCAGCCTAAGACATTTGGGTGCTATCCAATCAGTGTCATTGCTATAGGAAACTATGAGGCCAGTGGGAGAGTCAAAAGCCTCCTTGAGGCCTAGAGGGCTTTGGAACAGCCTTCCATACTCTTCTTAAATATTAATGTATGCCTCACTACCCTCTTAAGGTTAAGTTCCCTTCTCTTTCTTCTCTACAGTCCCAAGATGACTAAGACCTGAAATGAAACATGTTTGCTTTATCTCTACTCTGTGGATCTATGACTCCATGTAAACACACATTTACATGGTGAAAAAATCTTTGAAGGTTTACTTCTAGACTAGAAAATGAAATTTTAACCAGCTTAATACAGCTAGTGTCAGGAACAAGGCATACTAATTAGAGGAGATTTGCAAAGAGACACAAGAAATCAGGAGATTATTGCATGTTTGTAAATGGCAGAGGGAAGGAAGGAATGTTAATATGGTAACTACATTGTTGAGTTGTAATTTGAGTATATTATTGTGGTTCTGTTACAGCTCATCCATGCTCATGAAAGTTAAGTATCAACTCTCTATGCAATGAAAGAGAGCAGAATTTCACTCAAGTCAGGAGTTCCTACTCTGTACCAGCATCCTAAAAATGAGACAGTTCTGTCAAGCAGAAAAATAGAACTGAAAGGAAATGATTGAAAGAATAACCATTTATTCTTTCTTAGCTTTGTCAGTAAAGTTGCCAAATATTTTGAAAGGAGTTCTTGAATACTAAGTATTATGTTGTTCTTCAAATGTTGAAATCAATAAGTCCAACCTCTTTAATCAAAATAGAGTCCCCTAGTCTTGCCTACGGAGATGTTTTTTCCTACAGTCACTCAGCAACACTCTGAGAGCAGCTACCAAGAGAATTAGCATAGATGTCAGTGATGAGAAAATTTGAGAAAATGATAGATGTGTAAAAGTAAAAGACAACAGGAAGCTGCACTCTCCCATGCTTCAAAGCATGTATGTCTATTATTCCATACAGCATGATAATTTGTGTGGGCATCTCTATTCCTCATTGGAACTTGAGCTTCTTGAGAGCAGATGCTTCATCTTCGTAAGCACAATTCCTGCACAGGGCCTGGCACTTGGAAGACTCTGAATAACTGTAAATGAATAAAAAGTGCTTAAAACTAAAGCAACTACTTCTCTACTTAGTAATGAAATTGCATATTTATCAATCTACAGTTATTTGTACTATTTCCATTGTGTAGAGGTAGAAAATAATTGCTATTGAGGAATGAAATGATTATGTCCATACAGATCTAATGTTAACAACAGAACTAAGAATGTCCCTGTTTGAAAAAACTCCCTGATGTTAGAAGAACTTGAATATTTTTTTATCTCATATGGACCTTAAACATATTCCTTCAGATGTCAATAAATGTCTTGTTTATAACTGTTATGAACATCTTTGGGTATGAGTGTGAGGTATTCCTGCACTATTTTCCCATATCAAGCTCTCCATATATTCATGTCTTCCCCAATATTAGCACTGATTCTAAGATCCCCGCGCAATAGAAGGTAAGAAACACTGCCAGCTACAGGAGAAATAGAAATGATGACAGGTGTCCTCCCATCTCCCAAAACATCAGATAGGACTTCATTGGCTGTGTTGCCCACAAAGGCAGATTCAGAGATAACCAGAGAAAGAGTAAAAAAGGGGGCTACATCCCAAAGACTGCCTCTTTTTCATCAAAGCCTGATATCTATATCTAACTGAAAAGAACATTGGCATAATTTTACTTATCTTTTGAAGGAAAATTAATGGAACTTGAAACCATAATAAGCAAAATAAGCTAAAGTTAGAAAATGAAGGGTCATTATGTTTTCTCTCATATGTGGACACTAGAGAGAAAAAAGGAAAAAATTAATGGGGGTCTCATGAAAATAGAAGGGTGACCAATACAGTAGATGTACCAGGGGGGAGAATAATGGGAGAGAAAGAGGAAGTAGTAGGGAGCAAAACTGACCAAATTATATTGTTCTAATGTGTGCATGTATCAAAAGGTAACAAAACCCCCACTATTATGTATAATTAAAATGCACCAATAAAAATCACAATTGAAATAATTTAAATGATTTTAAAAATAGTGAAATTTAAAGAGTATTATAGCTTTCCTTAGTAATCAATTCCACCTAAAATACAGTGCTTTTATATACATTATAAGGATAAAGAGGCTTGCAACTTAAATAATAGAGATTCTCCATAAAGATAAGGCAGGTAATAGCCTCCAGATAAACAAGATAGTTTTTATCTTGTTTAAAATGGCCCTCATCAGCAGAGTAGAAAGAACTTTCTACATTACTTACTATAAGGAAAGTGCACTCCTAAGGAGGGGAAGGGAGCATTGTAGCAATGCAATAAGGTAATTGTGATTTAAATATGCAATACGATTGCCTAAATATGGAGAGAAAAACATGCTTTTGAAAGGCTGTAACAGCTATCAGCAGTCTTTCAACCACTCATTTCATATTAGATACTTTTTCATTTGTTTCTGTCCTCTAAATGCTTTTGCAGATCAATACTTTCTTCTGGCTGTAAAACCTGAGCACAGAGCTTTCGGTGCCCAGTGCATTTCAGATCCCTTATTTTCAATGCCTAATTCCATGTGCAAAGGTGTAATTTAAATTCAATTTTAGGACAATTTTAATAGAACATTTGCATAATATAATTTGTGCTTCTTGTAAATCAAATCTGCTTACTCCAAATAGGTTTCTCCATGGACACACCCCCACCATGCATAAAATTCTAATACACTTGGCTTACCTGAAATGAGAATAGAGAAGCAGAAAAAAGCCTATGGTGGGATTTCATGAAGCTGTTAATTAACAATACTAGAAGACCTTGAATTTTCACAGAATTACCCATTGTCAAGGCAAGCACATCTATTATCTAATCCTTCCACTTTAGTCTCTATTGAGTACCTTCTGGCTCAGACAAACTCTCTCAGGCAGTTTATTCACTTTTGAGAGAATGATATCATTGACAAGTTTTAATCTATAATTTGGTAAAAAGCAAGTAGAATTTTAAAAGACCTTTTCTCAATCCCTAACTGCTACCTGCTCTTATCTCTTCCTCTTCCTCATTTGTACTGTTTGAGTGCTTGGATTTTTTTATAAGTTATTTTGCTTATTTTTAAAATATATATCCTCTTCCATAAGCATTTTCTGTAAATTATTCCTAAAATGTCAGATAGAAAAATTCTAGTATATTCAATATATTTACTTCCCATTAAAAAGTTTAAAAAATATAACCACACACAGTGGCTATTATACCAAGAAATATAAGTGCATATATTGATTTTTATATCATTATCATTTACATTTAATATAAAGCTGCTCTCTTCACTTCACTCCACTTCACTTTGCTGTTTCCCTAAATGCACTGTTTCTTTAGACATGACTCCTCTGCAACCTCTTCTTTGAAGACTTCCACAGTGAAACAATACAATACTTCCTTCTGAAGGAAGAAATCTTTATGTCTTCAGAAAATGTTGTTTTTCATTCATTTAGCATGCATATCATTCCATCTTGTATCAAAAATAATCGCTTCTTTTTAAAACTTAATCCATTAATTTACATGTTCCTTAGGGCTACCATCAGGTTTATTCTGTTACTCAAAGTTCCCCATGACTGGCAGCCAGCACAAATAAATGCTTTATAAATCGACATTGATTTCAATTGACTTTCTAAAACTCACTAAAATAAATGAATAATTTCAGTACTATTTAGCCTTCAGTGTCTGAAGCAATCTTTACAATTATCTTTCCCCTAGTCAGTGACACCTCATTCAATTTCTCCCGGACCTTTTCACCTTTAGTTTAGGAATCTAGTCTCTAGTGTATTGCATTTTCACTTAATCAATGTTGTGCCTATAATGATTTAAATCATCGATTATTCATTCATCTCTATATCTTTATGCATTTAATAGCTTGTTCTATTTATGTATGTTTGAGTTCTGCATTTGTAGCAAGCATTCCAAGATAATTAAGAAAGAAAAAGAAGAAAAGTTGCAACCTAAAGTAAAATTACTTTATTATCTTTCTAAAATGTGATTTCATTAATAATTTTCTTTCAAATGTGCATTCATTTGCACTGTTCTTTCTATCCTTTAAGTCTGGCCATTCAATATGACTCTTAATTTTGTATTTATAACCCATGTCCAAGCAATCAGTCCCTACCAAAGAGAGGAAGAAAAAAAAAGAAGAAAGAAAACACAGGAAGGCACTCTGCCATCTAACAAATGGATCTATACACAAGATGCCAAAAAATCACATATGAACATTAAACGTAGCTCTATGTTATTTTCAGTTTAGATTATTTAAATGATTGTTGTCCTTCAATACTATGATTGTAGTTACCAAGATAAGCAAATACATCTATCATGACCACAGTAACTGTCAGGGACCAAACAATAATAGTTCCAATTTCAATATATGCCTTTGAATCTTACTTTAAATTTTAATGAAAAGACCTACAAGTTTGATTCTCTGAAAACAAGTACAGAGACTCAAGGAAATAAACAAAAACATTTACAAATGGACTGAAGACATTCTAAAGTCATATTAGAATTTTCTAGAGGCTGATGAGAATTTTGTTTTTGAAGATAGAATGTCTCTTCAAATCATAACTATAAAAATCTTTTTATCTGATAGTTCATATTACTATAATTTAAAAAGATTGATTTCCAGTATCATTTTAAATTCAATTTTGACCATCAGAATAAATTTGTTTTCAAAAAAATAATAAGTACTATGTCTTTAACTATGTTTCTCATAGTCTTAAAATTATAACAGTATATATCAAGCAAGAAACTGAGGTCAAGTAATAATAATGTTCACAGAAATATACTGATTTCTGAGGGTTATCTCAAAATACCCTTTTTGAACTTCCTGTGCCATTGTGAAGGGCATATGAGATAAGAGTGCTATTTGGAAGTTTATAATTTTTTGATAAAAATTTTATATCAAGCTCAAGGCATTGGAAAAGACACTTGTAACAGGTAAAACTTGAAAAGGACTGAGAAGGATGTGTAGAGCTTCTCTGGTGAATTCCTTGGTTAAAATACCATTAGCCATACCTAGTAACACAAATGTTGCCCCTAGCTGTAGGGAGAATCATGAAAGTCTGCCTGCTCAGGGGGACCTAAACAACCCAGGAGGTCCTGCTACACCATCTAACAGAAGATGTCTAAGGGATTTCCAGGGACACTTCCAAAAGAACCACCATATTTGTCTCACCTTCCTAATTTTCCAGAATGATTTACTTCTCTTATTCCTATGCAAAGCTGATTCGAATTCCCTGATTAGCTCAACAAAATTCAGTTTTGGACATTAAAATTTTTAAATGTATTAATTGGTCCAAATTATCAATTTTCTTCCTGCTGGTTCTTCTTCTTCTTCTTCTGTTCCATTCAGGACCAGAGCCTTCCATTCCCAGGATACCCATAACCAATGATCTGTCCTTTGGTTCTACCCAGGCTTGACTTTTCTTGACTCCTTGATTTAATAAGCTTCTGTTCTGGAAAGTAAATTGGCTGCCCCTTATCAGTGAGCATATAAACTTTAATGACCCTCTCAGCTAACATTAAAACTATCAAATTTGCTTTAATAATCAGAGTGTCTTTAAGTGTAAATGTCTCCCAGGAGAAATCTATCCTCCATGCATGAGGAAAACAACGGAATGTGTAAAAATGCAATCTCTTCCCTAAATGCCAGTGTAGAATTAACCTTCCAGGCCCAGGTGAAAAGTAAAAAATTACCACTCAGCTGATGCATATGCCACATTTTTGAATAGTAGGAAATATTGAAAAAATTGCCTGGTTCACAGTAGGCACTTAGTAAATATTTAAAGAATTTGTAAATAAATACCTTTATTTTCACTTTCTAATTGAGGAACTCTATAAACTCTGTTGCCTAGTAAGTGCTAAATGAAACTTTCACTGATCCCTATAGGTAATTATTATTGTATATACTTATAATTTATAAATTATTTTGAGTCTATTAATTGTAGATTACAATTTTTTGCAAAAAAATGAAGTTTTTAGTTTTGAAATTTCTGTAGGGAATAACAAGTTAATTAAAATTATTAGACACTGAAAACTGGCTCATTCTTTTTTAATTTATTCAGTAAATATTAATTAGGCACTCTGTCAGTCAGAACTGGTGAAGTTAGGCTGCAGTGATAAGAAGTATGAAAACTCAATGTCTAAAAAATAAAATATACACTTGACTCTGAGCACATGCATAAGCTTGTAATCTCACTTACTCCAGAAGGTGAGGCAGTAGGATCACAAGTTTGAAGGCAGTCTGGTTAACACAGCAAGATCCTGTCTCAAAAACATAAAATAAAATAAAATAGCTGGAGATGTAGGTCAGTGGTAGAGCACAAAACTGGGGTTTAATCCCCAGTACTACACAGAATAAATAAATACCTTTTACTCACACTTATGTTTAATCCCAGTTAGTAAGAAGTCTGATCAATGTTGTTACCATTGATTCTATTTGATGGAGATTTTATCTCAACTTATTCTTCCATGATTATCAATGCAGAGAAAAGTGAGACAATAGTGGGACTGGAAATGTACCTCAGTGCCAAAGTGCTCCTGCAGCATAAGCAAGCCCCAGGGTTTGATTCCCAGAAGGAGGAGGGATGGAGGGAGGAGAGGAACTGGTGAACCACATATTATTTCTTAAAGCTGTTTTCAGAAAGATATTTGTCATGTCTGCCAGAATTTTATGAACTACAGAAAGTCACATAGCTATTCTTGGTTAAACAGGAAAAATTATAATCTTCACATGCTGTGGCGTTGCAGGAACAAAGTCAGGTTTCATGGGGAACAGTGATACAACCTTCCACAGCAACCACTAAATGTCAGGTCTACACACTAAGACACAAGGTAAATGAGGGAAGAATGGACTCTGACTCTAAAATCAACTCCTTGAGGTTGGGGACTATTTTCTCTTTATCCTCCTTATATGAAAAAAAATGTCTTCAACCTGTGATTGTAGATGATGGTGACTACTTATTCCACAGAACTAATCAGAAAATAAGCAGTTTTTTTTACAGAAAGGTTGAATATAGTAAACCCTGGGCCAGGAAGCCCTAAATGTAAAGCCCTACCCAGATTTCCTCCTACTTAATTTACCCATGAAGACTTGCTGTCAGTAGTAACATGTTCAGGAGAGGAATTGCCATTACAACAGTGGTGCCATGCCTCTAAGCTCCCTTTCTGCCTTCATCCTTTCCACAAATTTACTGAAAATTAGTGCTCTGTCTTCAAGTTCAGAAAATAATAAGCCTCAATCTCTTCCCATTTTGCTTAGAGATTGCCTTTGGGATCACAGGAACTGACAAGAAGAGGTGAATATGTTGCATAAAATACATACAGCTAAATAAAATTTTAAAAGGGTATAAACCCAAAGAAATATGCCTCTTCTGGGGACAATGAGAATAAAGGAGAACAGGGAGAGTAAAACTGAAGGAACTCTGTTCTGATATCTGTCAAGGTCAAGATCTCATCTTAACCATTAGGTCTAATTTTTTTTTTTTGACTGTGCTCCTTTCATAAGTTACTGATTTATTCTGGTTCTCAAAAAGGTGTATAATTTTAATGTTGGGGATTAAACCCATATTGAGCAGCAATGTTTGCCTCCAACAGAACTGTTCATTAGTTTGTCAATCTTGGCTGAGAGTATCGTGAAATAATGGGAATACCATAGGTTTTGATGACAAACTGAGCTGGTTTGAAATACTGGCTCTATTGTACTGTATTATTTATTACTATTTTTCTCACTAAACCTCAAACCTTCTCTTTAAAAGACACATATTGCCACCGGTAACCATATTATTATAGGATGAGAGCCTAGCACAGGGGTTTTTCTTTAGTCCTTTGGTGATCCAAATGCATCCTTTTTTCTGATAGATATTCCCTCCAAAGCATGTGATATCTTCCAACTTTATCTTATGTTCCTACCTTCATATAAAATATAAAAATTATGACTAGCTACCTCAGGAAATGTTTTATTGAATCCATAAAAAGTAACAAAAATTATAACTGAGTACTAGAAGTAAGATGTTATCTGTCTCTAAGGTAATATGAATTTTGAAATGAGATAAAGTATTAAAACTCAATCTTAATCATATATGTGCATTGTACTCTGAGTTTTTGACTTTCAATCTGTATCATTCTGAGATAGTCACTGTTTTAGCTCAGTGACTCATAAATTATTGCCTATTAGAAGTCCCAAGTTTTGTTTAGTATTGGTTGTTCCTTTTAACTTTAAAACAAAGAATCATTTTTAATCTTTAAAAGTCTTAACATTCTACAGTTTTCACTGTGGAATTTCAAGCATATCTAAACTAAAGAATAAAATAACATCTACTAAATACAAAAAAAAGCCCTAATCTGTGTTCCCTGAACATATTTAATTATCAAAAATTGACTAAGACATTTCATTATTCTCCCTGTTTTGCAAATGAGGGTCTTGAGGTTCAGCAAGAGTTAAGAGACTTGCCTCAGATTGGATGACTGACAAGTGGATGAGGCCAACTTCAAACTCCCATCTGCCAGACTTCAAAATCTCTGTCCCTTGCACAGGAAACACCACTGCAATGGAATGGCCCTTTTTGTTACCCATGAAGTTAGACCATAAAAGAGGTATCTATTATTAAAGTTGTTTGTTTTGTTGCACTTGTTTTTATAGCACCAGTTATAAGTTTCTAGAGAAAGAAAGGCATGCACAATTTGCTTTTTTAAACTCCAGCACCTAAAAAATTTCAGGTCTTTTTAAGAATAGTTTTTAATATAGCAGAAAATAAGGAGAGAGGGAAAGGAGGGAGCACAAAAAGGAGGAAAGTATTTTATTTCTTACCCATTATCAACTTCAGATCTTGCACAAGACTAGAATAATAGCTATCTTGAGAAAAGCTAATAAGATACTTTCAATTTGAACTTTATTTTTAAAGCTCTTTACTTTGTTTTTCAACTTTGTCATTATTCATTCAACCTTGTGGCATCACACAAGAGGAACTTTATGCTGTAAAGGAGGAAAAATGTTCTTTAATCTCTGATGTCAACACCTGAGGTCTACAAATTAAATAGACAAAATGCAGATTAATAGTAAAGTAATGCAAGTTTTATTTTTTATCTTGTGTACATGGGGTTCCACAGAATAGAAGTGAAAATCCAAAGTGAATATTCTCAGAGCTTACGTACCATTTTAACAAAAGGTGATAAATTGTGTGAAGGTTACTAGAAAATGTACAGTGAATAAGGCTCATTTAAAATTTCTGTTATGCAGAGTCAAATTAGTTGCTCTGCAGTCTTCCTAATATGGAAGAATGAAACACCTTTGCAAACATCAATTTTTGTCACCTTTACAAAGAGAAATCTATGTTCTTTTAGTCAGGAAAGGAGAGGACAGAGATTTATTGCTGCTTTGTGATTCCTTTTAACTTAAAATAACCTTCATACTAAGATGGAATATTTTGATATGGCAAATTATGATCATCTCAACACTAGTGAGATTTTGGATATTTAAAAGTGCAATAAAATCTTTTAAAAAATCTAATCAAGATGTGTTATGAACAGCTTTTATACCATATTAATTGCTATCTCAGATACAGAATTTCTATATCAAAATTTATTTTAAATTACATATTTTTGACCTAGAAATTTCACTTCCTGGAATTCATCCAGAGGTATGCAGCTACAAAATATGGTTATATATTTGATAATCAAAGTCAAATGCACAATAATAAAATAAGAGGGATAAAATCTAAGTGTCTACCCTACAGATAAAAGAATATGTAAGTTATTACAACAAACTCTGAATCAGACATCCATAATCTAGACTTGTATTTACGGGTATGACCAGATGCCTTTGATATAATTGATTATAATATATGTGTGTATGTATATATGAAAATAAACTAAGAATAAAACTTCATATAAATATTTTAATGTAATTATTTATAGGAAGAAGTGTATAATCACCAAAGTACTTATGATAACCTTTATTTTATTTTGTGGATTTTATTATTTTAATTTTTATGATTCATAGGTTTTATTTTATTGCTGGAAAAAATAAAGTCATTTTTTAATTTATTTAAATTCATTTCAAGTCATATTACATATATAGAGCTCAATTTTTCCATTTCTCTGGTTGCAAACCAGATAGAGTCGCACCATTTGTGTCTTCATACATGCACCGAGGGTAGTGATGATGATCTCATTCAACCATCTTTACTACACCCATTCCCTTTTCCCTCTTCTCACCTCCCCCCTGCCCCATCCAGAGTTCCTCCATTTCCCCTGTTCCCCATTCCCACCCCCCTTATGTATCAGCATCCACTAATCAGAGAGAACATTCTACATTTGGTTTTTTGGGATTGGCATACTTCACTTAGCATAATGTTCTCCAGTTCCATCCATTTACCTGCAAATGCCATAATTTTATTCTCTTTTATTGCTGAATAATATTCCATTGTGTGTATATGTACCACAGTTTCTTTATCCATTCATCTATTGAAGGGCATCTGGGTTGCTTCCACAGTTTAGCAATTGTGAATTGTGCTGCTATAAACATTGAAGTGGCTGCGTCACTGTAGTATGCTGTTTTTAAGTCTTTAGGGTATAGGCCAAGGAGTGGAATAGCTGGATCAAATGGTGGTTCCATTCCAAGTTTTTTAAGCAGTCTCCATACTGCTTTCCAGATTGGTTGCACCAGTTTAAAAAGCTTGTGTTATGAGATACTAGGAAACAAGAAAAATATTTCTATGAAGTTTTTGGAAGCCCTGGGGACTGAGCATAGTACCCTACATATGCCAGGCAAGTCTCTACTATTAGATATACCCCCAGCCCTCTTCAAATTTATAATGAAATAAATCTGGAGAGATTTTAAACCTTCTAAAATATAGACCAGTTTCATAATATGTGTCCAAAGAATGAACAGTATTTTTGAGCAAGGGAAAATCAAGGACCTCACTCAGTCTTTTTCTCTAGTGTGTGTGATATCAGATATATCACATCACCAGGGTAAATCAAACATTTGCCATTAAGTTAAAGTCTCATATAATGTTTTCCAAGGCTAACTGGGAAAAATTTTGTCTTTTCATATGTTTTAAAGAAAACTGATTTGGCTATAATGATAATTGTGTAAGACACTTAACTACTTTTGAAATTGCCTCTTAGAAATGTGAAAATAATGGCATAGCATTAAATAATTACACACAATTCCATTTATAGGAAGGGTATCATTTTAGTGTTTCAGTAAAACTTTTCCCATAGATCTGTGTGCAGGAGGGTTCAAGATATTTGCCCTGTAACTCAGGAGCAGTCCTATCACTTTCCCTGTTGTTTCATCTGATAGTGTGAGAATTCAGAAAAAGGGCCCAAGCATAAATTGCCCAGCCCTCAGAGACAGTCAAGCAACATAGTCAATTTTGCTCCATTTCCAAAAAATAAATAAATCTTTATAAAGATATAAGCATAAATATAAATATCATATCTCTTAAAATCACAAAAAAATTAAAAGCTGGAAGGGGTCATAGAGAGTAATAAAAACTATAGCAAATGAGATGTCAATATAAATAAAGCATAAATCTCAGAAGAAAATAACTTCTTTGCCATTTTAAGGTTCCAATTACCTTCCATAATATTCCCTTATTTGTTAATTTTCTACAAGTAAGTAATTCCTGTCTTATCATTCTTATCAGCACCTCCAGATTTCTCCTCTTGGAATGCTACTTGTGTCTCTGATCCTTCTGCTTTTGGACTTGAACAGTTCATAGTTTTGTCTGAGCCAACTTCCCATGGATTAGCCATCCAAATTGAACAGATGTTACCAAAGCAAGCCTTTGATTTCCTCTGTCTCCTTCTTCCCTCAAGATGAAATGAAAATGACATGTAGGGTTCCCTCACTTTTCCTTCCTATCTTATACCCATATTTTAAACTTCCTTTGTGTAAAATTCATTTCAACTCTGAGATGCATATTGAATTAAAATGTAATTATTTGTTTAGCAACTCCACTTATTTTTGCGGCAGGTCTTATACAATGTAACTAATATTTAACCTCTTTCCACAAAAGAGCACTTTATTTTTGAAGTTACAGGAATCCTTTTTGTGATTTTGAATTGTTTCAATTTACAGATTATTTTAATAAGGAAACAGTACTTTCTTGAAAATGAGTATAAGATCTTGTCCTAGTCTCTCAAGAAAAACCCTCAAGGGAACTTACCTTACAGCTAATGTATTTCTTACATATTATACATCATTTAATAGCAGAATCAATTTCTGCTTTGAGTTCAAAGGACATGGCCAAAACCAAAAATCTAAAATAAGCTATTGTAAAATGTTTGTGCTTGACACTTACCAGAAAAACACCTTTCTGATTTCTTTCAGTATAAATTACCAAACTAACATTATGTATAACAATCATGCTTTAGCATATAAATTTCATGTTATTATTATAACACTGTGAGGTATTATTGTTGAATATTAATGTTGTTGATTTAGAAATGAGAATATTAAGATCAAATAAGTTCAGAAAGTTGCCCTGAGTCCTCTGGAGCAAGTGGCATAATTCAATCTCACACACAGCCATTGTGTAAATTTTCCTAAGTCGTGGTGATTTATGAAAGTTCTCTCCAGAAAGTCACTCTTGATAACAAATTAGTTTGAAATGTTTGTCTGAATGGGAATTGACAGAATTTGATCCTACAAATAACATAACCTATGCCTCATTGTCATTGTGTTATTAAATTGTTAAAATTGAACTATAAGAGCCCTTGGTCTATACCCAACATAACTCTACTACCTTGAGTCAATTACTCAATTTCTTCTCCATTTTTTTATTGCATTCTTATTTGGAACCTATAAAATCTCTTAAACTTTACATATTTTTCACAATCTAGTCTCTCAATATAATGAGCCTGCTAACCTGTTTATAAGCAGAACCCCCCAAAACCCGCATCTTTTTCTGGTAAGTCTCATCTCTTGGGATTATTTAAATGAACACAGTAATACACCATGACTTTTTAATGTAATGATTAACTTGGAAAGGAAAGGGATGGTATATAGTTTGTTAACAATTAAACAAATATTGGGCATATAAGAATATGTGCATTCTTCTGAGAAGAGGGTCCTTAAATTTTAACTATTTCCTGAAGAAAAAGTGATCACTTTATCATTGCACAGACACTTAATTCCATCTAACTTGCCACTGATTGTTCACCAGGCAAGAATATTGGGGATCCAGGAAGCAAGGATTGCTCAATAAGAATATAAAAAACTGGGCCTGGTGGCACACACCTGTAATCCCAGCACTTTGGGAGGCTGAGACAGGAGAATCGTGAGTTTAAAGTCATCCTCAGCAACGGCAAGGCGCTAAGCAACTCAGTGAGACCCTGTCTCTAAATACACAAAATAGGGCTGGGGATGTGGCTTAGTAGTCAAGTACCCCTGAGTTCAATCCTCAATACCAAAAAAAAAAAAAAAAGAAGAAGAATATGAAAAACAAAGGGAGAAGAAATATGATAATAAACAGTAAAAGAAGACCAGATCCAGTGGAACACCTCCAATCATAGCAACTGGAAGAGGGTCACAAATTTCAGACCAGTCTCAGCAACTTTGTGGGATCTTATCTCAAAACTATAAAGAACACATAAGAATAAAAATAGAAAAAAAAAAAAAAGGACTAGGGATATAACACATTGGTAAAGCACCCTCGGGGTTCAATTCCCAGCACAAGAGAAAGAAAGAGAGCAAACTAATATTTTTCACTGATTCCAAAATCTTTCTGGAGCACTTACTGTGTGAGATATCATGTATTGACATAAAAGACACTAAAAGTATATAAATTATTTTCACATATAGTTCAACAAATGTATAGAATCTATTAATATGAAATTATGAGAGAACTAGTTTCAAAAGCATACAGGAAAAGTTCATCTCAACAATAACTAAAGTTTGCAAAAGTGATAGTTAATAATAAGCTCCCTGAAACTGGATTATGGTAAACAATTCTCAAAGGTAGAAGGTACAGCTGAGCATTCATGCTTGAATTCACTACCTCAGCTAATTTTAGACTGTGCTTATCAGTAATGATGGTATCACATTGTTCTCATATTTTTATTCTATATTATCTGATTCCTCCTGTGACAGTTAAATTGCTCTTAAATTTATAGTCAAGAAATTTAAAATTACATGTGTATAATTTCATTTCTAGAACTTCAGAGAATTCATGATAGTAATGATAGAAAGCTTACTTCTGACTTTTGACAAATTTAGGTTGGACTATAGCCAAAAAAGTTTTTCAAAGTCTATAATGCCAGTTTTTTTAATATTAAAGAAAGGAAACAACTTTTATCACATTTTGTGATGTCCTCACTACATTCAGTATAAACTAGATATTAATTATTATGTTGTATAGATAACAAGATCACTATTAGTCTTACTATTTAATACTGTGTTTGATTGAACATAGCAGAACACTAACTTAGATGATTCAAATTTCCCTCATATCATGTTGCATTTGGGAGTGCTTAGCCAACAGGAGGAGCAATTTTATTAAATTTTGTAGAAGTTTATTGAACTGTTTGGCCACCATGCTGCATAAAACTTAAGGGTAATATACATGCTATTAGATTTGGCATCCTCAGCATCTCAACTCAGTACCCACTATCTGCTAATTACTCAAAAAACTTTTGCTGGATGCGTACATGGTTCTGTATTTCTGTTCTATAATGTCTATGAAAAAAATTTAACTTTACAATCTCTAAAAAGCAGTAAAGATATGTCTATATAATCATCATTTTACATGAAGAAAATGTGCTTTGAAAAAAACAAGTTTCTATTTTTTTAGAATAGTTAAAATTACAGTTAAAATTATATCTACTCCTCTATACCAGAATTCAAGACACATGAAGGTATGGATTTTTGTCTGTTTTACTCAACTCTCTATCTTCAATACCCAGAATGAATAGCATATGGAAATTGTTTGACAAATATTTGGTAAATGTATTAATGGATGAATATCAAAAGGATTATTAGCTGGCTCTCTTAGGTCTGGTGTCATAAGCAGATATTTCTTTAAAATTTTATTATTTGAATATTGACTAAGGACATACCAGATATTTCACTAAATGCTGACTGCACAAATATTTCTGTCCAAATTTTTTTGTATATTTAAAGATCACGAAACTCAACTGTATTGTCAGATTTCACAAAGATCAGTAGTAGAATAACATAATTCACGAGAAGAAATTGGTTGGTAAAAGGATTTAAATGTTAAAAAGAATTAAAGATTCATATCTATTTCTTTTTCCCAAGAAGCCTCCAAAATGAACTGTCATTACCATAAGAAGATTATTTTCATTATAACCTTATTGGTTATAATCAAATTATGTTAGACTGATGCACCCATCTTCTCTATGGAGGGCAAGGAGTGGGAGAAATGAGTTAAAATTGAAGTACTGGTATGTGTCACTCCTCCTATCTTTTAACACTTATAAAAACCTTGCAAAATAAGAATCATTGTCATATTATTACAAGGACAATGAGGCTTGGATACATGTTAAAGCTGCTGAGGCCAGTAACTGTGCCTTCTCATGATGCCTCTTTGCTTCTATCCATGGGAATTTCAACACTTATATTGGTTTATTGAATCAACTGTATTCCTAAGTGATCTGTAAGGCCCATTTTGCTATACTTACTCTCCAGTCACTTTTGTTTTAAAATTTTCCTCCACTAGTACTTGAAATTTTCTTAAGAAGATTTAGATATTTTTTTAAAAAATGTATAATAAGATTAAAAACATATTTAGGGAAAAAACTCTGATATAGACCTCATGCTTTTGCTTTAGTTTTTAAACTCCTTAAAGTCATGCACAAATTTTTTTCAATTTTTACTCTTTATTAGAATTTATAAATATCACTGCACAGATATTCACAAAGCTTTTATTTAGTATATACTTAGTTCAGGCATATAGTTAAGGTCCTTAACATCCATTTTCTCATTTATTAAATTCTCACAACACCTCTATTTTATAGATTAATAAATTTAATACCAAAGAGATTGAATAACATGCTCAAGTCACCCCAGAAATATAGACAAAATTACAGATGAAGCCCAAGCATATCCTAGTCTTGCTTCTGTCCCATGCTACCATGGGTACCTTTCAGGAATTATCTTTCTATTCCATTTACCTGGACTTAACTGGAGAAAAATCAGAAGCAATTATTAATATACAGGGATTACATTTTTTACAATTAAGTTTACATAAAGCTTACATAATGAATAATTCTTACAAATTGGGAGTATTCTCTCAAAAAAGAAGAGAAATTCAAAGGAATTAGGCTATTTGACCAAGAGATAGAGGGCTAAGCTCCAATAATGTGTCTGTTTGACTTAAAATTCATTCCCCTTCCACAAAATTATTCTAGGTTTTACCAGAGGATGTCAAGCAGGATGAAAGTACATCCTTGCAATATAGTTGCAAAAAGAAAAGTGGATAAACTATATAAGAGCACTTGGAAAGAAAAAAAGTAAAGAAGAATGATGCATTGTCATGTGAATTTTCTAAGAATATGATTCAAATAGGAAAAGGCTCAAATGTAGTATAACAACTTCCCAGAAGTCTATAAAAAATTTTTTTTGGAATATTTCTTTATTATTAAGTCTATTTGTGATTTACTTATAATTACCTCTTATCATGAACTTCAAAGTTTGTTGGATACAATGTGCTTGATTTGACATTCTTTAGTGGCTATTATTGCCTTTTTTTCATGCTTAAGGTACAAAGTTTTAAATAAATTTATAAAAATACTATGCTCATTATATTATAATCTTGTATAAAAGACAAAAATCAACTGCTTTATAATTCATTTCAAGTTTGCTTTAGGCATATTTTCCAAAGTAGAAATTCTTATCCTTTCTCACTTTTCTAAACTTACCCTCAACTCCACCCAGGTCACACATGAATGGTCTCTTCAGCCAATAACAATTTACCATACACCAATATAAATCATATCTCAGGTACTATTTTAGCCTCTGGAGAAACAAAAGTGAATGAGACATAGTCTATGCCCATTGAAAACTAACAGCCCCTTTGAGTGCTATATAAATAAGTAGACTGCACACAAGGATGTGAGGTCCTTGTAGAAGTCCTTAGAGTGAATGAACACTGAGGGAAGTTAGAGGGAGGAACCAGTCGTTTCTCATCTTTGCAACATTTGTTCTTTTTTTTTTAATTTGGCATATTTTTTCCATATTTAATTTATTTATTTGTTCTATTTCGGTTTACATGATATCAGTGTAATTTGATTCATGGTACACAGATGGAGGATAACATTTCATTTTTCTGATTGTAAGTGATATAGAATAATAACATACTTGCAGTCATACATAAAGTTAGGGCTATGATGACCATCATATTCCACCACTTTACTGTCCCCAAGTCCTCTCCTCCTTCACCCCTGTGAACACAGTTTCTCCATTGTTCCTGTGCCCTTCACCACGTTATGGATCAGCATCCAATTATCAACGAGTACATTTGGCATTTGGTTTTCTGAGATTGGCATACTTCACTTAGCACAATATTCTCCAACTCCATCCATTTACCTGCAAATGCCATAATTTTATTCTCTTTTATTGCTGAGTAATATTCCATTGTGTATGTATACCACAGCTTCTTTATCCATTCAAATATCAAAGGGCATCTAGGTTGATTCCACAGTTTAGCTATTGTGAATTGAGCTGCTATAAACATTGAAGTGGCTGCAGCACTGTAGTATGCTGTTTTTACGTCTTCTGGGTATAGACGAAAGAGAGGGATAGCAGGGTCAAATGGTGGTTCCATTCCAAGTTTTCTAAGGAATCTCCATACTGCTTTCCAGATTGGTTGCACCAATTTGCAGTTCCGCCAGCAATGTATGAGCGAGCCTTTTCCCCCTCAACCTCGCCAACACTTATTGCTGTTTGTATTCTTGTTAATTATCATTCTGTCTGGCGTGAGATGAAATCTTAGGGTAGTTTTGATTTGCATTTCTATGATTGCTAGAGGTGTTGAACATTTTTTCATATGCCTGTTGATCGATTGTATACCTTCTTTTGTGAAGTTTCTGTTCAGCTCCTTGGCCCATTTATTGATTGAGTTGTTTGTTTTTTGGTGTTAAGTTTTTTGAGTTCTTTATATATCCTGGAGATTAGTGCTCTAT
This sequence comes from Xerus rutilus, assembly GCA_028644305.1. Classification (NCBI taxonomy): domain Eukaryota; kingdom Metazoa; phylum Chordata; class Mammalia; order Rodentia; family Sciuridae; genus Xerus; species Xerus rutilus. The sequence continues at coordinate 68,329,800 of CM053399.1, read as the reverse complement.
CAGATCTGTGTGTGGCAGATTTGTTCCCAGAATGTCGGCTTTCTGTTCACTTCATTGATTATTTCTTTTGCTGAGAAGAAGCTTTTTAGTTTGAATCCATCTCATTTGTTGATTCTTGATTTTACTTCTTGTGCTATAGGAGTCTTGTTAAGGAAGTAAGGTCCTAATCTGACATGATGAAGATTTGGGCCTATTTTTTCTTCTATTATGCATTGGGTCTCTGGTCTGATTCCCAGGTCCTTGATCCACTTGTAGTTGAATTTTGTGCATGGTGAGAGATAGGGGTTTATTTTCATTTTGCTGCATATGGATTTCCAGTTTTCCCAGCACCATTTGTTAAACAGGTTATCTTTTCGCCAGTGTACATGTTTGGCTCCTTTGTCTACTTTCAGATAACTATATTTAAGTGGGTTCGTCTCTGTGTCTTCTATTCTTTACCATTGGTCTACATGTCTATTTTGGTGCCAGTACCATGCTGATTTTGTTACTATAGCTATGTAGTATAATTTAAGGTCTGGTATTGTGATGCCTCCTGCTTCACTCTTCTTGCTAAGAATTGCTTTGGCTATTCTTATTCTTCCAAATGAATTTTATGATTGCCTTTTCTATTTCTATAAGGAATGATGTTGGGATTTTAATTGGATTTGCATTGAATCTATATAGCACTTTGGGTAGTATGGCCATTTGGACACTATTGATTCTGCCTATCCAGGAGCATGGGAGATTTTTCCATCTTCTAAGGTCATCTTTAATTTCTTTCTGCAGTGTCTTGTAGTTTGCATTGTAGAGGTTTTTTACCTCTTTTGTTAAATTAATTCCCAAGTGTTTTATTTTATTTTTTGAGGGTATTGTGAGTGGTATATTTCACCCCTAATTTCTCTTTCAGACGGTTTATCACTGATATATAGAAATGCAATTGATTTATGGGTGTTGATTTTATACCCTGCTAGTTTGCTGAAATCATTTATTCATTGTAGAAGTTTTCTGGTAGAATTTTTTGGATCATGATTCTAAGTATAGAATCATGTCATCTGCAAATAATGATAGTTTGAGTTCTTGTTTTCTGATTTGTATCCCTTTAATTTCTTTCTTTCTGTCTAATTGCTCTGGCTAGTGTTTCAAGGACTATGTTGAATAGCAGTGGTAAAAGAGGGCATCCCTGTCTTGTTCCCATTTTTAGAGGGAATGATTTCAATTTTTGTCTATTTAGGATGATGTTGGCCTTGGGTCTAGCATAGATAGCTTTCACAAAGTTGAGGTATATTCCTACTATCCCAAGTATTTCTAGTGTTTTGAACATAAAAGAGTGCTGTATTTTGTCAAATGCTTTTTCTGCATCAATTGATACAATCATATGACTCTTATCTTTAAGTCTATTGATGTCATATATTTCGTTAATTGATTTCCATATGTTGAACCAACCTTGCATCCCTGGAATGAACCCCACTTGATCATGGTGCACTATTTTTTTGATATGTCTTTGTATGCGATTTGCCAGAATTTTTTTGAGAATTTTTGCATCTATGTTCATCAGGGATATTGGTCTGAAGTTTTCTTTCTTTGATGTGTCTCTATCAGGTTTTGGAATCAAGGTGACACTTGCCTCATAGAATGAGTTTGGAAGGGTTCCCTCCTTTTCCATTTCATGAAATAGTTTGAGAAGTATTGGTATTATTTCTTCTTTGAAGGTCTTGTAGAACTCGGCTGAGAATTCGTCTGGACCTGGGCTTTCCTTGGTTGGCAGGCTCTTGATGGCATCTTCTATTTCCTTGCTTGAAATTGATTTGTTTAAGTTGTGTATGTCCTCTTGGTTCAGTTTGGGTAGGTCATATGCCTCTAGAAATTTGTCAAGTCCTCAGGGTTTTCTATTTTACTGGAGTATAAATTTTCAAAGTAGTTTCTAATTATCCTCTGTATTTCAGTAGTGTCTGTTATGATATTTCCTTTTTCATCACAAATTTTAGTAATTTGGGTTTTCTCCTTCCTTCCTTTCATTAGAGTGGCTAAGGGTTTTTCAATTATGCTTATTTTTTTCAAAGAACCACTTATTTTGTCAATTTTTTTAATTGTTTCTTTTGTTTCAATTTTATTGATTTCAGCCCTGATTTTGATTATTTCCTGTCTTCTACTTCTTTGGGTGTTGATTTCTTCTTCCTTTCCTAAGGCTTTGAGATGAACAGTCAAGTCATTTATTTGTTGACTTTTTCTTCTTCTAATAAATGAGATTAATGCAATGAACTTTCCTCTTAGCACTGCCTTCATGGTATCCCAGAGATTTTGATATGTTGTAACAGAGTTTTCAATTGCCTCTAAGATTTTTTTTTAATCTCTTCCCTGATGTCTTCTGTTATCCATGCATCATTCAATAGCATATTATTTAGTTTCCAGGTGAAGGAATAGTTACTGCTTTTTAATCTGTAATTGATTTGTAATTTTCTTCCATTGTGGTCAGATAGGATGCAGAGTAGAATCTCTATTTTCTTGTATTTGCTAAGACTGGCTTTGTGACATAACATATGATCTATTTTGGAAAAGGATCCATGTGCAGCTCAGAAAAAAGTGTATTCACTCGTTGATGGATCGAATATTCTATATATGTGTGTTAAGTCTAAATTATTGATAGTTTCATTTAGATCTATGGTTTCTTTATTAAGTTTTTGTTTGGAAGATCTATTCATTGGTGAGAGAGATGTTTTAAAGTCTCCAAGTATTATTGTGTTGTGGTCTATTTGATTCTTGTATTTGAGAAGGATTTGTTTGATACATGTAGAAGCCCTATTATTTGGGGCATAGACATTTATGATTGTTATGTCTTGTTGATGTATGATTCCGTTAAGAAGTATGAAATGACCTTCTTTGTCTCTTTTCACCATCTTTGGTTTGAAGTCCACTTTATCTGATGTGTGGATGGAAACTCCTGCTTGTTTACAAGGTCCATGTGAGTGATATGTTTTTCCCACCCTTTCAGTCTGTGGATGTCTTTTCCTGTGAGATGAGTCCCTTGAAGACAGCATATTGTTGGGTCTTTTTTTTTTTTTAATTCAGTCTGTCAGTCTATGTCTTTTAATTGGTGCATTTAGGCCATTTACATTCAGGGTTATTATTGAAATATGATTTGTAATTCCGGTCATTTTGGTTTACTTTAGGTTTTCACTTTGACTTGTTTTCTCTTTTGAATGGTCTTTCCTTTAGTGTAGTTCCTCTCTTTATATATTTTCATTGTTGGTTATCATTTCCTCATCATGGAGTATTTTGCCAAGAATGCTATGTAGTGCCGGCTTTCTTGCTGTAAATTCTTTTAACTTTTGTTTATTATGGAAGGTTTTTATTTCATCATCAAATCTGAAGCTCAATTTTGCTGGATATAGGATTCTTAGTTGGCATCCATTGTCTTTCAGGGCTTGGAATAGGTTGTTCCATGATCTCCTGGCTTTTAGAGTCTGGGTTGAAAAATTTGCTGAGATACGAATTGGTCTCCTCTTATATGTAATCTGGTTTCTCTCTCTTGTGGCCTTTAAAATTCTATCCTTATTCTGTTTGTTGGGCATTTTCATTATAATGTGCCTTGGTGTAGATCTGTTGAAATTTTGTGTGTTTAGTGTCCTGTAAGCCTCTTGTATTTGATTTTCTATTTCATTTTTCATATTTTGGAAATTTTCTGATACTATTTCATTGAAGATATTGTGCATTCCTTTGGTTTAAATTTTTGTGCCTTCTTCTATCCCAATAAATCTTAGATTTGGTCTTTTGATGCTGTCTCATATTTCTTGTATGTTTTGTTCATGATTTTTTACCATCTTCACTGTATGGTCAAGTGTATTTTCAAGATTGTATATCTTTTCTTTATTATCTGAGGTTCTGTCTTCCAAGTGATCCATTCTGCTGGTGATGCTTTCTATTGAGTTTTTTATTTGGTTTATTGTTTCTTTCATTTCAAGTATTTCTGATTTTTCTTTCACAATCTCTAGCTCTTTCTTAAAGTAATATTTTACCACTTGTAATTGTTCTCTAATCTCTTTATTAGAATGATCAATGGTTCCTTTTATTTTCTCTCCTATTTCTATGTTGGATTGATCAATTTTTGCCTGTAATTGTTCACTTATGTCATTCTTTAATTCACTGATCATTTTAATTATGTACATTCTGAATTCTTTCTCTGACATTTCATCAACTGTGTTGTCAATGGATTCTGTTACAGTGATATCAAGGTTTATTTGGGGCACTTTCTTCCCTTTTTTTTATGTTGATTGTGTATGTTCCTTTCTTGCAATACTAATCTGAAGTATTGCTGCTTCTATCCTATAATCTTGTATTGACACTCCAGATTACCTGTGTCTCACCTTGGAGCTAGTTCTGTTCTCCCAGTGTCCCCAGATGGGCACTACTGTCACTAAAGTTAGGGCAGAGGTAGTGGACATACCTCTAGAGGACAGTGGGAGTGGCCTTGGCTGGGCTCCTGAGGCAGCCCCTGAGGGCTGTTTTGCCCCTCTCTTGTGCTCCTGCTGGTGAGCAGGAACTGTGGAGGAGGACTGGCCCAGGCTGCACTTGGGTGGGACCTCCTCACACTAGAGTCTCTGTGGGAGACTCTTACCCTGGGTGTGCATTCCCCTGTGGCTAGTAGCTATAAGTTTCTTGTCTCCCTTTGGCGGGATACCTGTGGAGTTTCCTGAGGGTGGTTTTGGGCCCTCTGCGGCTCCTGCTGGTCCAAAGGAACTCTGGAGTGGAACTGGGTGCAACATTTGCTCTTAAAGGTAGAATTGATTTTGACTTGTTTACATGTTCTAGTCAATTTTCCATATAAATCTGATCATCTCTTTCATGACTCAAATTATATTAATGGTTTCTTTTCATATAAATATGATGTATCTAATCTAATCAGGTATTAAATTCTACAGAAATCCTGTCCCTTAAGTCTGATTTCAGGGCAGGTGCCCTGACTCCTATAACTCTAAGATGATGTTTATAAAGATATCTAACAAATTAACTAGTTAATTTGTTTTGTGCTGAATATCAAATTACCACAAATTTAGCAGCTTCAAAAATCACACATTTAACTAATAATCTCTATGGGTCAGAATTCAGGCACAGCCTAGCTGTGCAGTTGATTCATCAAGGTGTCAAGGGAACTTCGATTCTCATCTGCATGCCTAGTGGTGAAGAATCGCTTCCAAGCTCACTCTGTTGTCATAACTCAATTGTGGCTCTACAACTAATGGTTGCCTCCTCCTTCAGACACAGCAAAAAGAACAAGGGTAAAGAAAATGCTTGCCTGGGCACAGTGGAATATGCCTATGATCCCAGCAGCTGGAGAGACTGAGACAGGAGGATGCTAGTTCAAAGTCAGTCTCAACAATTTAGCAAGGCCCTGAGCAACTTAGCTATTTTTATTATTATTTTATTATTTTTATTATTTCCAAAATAATAAAAAAGGCTTAGAGATGTGGTTCAATGGTTAAATGCCCCTTGGTGCAATCTCTGTTTAAAAAAAAAAATTTCCTTGTAGCAAGAAGTAATTTACATAAAATGATGAAGTTACAGGTTTCATAACCTGCACCTTTGTCACTTTCTTTTTTTAGTTTAAAAACAAGCCACAAACCCTGTTCACAATAGTAGAAACACCAGGATGTGAGTATGGTGAGAGCCACCTTACAGTTTGCTCACCAGTTTTGTCATCACATATTTATAAACCTGGTTTCTCAACTAGGCCATGAGCAACTTAAAGGCATAGAACACAACTTTTCCTGACTTTGTGTACCTAGTAACTAACACTCTTGGAACGGTATATGACATATTTAAATTTGATTCACTGACTGAAGTACTACTTCTGTTATACATCATTTTATGACATTTGTTAAAAGAAATATAATAAATTTATTATATAATGACTTCCTAAAGTAATGGCATTTTGTCATAATTCTTATAGCCATATTTAAAATGAATGTAGAACAAAATTTGCACATTCAATAAAAAATTAGACAAGCTCAAGTACTCTTCATCAATGAATTCAAAGCATATCAGTGCCATATAGACACAGTGAATTTAGTTACACACATTTTGGAAAATGCATTTTGAAATGTAGGACCATTTTAATTTTAAATATTTCTTGCTACCAAAACCAGAACTACTGAATATATACAAAGCAAAAGGAAATTAACTTTCCACAAATTTTCTCAAAAACTATAGCATCTAAAAACTAATGAATATAAAATTGTGATAGTAAATGATGAAGTATATAGACAATACTAACCCTTAATTCTCATTTCTTCATTATTGCTACAATGATATTTTTAAATTTGGAATTTTTTAAAATATTTTTTGTAGTTGTTGATGAACTTTTATTTTATTCTTTTATTTATATGCAGTGCCTCACACATCAAGCACTGTACACTGAGCTACAACTCCAGCCACCAAACTTAGAATTTTTAAAAAAGGAATAATTAGTTTGGTACATAAACTAAGACAGTAACAACACTACACAATCTTATTGATTATATAGAAGTAAATAATAAATTATGAATTATTTGTGGGTATTAGCTACCTATACGATATCAGTTGCCACAGAAAATTAACTAATTAAATTAGGTTTAGTTGTTATTACATAATTGCCTAAGTAGAATCATATACTTGGGAATGTAGAAATGCAAATTGTGCTCTGAGGCTGTCCTCTGTGTCCAGAGAGAGAAACATTGTTTTACAGAATCTCTCTCTGATAAATTGACTAATTAAAAGTTGTTTCATGGATTTGAAATTCTTACATGTACACTTTAGGCAGAAATTATACTTTTAAAAAGAATAGAATTTGCATTTATTGATTTGCATTTATAGTATAATAAAGAAGTTTGGGATTAAAATATTTTTGTAGTGAAATAATGTCAGTAGTAATATTCAGTCAACATAAGTAATTAGTTTATCTGATTTTTTATTAAAATTTGCACAATATTGATGTCAGCTGACTTAGATGTTCTGGTAGGCAGTAGGAGTAGGTGTGCCTTGGCTCTAGGGATTTTACTTAGCCAATTAGAACACCTGAACATATTTTTCACAGAGCTGAAGATAGCAAATAATTGACTATAGTTCACATTAGTTTTGTTGTGTGGAAAGATTCACTTCTTAAAAAATTAACAAAAGTAGTTTATTAATATCCCCAAGACTTACACTTTCAGACATCATTTCTATGGTATATAATAATAACATCTCATTCATTTTTATTAGCAAGTATTTATTGAATTGTGTCCTATATTAGGCAATAGTGAGTGGTTAGTGCATTATGTACAAAATCAAGTGCATTAATGTTATATTAATTTTCACAATACCTTTGTCAGAATGGTAGGTAGTTATCAGAAAATTTGAAAGATAAGAAAATCAAGATTTAGAAGGAATAAATGACTTGTCCAGTGTAATGTATTGCTCTGTAATGGAGTCAGAATATGAACCTTGATCTTCTGGTTACACAGCATATGTTTCTAAAGATTACAAAGGAATGTCTTGCCACAAATGACATATAATGGAACTAATGATTTTACTTTCACTCCTTTGGTCCCTTTGGTGTTGGTTTCCCTGACTTTCAGCTTTGGCTTCTTGCCCTTTGTTTTTCTACTCTTCCAATAGCTTGTAAAGTGTCAATTTAAGTATTAAATCCTTCATACCCAGAATAAATACACTAGTTCCTACTCTTCTGACTGCATACTAAATGATCATAAAGTTTTAACAATTAACACACCCTACACCCACTGGAATGAAAAGCACAAGTGGTTCTATTCAGATTTCCTACTCAACATGGAAGATTTAGGGATTGGCAATTTTTTTAACAGACAATTTCATAGTCAATGAGAATATTAGCCAAACTTGGCAAATATAACTAAGAAAGGATATAAATGATTAATTCACCTGGTTTTTACCTTTGCTGGAAATCCTTAGTCCCTTAAACCAAAGAATGGTAGACATCTTGACAAAGGTGGTAAATGTGGTATTTGAGGATAGTAACTGACTCTTGTCCCTCAAAATTCACCACTAAGTAACTAATAGATAGGCAAATCTGACCCTGCTGATGAATATAATAATGAGGAACATGAGAATGGTATGAACAGAAGCAATATGTATCTTTTCTGGTTAGTTAGTCACATATATGAGTGGTTGTTAATGCTAGATTTAGTGAACTAAGAGTTAAAAAATAAATGTTTTTCAATTTTCTCAGAAGTAATTACTCCATTCTATGTCTTCAACATAGTGACAATGGAGAAGAAAAAAACAACATCATTCCATAAATAATAATGATAATAATAATAATGGCATCCACTTACTGAAAAATACAGAGAGCATATACTGAGAGGGAATCATACATTGTCTAACTTTAGATATCACCAGCACACTATAGGACATTTCCTTATTCAAAAATTTCAGATTAAATTTAGTGAGTATTGTAGCAATATTGCCTACAGTTCTACAGTCCCCTATGGGCCTTGTTAATTGTGGCTGTGAATTTTTTATTTTTTATTTTTTGGTTCTGGAGATTGAACTCAGGGGTACTTGACCACTGAGCCACATCCCCAGCCCTATTTTTTGTGTTTTATGTAGAGACAGGGTCTCACTGAGTTGCTTAGCGCCTCACCCTTGCTGAGGCTGGCTTTCAACTCGCAGTTCTCCTGTCTCAGCCTCCTTAAGTGCTGGGATTATAGGCTTGTGCCACCATATCCAGCTTAATTGTGGCTGTGAATTTTGACCTGTCTGATACTTCACTGAGGGATTAGCTCAGATGTTTGTCTATTTTTTGCCTTTCTTATAACTCTCTTGGTGTTGGAGTAGCCTCTTGGAAATTGTTTTTCAAAAGTATTTGAATATACACAGCACTCACAGTCACCCTGGACAAGGGACAGCAGATGAGGCAAGCAGCAGACATATCTAAAAGCCTCAGAAGGAGGAGTCTGAAGAGGAAAATGCAAGAGAAAACAAGTCCACTAAGTCTTCTTGGTTTCTGCATCTGCCAAGAAACCAGATCATTTGCATGTTCAGGGATGAGTACATGTCCAGCAAAGACCTGAAAGGACCCTGGGATTTTTACCTGTGGCTGGTCTTTGAACTCTGGGAAAGCAGAAGGAAAAGAGAGTTGTAGGTATTCCTGATAAACCTTGACTCACCTACTGAAGGATAAGAATTATAGTAGAAAATTTATGACAAACTTTTAACATAGTTAATTCTGGACTCATAATAAGCACTCAATAAACGGTAAGTCTTATACTGTTATGAATAATAATATTTTCTTATTGTAGGTCTCATTTCTGCTTCTACATAAACAGGGAGAAATTCAAACTCTGAATGAGAGGATAGATTATTTTACTGCACTTAAACTATTTATTTCCCTCTGGTCTCTTTTCACATAGAAGATTATCCTTTCTATCCAGTTGCCACAGCTTCTGTTTTGCTGCTTGACAACTATATTTTCTCTTTTGTCTTTTCTTCAAATTTACATTCAAATGTCATAATCTGTTAAGATTTTTACTTACACTCTTCTCCATTTTAATAATGATAATTACTCCTTCTTTTGTTCATGTATGAATGGCCATACATTCACTCCAATTTTCCTAGCACAAGTTCATAATTTTCTGCTTGTTTAGAAAAGAGATAAAATATGGTGAACTCATTCTTTTCAGGTATGAAATTAATTCTGTGGTTTAAAATAGCGAATAAGATAACTTTTTACTAAATTCCAAATTTGCTAGTGGAAAAAAATAAAAATTAATGGTATCCCAGGTGCCCAGAGTAGCCTAGCTTACATCTTCTCTACCATTTTGGCATTTTATAGAACTAGCCAATGAGTCAGAACAATTTATTCCCAAAAGATAAAAGCATAAATCCTCAGGTTGTTGAAAAGCAATTTCTCAATAGGCCAACTGGAAAAATAATTCAACAATGTTCAGGAACTTGCTGAAATCTTGTCTCTCACTAGACTTTGTGCTGAGAATTATGTTTAGAAAATCATAAGAAGACCAAAGTCTTGCTCATACATATCCAGAGGAAGTCTACTCAATAGAAATAAAAATCTGAGCATGTCTTACACACATAAGGTTGTATATGGAATAGTTGCCAAATTATTCTTGAATTTTCCTCTAAGTAATGATAAGAAAAAAACTGAAATATTTACAATTGTTAAAAAATAAGGATATGTGGGATAAAATACATAATTGTCTGAGAAATGCTGATTTGTGATAGTAAAAAATGTGCTACATATTTTCTCAAAGCATCAGTAAAAATGCCTCATAATTGCAGAAAAATATTTACTTTCAATGGCATTCAAAGGAAATATAGCAATAAATACTTTTAATAATTTATGGCTGTAATTTTTAGTGATTTAATGAAGAATTTTCAAATAGAAAGAATATCATGCACTGCATGGATTTATCACTCAAGTTTAGCAGTTACCAAATCATGCACATTCTTGTTATTCATCTCTATTACTATGTTCATTGCAGCACTATTTCCAAGAAATGGAAACAACTCAGGAATTTATCAATGGATGAATGGATGAAGAAACTATGAGGATATACATACACATAATGGAATATCATTCACCCCTGCAAAATGAGATCTTGCCATTTGCCATAATATGGATAGACCTTAAAGGCATTATGCTACACAAAATAAGTCAGTCACAAAAAGAAAAATATTGCAAAATCTTAAGCGTGAAATATAAAGAAAAAGAAAAAAAGTAAAATAAATACAGATAGAGGGGGAAAAAAACAGTTTACCAGAGTCATATTTGGTGGAGCAAGTGGATATGACTACAATTCAAAGTATACAAGGTAGAAAGTATGAGGATGAATAAATCAAATGATCTAATGTACAACATGAAGATCATAGTAATAGTAAGTTATATTCAGCACTTTGTTAAATGAGTAGATTATAGCAGCACTTGCTTGGGGAGGGATAGGTAACTACGTGTATTGACAGGTTCATTTATAACCATTTGATTACAAATTAATTTGTCCACTATAGTAATCATTTTACTATAAATACACATACATATGCATCTTATAATATTAAGTTATATACTTTAATAATACCAAATATTTTAAAATTTTTATGTGTTTGAATCAAGATCTAAATAAGACATGCACATTGGATAATTTCTCTTCTGTGTCTTCTCTATTTCTTTTATTTTTTAAATTTATTTGTTAACACAAGAACATAAGCTTCATGTAGTGAGTAAACTGTAAGAGTGCAAAGAATTTTGTGTTCTGCCCATTTCTAAAACTCTCACTTTTAGAAGAAACCCAGAATATAAAAATATATTCAATATGTATTTGTGGATAGAATTGAGATAGGCAATCTTGAACATCTTTGATGTAGACATAAATTGTCCACCTGTTAACATTGATTTAAAAAAAAATTACAAAACATTGTCAATATGTATGATCTTAATTTTATAACTCTAGCCAAATATTTAAGATGATGATATACCCCAATGTATCCAAAAAATTACAGTATTTATCCTATTGTACGGTGTCTCATATCGTTTCTGCAGGTCTCATTACCTAAGTTCCCAATTTGGATAAAAATTACTTAGTTACATTAATATTAGGAATAATGAGTACTATTTATTGAATAAGTGTGTGAAAGACACTTGTATATGTGCTTTATGTGCATCGTTTTATTTAAATATCAAAGCTACCCCAAGTGTGGGATATTATCTCCACTAAAAAGACAAGGAAAATGATTTTTAGGGTGTTTAGCAACATCTCTAAAATTATTGGGTTAGTAAGTGTTCTTTTATAGAACAAAAGATTAAAAATTCTCAATCAAAATATTAAGTGGGTATTTCTGATTTTAATTTATTTATGGCCTTTTATCATCTATGTTTATAAAACAAGAAAATTATTCTTTTTTTTAAATCTTTACCGGTAGCACTTTTATTCAGTTGAACTATTCCGTGTACAATGTAGTGTAAATTAATGTCCACTTCATATTTAGTCAAAATACTGTCTTCATCCTTTGATCATGTCGTGGTTCACATACTCCACCCAGCACACCCACGACTAGGAACAGAATACTTACTACATTAGAGGAAACACGTGAATGAGTTCTGTTCAAAGTCTCTGCAAAAGCTAGTCAACTGATTAAAAAAAAAAAAAAAAACTATGAAATCAGAAACTTGTCCAAAGAGCTGAGTTATACTCATTTCATTATGACATACAGTACAGTTATGTGATGAACATGGGCTGATAATTTAGTGATGCGTTAAACGGCAACATTTCATTAAGAAGGCTGTGCTGCTTCACAGGATCTGAAACTACTTGGGAAAGCGTGTGCACCTCCTGATTTCAGAAGTGCAGTCTTCTTAGACAAGGGTCTCCCAACAGTTTAGTGCTCAGTGTTCTCAGCACAACAACACAACTTAGTTCAGAAGGTATTTTGGCAACTCAATCTGAGCAAGAATAGGGGTTTTTGAAAAATAAAGCTTTAAGAAGACTTGCCACTTTAGGGCCAAATTTTAATAGAATGTGAGTTTGAAGTCATACACTTAAACACTTAAAATTACTGATTGGTTCAAATGGTTTTATGGAAAAATTAATCTGTAACAAAAACTTGGCATTGAGTGTGAAGTCTCCACCGTTTTTGAGCAAAGCATACAAAGGTTCCAAGGGGCGGGACCAAGAACAAGGGACTTGGACATTTACAACAGCAGGCATTTTCTCTTCGGCAGAGAACTGCTGGGATAGCTTCATCAAACACTGTCTGGAGGCCTCCAGGTGTTTTACAGCACAAATCTCCTTAGCCATGGCTAACTCTTGTGGATAGGTGATGGGAGTCAGCTTCTTCTTCAGTTTCTCAATTGTGTCTTTATCATCCCTAAGATCAAGTTTTGTTCCCACTAGGATGATAGGAGTGTTGGGACAATGGTGTCGCACCGCTGGATACCACTTTGCACGTACATTTTCAAATGATGCAGGACTCACAAGGGAAAAGCAAATTAAGAAAACATTTGTTTGTGGATAGGAGAGGGGGCGCAATCTGTCATAATCTTCTTGTCCAGCTGTATCCTATAAGCCCAGATTCACCGGTTTCCCATCTACCATATCATTGGCAGAATAGTTGTCAAAAATAGTGGGGATATACTCTCCAGGAAATGCATTGGTTGTATAACTGATGAGTAGGCAAGTTGGACCCATAGCTCCGTCTCCCAGGACCAGGCACTTAATGGCCTGCATCTGGGCCGCTCGCAGGGCCGGCGGCCGGACTCTGAGAGGAAAAGCTGCGGCTGCGGACCGCCGGGCGCGCGGTGCGGTGGTAGCTGTCCACGCCGCCTTGCCATCCGCGGACTGGAAGCTGAAGCCCGGCAGCAGCCACCACCCAAAGCTGAGGAAAACTGCAGAGAAACAGGAAAATCGAAAATTATTCTTAAAATCAGAAAAAAAAGTATGATGTCTCAAGAAGTCTTCATTTCTAAATCACCTTTATTAGTAAATTAGGTCTAAAGGAACTAATAGTAAGTGCTCAGTTTAGTTGAGTTCTTGTGGATTAACTAGAAAGGCTTTGGACAACTTGTCTGTCATGACGTCTATTATTTTAGCCAACAAAGAAATAAGTAAAAAAAGACAATATTTTTTTAAATATTTTGTTTAGTTGTAGATGAACACAATATCTTTATTTATTTTTATGTGGTGCTGAGGATCGAACCCAGTGCCTCACTTATGCGAGGCAAGCGCTCAACCGCTGTGCCATAACCCCAGCCCCAAAAAAAGACAATATTTTTGATCCTAGTTTTGCTGGTTTCTACTTCAGTGTCTTTTTATGCCACCAGACTGAGACAAATATAAAATAGTCTTTTTGGTTTTTGGTTTTATAGTTTTCCTCTTAATAAATCATATATAGAGTGTTAGTGGCCTCTAGTTCCTTTTGGCCTAATTTACTAATAGTGAGGTTCCTGGGAAAACCTATTGTACTTACTTTCCAGACCCACCTTTAGTACACCCAGCTGGGTGAACTGGAGACTCCATTCCAGTATTTATGAATGATACACACATGCTGGGAGGCTTTTCAGATAAATGTTACCCATATTCATTCAGTTGGATTTAATTACACTGGATATAGTGGGAGTCTACCTATATGTTGGTCCCACAGTGAATATATTGGCTGTTTAAAAGTGGCTTCAGAGGATAAGATAGCATATGGGGGAGCTAACCTAGCCAAAGTCACTGGCCCTTGGAATGTGACAAACTATATGCAGACAATTATAAAAATAGGACTTACCAGTGACATAACCATTTCCCACAGAGAACCCATCACACTACTACAGAATTGGTGCCTTTCCTAAAATGGATAGAGTGTGCCAACATTTGGCTAGTATGTCATAACATCTATGACAGTAGTAGATATATTTTGGATTGTTTTACAGAGTTAACAGGAGGCATCCACATCAAAAATCCATGACTCCTGGAGGATTTATAAGGAATGTTTTGACCTTCAGTGATGGTGGCATACAAAAAGTGTGGTGTTTGGTAGCTGCCCTAGATTTCATTAACTTTACAGGCAGCCCTCTACCGGATCTTGAGGACAAGAGCTGTACAGTGGCTCCTTGCTATGACCTATGGGCTTGTGTACAATCCCCTTATGTTTTAATTTCTATAAATATAAAAATAAACAGGACAGGAAAAAACATATACAACTTGTCAAAGCTGCAATCTGACTAATTGCATTACTAGGTATAGTAGAGGATGAGGAGTATTTGTGTTATGTCAACCCTCTTTTATTATAACCACCGCTAATATTTCAGAACTCTGGTATTCTGATACTGGAGTTCAAGTCCTACAACAGATTCATGTCCAGTTAGGAAGACACTGGCATGCTCTTGGTCTTATTGTATTTGGAATATTCACTTAGATATCTGTTTTGATCTCTGCCATGACTTCCACTATAGCCTTATCCAAAAGCATTCAAAATGATTTGGCCCAGAATACTTCCAAAGCCCTGCAAAACCAGGCAGATATTGATGACAAGTTAGAGACTAAATTAGATGCCTTGGAAGCTACAGTCATTAATATAGGAAATTAACTTGATGCTCTTAAATTCAGACAGAGGCTTTACTGTCATGCTAACTACAAATATGTTTGTGTTACAGTAGCAAAGTATAACATTTCTCAATAAAATTGGGAGAAAGTTGAAAATTATCTAATGGGCATTTGGCAGAGAAATAATTATCATCTGGACCTTATGGAGTTACATGATCACATTCAGGACACTCAAGAAAGTCAAAATGATCCTGTGGATCCTGTATGGCTTGCTACACAAATACTTGATGACTTAAATTGTTTTAATTTCTGCAATATGTTATTATGTTAAAACATACAGTATGGTACAATCTTGGAATTATGTTTTTGCTACTAATTCTTTTTTGTGTTGTAACCATACGATGCCACATCTTTTGAGAGAACATCCAAGAAATTCAAATAATAGCCAATCACTTACACTTAAAAAAAATAAAAAGGGGGAGATTTTGGGAGCAGCAATAGAAATATCAGTTTTGAAACTGTCCTGTGATGAATAATGCCCCTCTGGGAAAACTCTCTGTACAAAGTTGCCTATCGAGATAGCTCAGTTGCTATGGTGACACCTGTACACTAGGAGGTTCTGTGTCAGCCAAAGTGACATTCAGTTCTTAAACTTGAGTCTCAGATGCCAGCTCCCAGAGACAGAGGATTCTGAGCATAGCAAGATAACTATAATGTTTCACCAGTGCTATAAACTTCAAGCCTGTCTGCTTAATAGAAACTTTGGACAATGGTCCCTGATCCACTTTGAGTTGAATTTTGTGCATGGTGAGAGATAGGGATTTAGTTTCATTTTGCTGCATATGATTTCCAGTTTTCCCAGCACCATTTGTTGAAACAAGGACATGTGAGTCAGACCAGAGACCCAATGCCTAATAGAAGAAAAAATAGGCCCAAACCGTCATCATGTCGGATTAGGACCTTACTTTCTTAACAAGACTCCAATGGCACAAGAAGTAAAATAAAGAATCAACAAAAGGGATGGGTTCAGACTAAAAAGCTTCTTTCTCAGCAAAAAGAAATAATCAATGAAATGAACAGAGAGCCGACATTCTGGGAACAAATCTTTGCCACCCGCATATCCGATAGAGCACTAATCTCCAGGATATATAAAGAACTCAAAAAACTGATCACCAAAAAACCAGACAACCCAATCAATAAATGGGCCAAAGAGCTGAACACAAACTTCACAGATGAAGATATACAATCCATCAACAGACATATGAAAAAATGTTCAACATCTCTAGCAATCAGAGAAATGCAAATCAAAACTACCCTAAGATTTCATCTCACGCCAGACAGAATGGTAATTATCAAGAATACAAACAGCAATAAGTGCTGGCAAGGTTGTGGGGGAAAAGGCTCGCTTATACATTGCTGGTGGAACTGCAAATTGGTACAACCAATCTGGAAAGCAGTATGGAGATTCCTTAGAAAACTTGGAATGGAACCACCATTTGAGCCAGCTATCCCACTCCTCCATCTATACCCAAAGGACTTAAAAACAGCATACTACAATGACGCAGCCACTTTAATGTTTATAGCAGCTCAATTCACAATAGCTAAACTGTGGAACCAACCTAGATGCCCTTCGATAGATGACTGGATAAAGAAACTGTGGTATATATACACAATGGAATATTACTCAGCAATAAAAGAGAATAAAATTATGGCATTTGCAGGTAAATGGATGGAGCTAGAGAATATCATGCTAAATGAGGTACGCCGATCTCAGAAAACCAAATGCCGAATGTACTAGTTGATAAGTGGATGCTGATCCATAATGTGGGGAAGGACATGGGAACAATGGAGGAACTCTGTTCACAGGGTTGTAAGGGGGGAGGGGGCATGGGGACAGTAAAGGTGGTGGAATATGATGGTCATAATAGCCCTAACTTTATGTATAACTGCATGTATGTTTTGATTCTATATCACTTACAACCAGAGAAATGAAATGTTATCCTCTGTGAAAAAAAAAAACTGTAATTTACCTACCACAAGAAAAAAAAATATGAGTGAAAGTGATGAGCAAAGATGTTAAATGAATACCACAATTTAGCAAATGAGAAGTTGAAAACTGAAGTTCAATTCTTCCGATAATTCATTCACTACTCTAACATCCATTGATTGCCCACCAAGATGATTTGTCTAATATTTATACTTCTGTAATACATTTTAATGGATCTCTGTTATAGAAATCTCAAAAAAAAATGCATGGATTCTTATTCTGAAATTCTGATTTTAGCCTTTAAGACAAACACTGCCCTATGAGTATTTAGTTCACACATTGAGAATACTTGTGGGTCAGGTATAAATGAACTGTCCTTTGTACCTAAACACCCAAAAGATCTGCTGCTAAGGTGAAATAGTTTCTGAATTTCACAGAGAATAAAGAGACACTATAAAATTTAAAAAAAAGAAACTTTGGACAATGGGCTTCCTGGGTGCCACAAGAAGCACCTAACATTACAACAGTGAAATAGCTACAAAAATGTTTCTAGCTCTGTAACTTTCTAGTACACGAAGATCAATGCTTCCATAGTCCTTAACTTCCTGATTTTGAGACCCTATATAATAAACTTGCTGAACCATCTCTGTGTCACTGCTTCTCCATCTGAGATCAATGTCCCATCTGATCCCAGCTTTTTCTCTAAATGTTTGTGCATATTTCTTAATTCCCCATTTTCCCTCATTGGTTTTCTGAATTAACAGCAATGAAGGTCATGGCACTTACCATTATATATCAGGAGGCATAGGATATCACCCATGGCTGGTGACACTAATCTTAATCACTTGATTCAGGTGGTATCTGTCAAGTTTTGCCAGTGTTAGAATACTATCTTTTATTATTTTAATTAATATGTATCTTTTGGGGTACTCTTGAAACTGTATGAATATCCTCTCATAAACTTTTATTTTCTACTTTTAGCCACCATTTGCATCATGTTACATAGTGATTGACAAATGGTGAACTTGTAATCACATTATTTCTTCCACAATTAACAGTTGACATTCTATAATAAAGAACAGACTTCCTACATGTATTATTTATTGATTCATTTAGTCATATAACCATGGACTCATGGATTCTAATTTTTTTCTGTAAGTAATAATCCATCAATATATTTATTTTGATGTTCAAATTAACCTATATTTTATCAACAGCAGTCCATTCTAGCAACATCTGTGCTCTTTGACATATTCCTATATACATTTTTAAATACATTTTTACTTTCCAGTACAGTAAGATATTTTATGTTTATCATGAACTCTTCTAAGCCTAACTCTGGAATCAGTCACATTTCCAATGAGCCTAGATAACTTCAGTAGAGAATGAGACTTATAATTCAAAATCTGACTACTTTGTATCTCTCTCTAAATATCTATCCATATATATCATTTTATCTATCTAAGGATGAATTTATATTTGCACCTCAAATTTTAATTAAATTCAAAAGTTCATTTGAGTCTTCCCTTTTTCATATCTGTAATTCCTTTTTGGACAGTGAGAAATATTACCAACACTATCCAAAAATTTGCTCATTAGTCAAATCTTAAAATACAAATTTAATTTCAAAACTGCTAATCAGTACTGTAAAAAAGGAGAAATCTATTAATAAATTTAAATAGTTTAAAATTTGACTCACCTTTAACTTAACAGTATATCATCAAAATAAGAGTTCTAGAGCTAGGCAAGGCAGTTTTTCTTCCATATTTCACAAGTGAAGCTATTTATACATTTGAAATACAGGCATAGTTTGGAGATAAATTGGGTTTGACTTCAGGTGACAACCATAATGTGAATATAGCAATAAAGTGTGCTACACTACTGTTTTGGTTTCCCAGTGTATATAAAACTTATGTTTACATAATACTGTAAGTCTATTAAGTATGCAATAAATAGCATTACATATAAAGTAACAGTATACATACCTTAATATGAAAATAATTTATTGCTATACATCCTAAAAATAACCTAAGCCTTAAATGAGTTGTAATCCCTTTGCTGATGGAAGGTCTTGCCTCTGTGTTGATGGCTGCTAACTGATCAAGGCGGCAGTTTCCAAAGGTGGGGGTGGTTTAAAAATTTCTTAAAATAAGAAATCAATTAAATCTGCTGCATTGGTTGACTTGTCCGTGAAATATTTCTCTGTATTGTGCAGTGCTGTTGGGCAACATATTACCACAGTAAAACTTCTTCCAAAATTGGGATCAGGCTTCTCAAATTCTGCCACTACTTTATCAACTAAGTTTATGTAATATTCTAAGTCTTTTCTTGTCATTTCAATAATATTTAGAGCACATTCACCAGAAGTATATTTTATCTCCAGAAACCACTTTCTTTGCTAATCCATACAAAGCAATTCCTCAACAACTAAACTTTGATCATGAGATTACAGCAAATAAGACATATCTTAAGGCTACACCTATAATTCTCATTCTATCATATTTCTGCCACATATGCAGTTACTTTCCTTACTAAAGTTTTGAACCCCTAAAAGTCATTATGAGAGTTGGATCAACTTCTTCAAAATTTCTGTTAAGGTTGATATTTTGACCTCCTACCATGGATCATAAATATTTGTAGTGGCATCTAAAATTGTGCATTCTTTCCAGAAGATTTTCAATTGACTCTGCCAAGATCTATTATTGGAATCACCATCTGTGGCAGGTATAATCTTATGAAATATGTTTCCTAAATAATAAAATTTTAAGGTAAAAATTACTCCTCCATTAATGGACTAGAGAATAGGTGTTGTATCAGCAGGCATGAAAACAGCATTAATCTCATTGTACATGTTCATCAAAGCTCTTGGGTGACCAGATTGATTGTTAATAAGCAGTATTATTTTGAAAGCAAGCTTTTTTCCTAAGCCAAAGATCTCAATAGTAGACTTAATATATTCATCAAATCATGCTGTAAACAGATGTATGTCGTTCAGGCTTTATCACTCCATTTATAGATCATGGGCAGAGTAGTTTTAGGATAATTCTTAAAGGCCCTGTGATTTTCAGCATAGTAAAGAAGCATGGCTTCAATTAACACCACCAGCTGCATAAGCTCCTAACAAGGGACCCAGCCCATGCTCTGAAGCTTTGAAGTGATTTATCTTCTCCATCTATGAAAGTCCTGGATGGCAGCTTCTTACAATGAAAGGATATTTTGTCTGCACTGAAAATCTGTTGATGAGTGTGTCTACCTTCTTCAATTATCTTAGGCAGATCTTCTGGATAATTTGCTGCAGCTTCTATATCAGCATTTCTTGCATTGCCTTGCACATTTATATTGCAAAATGGCTTCTTTCCTTCAGTTTCCTGAGCCAGCCTCTGCCAGGTTCAAATGTGTCTTTTGCAGTTTGCTTTTTTCTTATCACAGAATTGAAGAGAGTAAGAGCTTTTCTCTAGACTATGCTTTGACTTCAGGGAATTGCGTGGTTCATTTAATATTCTGTGTGGACTAGCAAAATTTTCTCGATGTCAGCGATAAATCTGTTTCAGTTTCTTGTCATTAGTGTATTCAATGGAGTATCACTATTAATTTTCCTCAGAACTTTTCCTTTGCATTCTCAAAGAAAAGGTTAGAGTGCAGAAGGACTAGCTATACTTTCTCACTACACTTTATCACTTCTACTTTTTTTTTGTTTTTAATATTGTTGTTATTTGTTTTTATTTGTTTTATGTTTGGATAAAGGATCTCACTACATTGCCCAGGCTGGCTTCAAATACACTATCCTTCTACATCATCCTACAGAATAGCTGAGACAAAAGTACACAGCATCACACACAGCCTTCTAGTTTTTTATTTAAAATGAGAGACACGTGATACTTCCTTTTACTTGAGAACTTAGATGCCATTTTTGAGTTATAAAATGGCCTAGTTTCAATAATGTTATGTTTCTTGACCAAGGCAGCCAAGGAAAGGGAGAGAGATGAGGGAAAGGCTGCTTGTTGGGGCAGTGAGAATATACACATTTATCAGGTACATTCACCATCTTATATGTGTGTGACTCACAAAACAATCATAGCAGTAACAGTGAAGTTCACAGATCACCATAACAGACAGAAATTATGAAAAAGTTTGAAAAATTATGAGATTTATCAAACTGTGACAGACATAAAGTGAGCACATACTGTTAGAAAAATGGTGCCCACAGGCTTTCTTGCTGTTTTGGGGGTTGCCATAAACCTCTAATTTGTGGATAACAGATTCTATGAAACACAATAACATGAAGTAAAATATAATGAGTTATGCCTGCATAATATGGCTCATTTGTTTTTATTTGTAATATCTATAATATGCCTGTGTCCATTCACAAACTGAAGGATATCTAGGTAGTTTCCAATTTAGGGTTATTTCAAATAAAGCTGCTATAAACATCCTGGAATAGGTTTGTATATGAATATAAGTTTTCATTTCTCTGGAATATATATGTAAGAGTATAGTTGTTGAATAATAAGGCAATTACACATGTAATATATTTAAGAAACTGCCAAATTTTTGCACTCTCGATTCTACCATTCTGCAACCCATCAGCAAGGTAATCAAGTTCCTCTACATCACT
The DNA here is from genome assembly GCA_028644305.1 of Xerus rutilus. Taxonomy (NCBI): domain Eukaryota; kingdom Metazoa; phylum Chordata; class Mammalia; order Rodentia; family Sciuridae; genus Xerus; species Xerus rutilus. The sequence continues at coordinate 68,308,196 of CM053399.1, read as the reverse complement.
GCAGCATCTGGTGTTGTCAGTAGTTTGTACTTACCTATTATACTGATAAATGTACAGTAATATCTCATCATGGTTTTACATTTTATTTTCCTAATGTTTAATGATGTAGAACATCTTTTCTTTTGCTTGTTGACCATTTAATTCCTCTTCAGTTAAGTGTATGTCCATGTTTTTGCCCAATTATTTTTATTCTTCTCTTTCATTAGGGCTTTATAGTTATACACACTAGTTGGGTTCATACTGACAAACTCATATATGCATGGAACTAGATTTCAGTTCATGATCCTCTTGCTTTACCCTCCCTTATTTTCCTCCTGTCCTCCCTTCCCATCCCCATTCTTCTTCATCTACTCTATTAGACTTCTTTATGCTTCTCTATTTATTTATGTTTGTTGGTTCTTTTTACTTATTCCCTGTAGAATATTTACATATGCACATGACATAATTTTAAGAATTTGTTCTTCCTTGCTTCCCCTTACCCATGCTTTCATTCTGCCTCTCAGTCTTCTTCTTCTACATTAACAATCATTATTTTTATGATATCCTATCTTTCCCTTCTCCTTCCCTTTATTTTGCTCTAGCTTTCACATATGAGAAAAAGCCTTGTGTCAGTCAGTGTTCTCTAGAGGAATAGAATCAAGAGGAAGTATAATTATAAAAAGGGAACTTACTAGATTGGCTTACATGACCAGAAGCTGAATAGTCCACAACGGGCATCTGTAGCCTGGAGAACTGGAAGAACCAGTAGCTGCACAGTCCAAGAGGCTGAAGCCCAGAACAAGAGGGATAAATGGTGCTATCCTAGCCTGAGACCAAAGGCTTCTGGAGGATCACTAGCAGAGTCCACGTGGGAAGAGTGAAGAAGTGAGAGTCTGATATTTTCAGATGATTGCAGGAGCAATCAAGAAGCCATTCAAGAAGAAACAAACTTGCATCTGTTGCTGCTTCCTTGTTTTCTCAACATTTATTCCTTCCAAGCCATCATCCTATTTGTCAGTGCTGCCCACGATTAGGGAGGGTCTCCATTTCAGTTGGCTATCTTACATGCCAATCATTCCTATATACACCCTCATTGACACACCTATAAGCCTCTTAGTCCTTGGCACCTCATAATCAAATCAAGTTGACAATTCAAATTAACCATTATAGTATTCAACCTTTGAATTTTTGAGTCTGGCTTTCTTCACTTAGCATAATATGCTCCATTTCTATCCATTTGCTGGCATATGCCATAAAGTTATTCTTTTGTATGGCTCAGAAGAACTCTAATACTCCCATTTTTAATTGAATTATTTGGTTGTTTGCTGTGGAGTTTGAATATATATACACACACATTATATATATATATAATTCCATAATTTAGCTATTATAAATTTTGCAGCTATAAACATTGAGATGACTGCATCATTAAAGTATGCTGATTTTAGATGTTTTTCTTGCCCATTTTTTAATTGAGTTATTTGGTTGTTTATTTAAATTATATATATGAATTGTGCTGCTGTAAACGTTGAGATAGCTGTATTATTATAGTATGCTGATTTTAGATGTCTTTCTTGCCCATTTTTTAACTGGGTTATTTGGTTGGTTTTTTAAATCATACATATATATATAATTTTAAAAATGCTTTCTTATTTGATTAGAATTACCAATCAAATCAATTATTTTTCTTTCTAAAAATGAAATTACACTAACTATATGAATATTTTTATATTTTAAGTAGACAAATCATATTTTTTAATCATATAGCACCAACAATAAGAAAATAGTCATTATGTGGAAAATCCTAAGGAAAGGTATAAAAGTTGTCAATATTCAAAACTGCAAGTACTAAATTATTATACTTATTTATATTTAATAAAAACTAATTGCAATTATCATTTTATTTTTGGGGTTTATTAAGCTTTTTTCAAAATTTATTTATTTATTTTATAGTAGAATGCATTTTGACATATAGTACACAAATTGAGCACAACTTATGGCTGTATGTGGTTCAGAGTCACTCCACTAGTGTAATCAAACATGTATATAGGGCAATAATGTCCATCTCTTTCTACTGTCCTTCCCATTCCCACAGCCCTACCCCTCTCCTGATTCCCCTCTACACAAACCAAAGTTTCTTCATTCTTTCCTAGTCCCCTACCCTACTATGGATTAGCATCCACTTATCAGAGAAAACATTTGGCATTTGGTTTTCGGGGATTGGCTTATTTCACTAGCATGATATTCTCTAGTTCCATCCATTGACCTGCCAATGCCATAATTTTATTATTATTTAAAGCTGAGTAATATTTTATTGTGTATATGTACCACATTTTCTTTATTCATTCCTCTGTTGAAGGGCATCTATGTTGGTTCCATAGTTTAGCTATTGTAAATTGAGCTTCTATAAACATTGATTTTGCTGCATTACTATAGTATACTGATTGTAAGTTCTTTGGGTATAAACCAAAGAGTGGGATAGCTGGGTCAAATGGTAGATCCATTCCAAGTTTTCTGAGGTATCTCCATACTGCTTTTCATAGTGGTTGTACCAGTTCACAATCCCACCAGCAATGTATGTACAACAATGTATGTACAACAATATGCCTTTATCCCCACATCCTTGTCAACACTTATTAATGCTTGTATTATTGATTATTGATCATTGTCATTCTGACTGGAATGAGATAAAATCTTAGAGTTGTTTTGATTTGCATTTCTCTAACTGCTAGAGATGTTGAACATTTTTACATATGTTTGTTAATCAATTGTATTTCTTCTTCTGTAAAGTATCTGTTCAGATACTTAGTCTATTTATTGATTGGGTTATTTGTTTTCTTGGTGTTCAGTTTTTTGTGTTCTTTATATTAATTCTTGATTTTACCTCTTGCACTTTAGGAATCTTGTTCAGGAAGTCAGGTCCTAAGCCAAATGATGAATATTTTGGCCTCATTTTTCTGCTATTAGGTGCAGGGTCTCTGTTTTAGTGTCTAAGTCTTTGATCCACTTTGAGTTGATTTTTGTGCAGGGTGAGAAATATATTTTAAATTTCATTCTGCTATATATGAATTTTCAGTTTTTCCAACAGCATTTGTTGAATAGGCTATCTGTTCTCCAATGTATGTTTTTGGTGCCATTGTCTAGTATGAGATAACCATATTTATGTGGGTATGTCTTTGTGCCTTCTATTTTGTACCATTGGTCTACATGTCTATTTTGGTACTAATACCATGCCATTTTTGTTATTAGAGCTCTGTAATATAGTTTAAAGTCTGGTATTATGATGCTTCCTGCTTCACTCTTCTTACCAAGGACTTGCTTTGCTATCCTGAGTCTCTTATTTTTTCAAATAAACTTCATGATTGCTTTTTCTATTTCTATGAAGAATATCATTGGGATTTTTATAGAAATTGCATTAAATATGCATAACAGTTTTGGTAGTATGGCCATTTTTAGTATATTAATTCTGTCTATCCAAGATCATGGGAGATCTTTCATCTTCTCAGGTCTCTTTCAATTTCTTTCTTTAGTGTTATGTAGTTTTCATTGTAGAAATCTTTCACCTCCTTTGTTATATTGATTCCCAAGTTGTTGTTTTTTTTCTATTGTGAATGGGATGATATTTCTAACTTCTTTTACAGTGGATTCATCACTTATATATAGAAATACATTTGATTTATGAGTGTTGATTTTATATCCTGATACTTTGGTGAATTCATTTATTAGTTCTAGAAGTTTTCTGGTGGAATTTTTTGAATCTTCTAAATATAGAGTCATGTCATCAGCAAACAATGATAATTTCAGTTCTTCTTTTTCTGTGCATATTCCTTTAATTTCTTTCATCTGTCTGATTGCTCTAGCTAGAGTTTCAAGGACCATGTTGAATAGAAATGGTGAAAGAGGACACTCCTGTCTTGTTCCAATTTTTAGAGAGAATGCTTCCAATTTTTCTCCATTTAGGATGATGTTGGCCTTCTGTTTTGCATACATAGCTTTTACAATGCTGAGGTATGTTCCTACTATCCCTAGTTTTTCTAGTGTTTTAAACATGAAGAGGGGCTGTATTTTGTCAAATGCTTTCTCAGTATCTATAGAAATAAACATATGATTCCTATCTTTAAGTCTATTGATGTGATGAATTATGTTTATTCATTTCATATGTTGAACCAACCTTGCATACCTGGGGTGAAACCCATTTGATGGTAATGCACTATCTTTTAAAAATGTTTTTGTATGTGATTTGCCAGAATTTTATTGAGAATTTTTGCATCTATGTTCATCAAGGATATTGGTCTGAAGTTTTCCTTCTTTGCTGTATCTTTGTCTGGTTTTGTAATCAAGGTGATACTAATCTTATAGAATGAGTTTGGTAGGATTCCCTCCTTTTCTATTTCATTGAATTATTTAAGGAGTATTAGTATTAATTCTTCTTTGAAGATCTTGTAAAACTCAGCTAAAAATCCATCTGGTCCTGGGCTTTTTTTGTGATTATCATTTTAGAACAACATTCATATTCACTTTGAATGCTATATCAGTGCATACTGACCCTAAAAGTAATGAGAAAAATTTTATGTTTTAACAACTCAAAGGTTTTTTCTAGATAATACAAGATGCCATACAGTAAAGAATAAGAGTCTGAGCTTTTGAACCAAACTGTCTGGGTTCAAATTCTTGCTCTTATGCTTATTACTAGATGATTCAGTGACAAATTACTTAACTTCTTTGTGTTTCAGTGTTTTCACTTATAATACTAGGAAGATAAGAGAGTCTACCTCACAGAGCTATTGTAAAGAATAAATCAGTAAAGTAAATGGCTAGAACAGTGGCACCTAATTAATTCTCAATAAATATTAACTATTATTTGATTATAGTAAATACTGCAGTGCTTTAGAATGAGAAGTACTAGCAGAGTGGTGTTGGTCCAAACTGTGTGTTGGAGTAGATAATAATTTTGCTTGGTGTTACAGTTTGGATGTGAGGTGTCCCTAGAAGCTCACATGTGAGACAATGCAAGAAGGTTCAGAGGAGAAATAATTGGGTTGTGAGAGTCTTCACCCAATCAGTGAATTAATCCCCTGATATAGACTAACTCAGTGGTAACTAAAGTGGTAGATTGTGGCTGAAGAAAGTAGGAATTGGGGACATGGCTTTGGGGTATACATTTGTATCTGGAGAATGCAGAACTCTCTCGGTCTTTGCTCTCTGATCATCACGTGAGCTGCTTCTCTGTGCCACACTCTTCTACCATCATGTTCTGACTCACCTTGAGCCCCAAGGAATAGAGTCTGCTGTCTATGGATTGAGACCTCTGAAACCATAAACTCCTAAATAAACTTTTCCTCCTCTACAGTTTTTCTGGTTGAGTCATTTAGTCATTCACTGACTAAAACACTTGGCATGGAATGTTAGGCACTATTTAAATAGAAGAAATCAGGGAGGCATTTAGAAAGGTGAGTAAGAGAAGAATTGGCAAAGTTCAGGTTTTCAGAAAACTCTGAATCACAGAGAATTTAAGACATTTGTTACCAAATCTTCTAGTTCATAAGTAGAGAAGCTATTTGAAACCAAGTAGTTTGATTCAGAAGCTCAGACTCTTACTCTCTACTGCATGGCATCTTGCATTATCTAGAAGAGTAAGGAATGTGTGGTGGATAATGAATACCTTTAAAGGCAGTAAAATTTATATTGTGGTGAAGTAGATGTTAGAATTTGAAGGACAGAGTGGAATTAGTTTGGAGAGCTTTAAATGCAAGTTTATAATCTATTTTTGGCATTTTGGAAGCTTTTAAGATGAATTATCTAATAGTGCTTAATTAATAAGTAAAATATCTGGAAGTGCTTTCTTACTCTACACTTTCGAATTATCAATGGCATTTTAAATCAGGGTGTAGAGGTGGAATTCACACTTTGAATCTCCCACTATGAACAAAAAAACTTTTAGAACTACCTTTCAATGCAAGGTCATGTTGGAAAGTAAACTGAGGTTGGAAATTTGTTAAAATACTTTTCCTAAATTTAAGAGTAACTTACGCTTGGCACTGGCTGCCCACAATAAAAAGGATGTGTCTCAAAATATAGTCATTTCTTTCTATCCTCAGGGAACTTGTTCCATGAACTTCTGCAGATACTAAAATCCACAGGTGCTCAATTTCCTTATTTGAAATGGTGAATTTACATTTAACCTGAACATATCCTCTCATATACTTTAAAATCATCTCCTGAGTACTAATAATGCCCAATACAATGTAAATGCTATGAAGTCATGTTATATTAAAAGAATAATCTATACAGATGAATTATTTTTTAAAATTTTGATATACTGTTTGTTAAACCACAGATGTAGGATACACAGATATAGAGAGCTGATTGTTATTTCCAAACCTGTACAGTACAATTATGACTAGTTACACTTGTCTGTTATAATCATCTATTACCTGTATATCTTCAGTGCACTCTTTCCTGGTCTTATTGCACCTACTCTTTACTCCTAATAGTCTTATTTTTTAAATATTTTTCTAGCAGTATTATTTTCACAAAAAAAGCCAAACTTATCTTTTAAAAATTTCAACCCCACTCTGCCCCTGCTTAAAACTGTCCAATGTCTTAGTCCTTTGTTTCAGAAGAGATAAAAGAATTGTTGCCTTAATAGAACGTAATTTGGTCATTGTGATTTTCTCTGGTGTCATTTCATGCCATTCTCCTCCAACATTTTACCCCGGAAATTTATTCCCTAAACGTAACAAGTTTGCTCTCACCTCAGGCCTAGGTACTGCTGCTCCTTTTCTCTCAAATGCTCTTCAGGCAGGTTTTCACATTGATACTTCTTCATTTTTTATTCCTTAGCTTGCTCGTCAACTTACAAAGGCATTTTCCTTTCTTTTTTTTTTTTTCTTTTCTTTCTTTCTTTTTTTTTTTCTGCAGCACTAGGGACTGAACCCAGGGTCTGGCATATGCTAAGGCAAGCATCACTGAGCTACATCCTCTCTCTCAAACACATTTTCTAGTAAGACAATGTAAAATTAACACTGTTCACATCTTCTGCTCTTCCAAAACACTGGCTTTCTTTTTGTCCTGTTTAAGTTTTTATTTTCTTATAGAGTTGGAGGTGGCAGTTGAATCTTTAGAAAATCAAGATTAATCAAAATTTTCAGTATGAACAATCATTAAAAGCATGAAATTGAAACCCAGACTATTTGGTTGTCTTATCTAAACTAAGTTATTTAACCTCTTTATGTTTCATCTAATAGTAAAAACCTTAATGGGCTGCTACGAAGTTATGGTTTTTTGTTTTTGGGGGGTTTTTTTGGTACTGGGGATTGAACTCAGGGGCACTCGACCACTGAGCCACATTCCCAGCCCTATTTTGTGTTTTATGTAGAGACAGGGTCTCACTGAGTCGCTTAGCACCTCGCCATTGCTGAGGCTGGCTTTGAACTCACGATTCTCCTGTCTCAGCCTCCCTAAGTGCTGGGATTACAGGCTTGTGCCACCGTGCTCGGCTTGAAGTTGTGTATTCTTAGGGCAGTGCCTGGGACATACAACACAGCCAATCAATGTTGGTCGACATTATTACCTATTTACATTCTCTAAAGTCTAAGCACTATGTAGGCAAGAACCTACCCTGTTCTTTCCTGTATCCCAGCACCTAGAAGAGGGCCTGGCACATAAATAGATGCCCCACAAATATTTTTCCATACATAACAGAATGAATAAATGTTGTTCAACATCTCAGAGATCAGGATAACAGACTATTGACTTATGCAAGAATTGACTGTATTATTTGTAAAGACAGATTCTTTGGTATAGCCCAAATGATTATTTGCTCTGTGTTCCTGATGCTGAGCCTGCCTGTAACCACAACTAAGCCTGTAGTTTGATTCACAGTATGGTTTAACTGAATGTTTTAGCACTGGATTCCCCAATTTTTGGAGTTTGAGTATTTGCTCTACCACATATGAGTTGCTTTTGAAGCCAAGTCATTAAATGTTAGTTTTTCCTATGTAAAATGATGCTAAACATCCCTACACAAAATTTATTGAGAAGACTGTCCCCATCACAGTGATTGATGCTTCTCTCGGGAAAGTTGAGTAAATCATCTCACACAGAAATACAATACTCTGTTCTTAAAAAATTTCTGGGAAAGAAATACCAAAACTTCTTTAAATTACCAAATCTCAAGCTTAATAATCCTCTAAGGAAATTCATTCTTTTGACTGGAGGTGGCTTTGGAATATCCTTTATCCGGGAAATGTTTAGTAGATCACCCTCATAGAAGTCCCTAAAAGATTTTTGTAAATTTGGTGGGATTTGTTTTGCCACTTTTCCTTTCTTTCTTCTTTTTTCTTTCTTTCTTCTTTTTTCTTTCTTTCTCTCTTTCTTTCCTTCTTTCTTTCTTTTTTTTTTTAATGTGGAATCTTCCTATAGGAGTGGAGGTGACCACATTCTCTTTGTAACCACTCTTTTCCCTCTACTCTCAAATCTAACATTTCTCTTATAGCATCCAATCTTCCTAATGCAATTGAAGGCAATTTCCTGTGGTGTATCTCACTAGGGATGGAAAGCAGCTGGCCACCATTTTCTACATAATAAATTTTCATATGCTTTAAGAGACCTTTAAGTTTCCATTTTTCTTTTAAGTAAACTCTTTTTCTTATTGTTATTTCCTCTGTACCCCACAACTTTAGGCCTGCTTTTTTTTAATACTAATCTAGATATCTTTATTTCTCTAATGTTACCAATCCTGTCATTAGCAAAACACTATTTTTGAGATTCTTATCCCCATCTCCTACAGAATATGATGACAATTCAAAAAATGTTTTTCTAATTAGTTCTCTCCAAACTAATCTCTCTCTGTCCTTCAAATCCTAACATCTTCACCACAATACAAACCCCACTGGCTTTGAAGGCATTCCACCACACATTCCTTTACTTTTCTAGATAATGCAAGATGCCATGCAGTAGAGATTAAGAGTCCGAGCTTTTGAATCAAACTACCTGGTTTCAAATAGCTTCTCTACCTATGAACTACAAGATTTGGTAACAAACGTCTTAAATTCTCTGTGATTCAGAGTTTTCTGAAAACCTGAACTTTGCCAATTCTTCTCTTACTCACATTTCTAAATGCCTTCCTGATTTCTCCTATTTGAATAGTGCCTAATTTTCCATGCCAAGCAAAATTATTACCTACTCCAACACACATTTTGGACCAAGACAACTCTGTTAATACTTCTCATTCTAAAGCACTGCAGTATTTACTATAATCAAATAACAGTTAATATTTATTGAGGATTAATTAGGTGCCACTGTTCTAGGCATTTACTTAACTGATTTACTCTTTACCACAACTCTATATCTTCCTTAGCTGAGAACTCTGAAATACAAAGAAATAATTCGTCACCAAATTTGACCAAATGTGCCTAACTTTGTAGATTATCAAGTTCAATAATGTAAAAAACTCAGTGACACATACAAACCAATAAAATAAAGACATTGTGTCCATCTACAACTAAAAAAATATTAAAAAAAAAAAACTCAGTGAAACAGGAATAACCATTGTTTATCTCTCTCATCATACTGAAGTTCCTCCCAAGGCATGAAAAATTTTTATTCATGTCCCAGATTGTTCCACTAGGAATGATGTGTGGACACTCAGTAAATACTCATTTAAACAAATAGAACTGAATTGGACAAGAAAACAGGGCAGTTACAGAGGAAGGGAAAGATGCAGCAGGGTCTATCCAACCCACTTTGGTGAATAGATAATAGAAGTGAATGACTCAGAAGAGCCAAAGTTGACACCAACTTCTGAGAACATGGTACCTTATCTCAAGAAGCTACCACTAGGCACTGTGCATCCAAGATAAGAGTATTTGTAGCCAGGACAATACACTAAAATAGTTATGACATAAAAATTGACATTATGCGATATGATGATAGGGATATAACTTCAGGAAGAGGAAAATATTTAGGAATTTATTAAATTAGGTATAGTAAGTTATTTGAGATACACATAGTTATGGTGATTTTTCTGTCCAAACTTTGTGACACACTAATAATTTCCTACAGTTTTCCCATTAAAATACAACTATTAAATTTTTTTTTAAATTCTAATAGTAAAGCACCCAAAATAAGTTCACAGCCTACCCCTGACCCTGGGAAATGAGGAAAAAAGAACAAATCTTGAAAGCACAAGTTCCATTTGACTTATTTTGAAGAACAGACACAGCTTTAACAATATGGGATACCAAACTGAAAGTTATCTAATAAATTCAATGAAACAATCTGCATTTATTCACATTACATAAAAATCTGAGTTAAGACTTTTTTATTCCATTCACTTCTTCAAATTTTTATACTGTCAACAATAACTCCACTTTAATCAAAGAAAATTCTTATTATCATAAACCAAAGAAAATCTTATTAAAAAGTAAAAATTAATATGACAGTTATTTTCTCATTAGTGTCTTATTTTATTCACAAGGAAACCTAGGAAGAGATATTATTTTCATTTTACAGATAAAAAGGATGATATTTAAGAACAAAGCATAAGAAATAAGAGGTGGTGCTGTTATTGTTTCCAGGTTTGCTAAATCCAAGATTTTCAGGGTACCACAACAATATTTTTCTCACATTACATTTCATAATTTGCTAAAATAGTTTCTCTACCTCCATTTTTGTATGACTATTTTAAGAATAGAAGTTGAAAAAGGAAGGGATAAAGGGAAGGAGGAAGGGAGGGTAAAGAATTGAACTACCAAGAGAAAGTTGATTTTCATTTTTGGAATCTCTGGTGATGAGCTCATATCTTGGGAAATTCTTACCTGAAATGCTAAGGATCCATAACTGACTTGTTTTCCTAGGTTTTAACACCTGATAACAACTGAAATCCAGCATTCAAGAAGTTTGCAGTCAGGAATCTACTTGGAGGTTGTTGTCACAAGCAATTATCAAGGTACAATACTCAAAAGAAGAATCTCAACTGTGTTCATTCCTTTGGTAGCATTGCTTATTATCCACACAGAAATACTGAGGCTGGGAAAGCTTAGGGGCTGGCAGTGGGGGTGGGGGTTCTTAAACTATGATATTAGACACTCTAAAATAACATCATAAACAAATACTGAGAGTTTACATTGTTAGCAGTTAAGTTTTCCCTTAATATTATCTCCTACTTTTTAAGCCCAGTTTTATTAAGAGTAACTTAAATTATGGGGCATGAAATAAAAGGAAATCGTATGATGTTGAACCTACAACTCACTAGTTCCCTGTCTGAGCTGTAGGAAATAATTTCAAAATTGAATTAAGGGACTAATTATAGCCATTATTTATTTTACCTTTATTTGGATCTGAAGATTCTTGAGAAATATAAAATTAGGCAAGAGAAAGTCTTAGATGTCTCCTCCAGAGCTCTGTCAGAAGCAGTAAGTACAGAGAGTAGAGGGTTCCAGAACAAGACAACTTAGGTTTGTACAGAGCAGAGGGTTCCAGAACAAGACAACTTAAGTTTAATTCACACTTGCATTGTGACAGAAAGCAAGTTGTTCATCAGTTTTCTCATTTTTAAAGTTGAAGCAATGATACTTTTTATATCATTGGACTAGTGTGAGACATGATTGAGTTTATAAATGCAAAGCACAAAACAGCATCTGAACACAGTTACTGTAAAATCATATGTACTATAAAATCTATTATTATCTGGAAAAAATTCACTCGTGTTTTTTCCATATCTCTTCCATTTGGAATCTTCTGAAAGGTCAAAGATGTTAATAACTATTCATGTTGCTAATTCAATATGTTATGAAGGACCATATCCAAGAGATGAATTAAAAAGGTTAAGTGGGGGCCAAGATGATCTGTCAATAGAAGATTTGAATTCTAGCCCTGACCCTCTAAAGATTTGTTTGACATTGCAAAATCAAAGCATATCTCTTGAGCTGTCTTTTCTCATTAGTTAATTAATAGGTTGCTCTAGGTCAGCATACCCCAAAGTATGTGCTATGACTAATTTACAGCAATGGTAACATTCTTTTTTTTAAAAAAAAAAAAACTTTTTTTAGACATTGATAGGCCATTATTTTATGCATTTATTTATATGTGGTGCTGAGAATCGAACCCAGTGCCTCACACATGCTAGGCAAGCACTCTGCCACTGAGCCACAACCCCAGCCCAGCAATGGTAACATTCTTTTGAAATTTTTTCATATATGCTTTTATAACTTATAAATTTGCTGTTGCTGTGTACTCTCCAAACCATTCAGTCAATATCATTGGTATCCTCAGGATAAGAGTAAATTCTACCTAGGACAAAGTAGTCCTTTAGGTTGAATCAACATATAGACCTCACATTATTCCTTCCAAATTTCAAACCAGAATAAAGAACTAAATGTTGTCATGAAAGAAAATGATCCTTAATCTTTTTGTGCTGATTCTTCATTGAAAACACAAGATGGCTAGTGAACAGAGGTTAGGAGGGAGGAGGGGTTCAAATAAGGGACACAAACAAAAGATACACATGATGATACATTCACTTAGTTGGGAGTGAGGGTACATTGCAGGCTGTGTTTTCTTACTGCTAGTTTGAGGAGAAAACTTTCAAACTTCCCTGATATGGCAGCATGCAGATACAGCTCCAGGGTAGGGGATAGCAACAATCAAAAGTTGACAATAAGAAGTCCTAAGTTTACATTCCTCAAGTACCTTCAGTTCTGCTGTAATGAAAAATGGCTCCAGATTTATTTACTCAAATGTCCCAAGATGGGTGAGATGGAGAATATGTGAAAAGTAGTTGAATAAGAACCAAATCTCTTCCCATAGAGTGACCACAGGAAAGACAGAGATGACGCATTATTTTGGAATAGATTTCCTTTGGCAGGGACTCAAAAAAGACATTTTGATATCAGATGCACAAAGATCTGAGGTAAAGCCAGTTAAAAAAAGAAAGAAATTCCCATAAGGGCCAAATAATAAGATCTAAAGTTGCAGCCACACCTTAGCAAACCCCAGTGAAATGAAGTGAGGTACTACAGTAGATGCTCCATAAAAGAGGCTGTCAAGAATCCAGAGGAAGCTGCACATGTCAGTGCATGCCCATAATCCCAGCAACTCAGGAAGCTAAGGCAAGAGGATTTCAAGTTTGAGGCCAGTCTCAGCAACTCAGTAAAGCCCTAAATAACTTAGCAAAACTCTCTCGAAATAAAACATTAGAAAAAAGGGCAAGGGATGTAGTTCAGTGGTAAAGAGCCTCTGGATTCCATCTCTAGTACCTTTACCTCAAAATAAAAAGAACACAGAGGGTGAAGCTCAGACCCTGTTGACAAGAGATCACCCATATAGCCTGATGCCTATACAGTCAGATGCCAACTTGAAGAGAAGGGAAAGTGATTTGATTGAGCCCTCTGAGTGCAGAGATACAACCTTATCAGATTATTTAACTGTGAGACTATTTAAAAGGAGACTGTTTAACTGTGAGAAAATATGAGATACTTTTGACTGGCAGTTAATTTACCCACACCCACATACTTACTTTATAAACCCATACCCTAGTCAGACCCTCCACTCAGTAGCATGAACTCATAGTTTGCTCAATAATGAAACTAAAGAAACTTGTTTTGTGACTAAATCTGAGGCCATGTAACACATTAATCTCACACAAGTTTCCATTAAAACAAAATTTCCAATTTGGTGTGGTAGCTTGGAACTATAATTCCCTACTCAGGAGACGGATGCAGGAGTATCACAAGTTCAAGGCCTGCCTTGGCAACTTAGTGAGATTCTCTTTCAAAATTAAAAATAATAACAATAAAGGAAAAAGGGGCTTGGGATGTAGCCTAGTAGTAGAATGCCTCTGAGTTCAATTTATGTTTTTAATGTATTTATTCTACTTAGGTATACATGAGAGCAAAATGCATTTTTGATTCATTGTACACAAATGGAGCACAAATTTTCAATTCTCCGGTTTTACATTATGTAGAGTCACACCCTACACGCAATCATACATGAACCTACACCAATGATGTCTATCTCATTACACCATCCTTCCTGCCCGTATGTCCTCTCCCCTCCTCTCACTCTCCTTTAAGCAAAGTTCCTCAATTCTTCCCATGCCCCCTCCCTCATTGTGGAACAGAATCCACTTATCAGAGAGAACATTTGGCCTTTGGTTTTTTGGGATTGGCTTACTTCGCTTAGCATGATATTCTCCAACTCCATCCATTTACCTGCAAATGCCATAATTTTATTCTCTTTTATTGCTGAGTAGCAGTCCATTGTGTATACATACCACAGTTTATCCATTCATCTATTGAAGGGCATCTAGGTTGGTTCCACAGTTTAGCTATTATGAATTGAGCTGCTATAAACATTGAAGTGGCTGCAGCACTGTAGTATACTATTTTTAAGTCCTTTGGGTATAGATTGAGGAGTGGGATAGCAGGCTCAAATGGTGGTTCCATTCCAAGTTTTCTAAGGAATCTCCATACTGCTTTCCAGATTGGTTGTACCAATTTGCAGTTCCACCAGCAATGTATGAGTGTGCCTTTCCCCCTACATCCTCGCCAACACTTATTGTTGTTTGTATTCTTGATAACTGCCATTCTGAGTGGAGTGAGATGAAATCTTAGAGTAATTTTGATTTGTATTTCTCTAATTTCTAAAGATATTGAACATTTTTTCATATGTTTGTTGATCGATTGTATATTTTCTTCTGACAAGTGCCTGTTCAACTCCTTAGACCATTTACTGATTGGGTTGTTAGTTTTTTTGGTGATCAGTTTTTTGAGTTCTTTATATATCCTGGAGATTAGTGCTCTATATGATGTGCATATGGCAAAACTTTGCTCCCAGAATGTAGGCTCTCTGTTCACTTCATTGATTGTTTCTTTTGCTGAGAAGAGGCTTTTTAGTTAGAATCCATCCCATTTATTGATTCTTGATTTTTATCTTGCAACTTAGGAGACTTATTAAGGAAGTGAGGACCTAATTCGAAGTGATGAATGGTTGGGCCTACTTTTGCTTCTATTGGATGCAAGGTCTTTGGTCTAATTCTAGGTCCTTGATCCACTTTGAGTTGTTTTATGCATGGTGAGAGATAGAAGTTTAGTTTATTTTGATGCATATGGATTTCCAGTTTTGTGAGCACCATTGGTTGAAGAGGCTATCTTTTCTCCATTGTATGTTTTTGGTGCCTTTGTCTAGCATATGTGGGTTAGACTGTGTCTTTTCTTCTGTACCATTGGTCTACATGTCTATTTTGGTGCCAGTACCATGACAATTTTGTTACTATAGCTTTGTAGTATAGTTTAAAGTCTGGTATTGTGATGCCTACTCTTCTTGCTAAGAATTGCTTTGGCTATTCTGGGTCTCTTATTCTTCCAAATAAATTTCATGATTGCCTTTTCTATCTGTATATAAAAGGCAACTTGGGGATTTTAGTTGTAATCACACTGAATCTGTATAGCACTGTGGGTAGTATGGGTAGTAGTATTTTGACTATATTAATTCTGCCTATCCAAGACTAAGAGAGATCTTTCCATCTCCTAAGGTCTTCTTCTATTTCTTTCTTTAGTGTCCTATAGTTTTCATTGTAGAGGTCTTTCACCACTTTTGTTAAATTGATCCCCAAGATTTTTTTCTTTTTTGAGGCTATTGTGAATGGGGTAGTTTTTCTAATTTCTCGTTCAGAGAATTCACAGATGTAAAGGAATACATTTGACTTATGCGTGTTGATTTTATATTCTGCTACTTTGCTGAATTCATTTATTCATTCAAGAAATTTTCTAGTGAAATTGTTTGGATCCGCTAAGTATAGAATCATGTCATCAGCAAATAATGATAGTTTGAGTTTTTCTTTTCCTATTGGTATTCCTTTAATTTCCTTTAAAGGAAATTAAATTGCTAATTGCTCTGGCTAGAATTTCAAGGACTATGTTTAATAGCAATAGTGAAGGAGGGCATCCTTGTCTTGTTCCCACTTTTAGAGAGAATTCTTTCAATTTTTTTTCCAGTTAAGATGATATTGGCCTTTGGTGTAGCATAGATAGTTTTTACAAAATTGAGGTATGTTTCTGCTCTTCCTGGTTTTTCTAATGTTTTGAATATGAAGATGTACTGTATTTTGTCAAATGCTTTCTCTGCTTCAATTGATTTAATGATATGATTCTTATCTTTGTCTATTGATGTGATGGATTATGTTAATTGATTTCCATATGTTGAACCAACCTTACATCCCTGGAATGAATCCCCCTTGATCACGGTGCACTATTTTTTTAATATGTTTTTGTATGGAATTTGCCAGAATTTTATTGAAAATTTCTGCATCTATGTTCATCAGGGATATTGATCTGAAATTTTCTTTCTTTGATATGTCTCTGTCTGGTTTTGGTATCAGGGTGATACTCGCTTCATAGAATGAGTTTGGATGGGTTCCCTCTTTTTCTATTTCATACAATAATTTGAGGAGTATTGGTATTAATTATTCTCTGTCGGCCTTATAGAACTTGGCTGAGAATCCATCTGGTCCTGGGCTTTTCTTGATAGGTAGGCTTTTGATGGTATTTTCTATTTCCTTGCTAGAATTCGATCTGTTTAAGTTGTGTATGTCCTCCTGGTTTAGTTTGGGTAGGTCATATGCCTCTAAAATTTTTTTGGCATCTCCAAGGTTTTCTGTTTTACTGGAGTATAAATTTTCAAAATAGTTTCTAATTATGCTCTGTATTTCAATAGTGTCTGTCATGATATTTCCTTTTTCATCACAAATTTTAGTAAATTTCGTTTTCTTTCTCCTTTTTGTTAGGGTGGCTAAAGGTTTGTCAATTTTATTTATCTTTTCAAATAACCAAATTTTGTTTTATGATTTTTTGAATTGTTTCTTTTGTTTCAATTTCATAAATTTCAGCGCTGATTTTAATTATTTCTTGTCTTCTACTTCTTTTGGTGTTTGTTTCTCTTTTTCTAGAGCTTTGAGATGTAGTGTCAAGTTGATTATTTGTTAACTTTTTCTTCTTTTAATGAATGAGCTTAATGCAATGAACTTTCCTCTTAGTGTCTGAGAGATTTTGATATGTTGTATCAAAATTCTCCTTTACCTCTAAAAATTTTATCTTTTCCCTGATGTCTTCTGTTATCCATGCATAATTCAATAGCATATTATTTAGTCTCCAGGTGTTGGAGTAATTTCTAGTTTTTAATGTGTCATTAATTTCTAATTTTATTCCATTATGGTCAGATAGAATGCAAGTTAGTATCTATTTCTTTGTATTTGCTAAGACTTGCTTTGTGGCATAACATGTATTCTATTTTGAAGAAGGATCCATATGCTGCTGAGAAAATAGTGTATTCATTTGTTGATGGATGGAATATTATATATATATATGTCTGTTAAGTCTAAATTGTTGATTGTTTTATTGAGTTCTATGGCTTCTTTGTTTATTTTTTGTTTGGAAGATATATTCAACAGTCAGAGAGGTGTGTTAATGTCACCCAATATTATTGTGTTGTGGTCTATTTGATTCTTGTAGTTGAGAAGGATTTGTTTGATATATGTAGAAGCACCATTGTTTGGGGCATATACATTTATGATTATTATGTCTTGTTGATGTGTGATTCCCTTAAGAAGTGTGAAGTGTCCTTCTTTTTTTTTTTTTTTTTTTTTTTTTTTGGTACCGGGGATTGAACTCACGGGCACTCGACCCCTGAGCCACATCCCCATCCCTATTTTGTGTTTTTTTATGTAGAGACAGGGTCTCACTGAGTTGCTTAGTGCCTCGCCATTGCTGAGGCTGGCTTCGAACTCGCGATTCTCCTGTCTCAGCCTCCCTAAGTGCTGGGATTACAAGCGTGAGCCACTGCGCCCGGCTATGAAGTGTCCTTCTTTATCCTTTTTCATCAGCTTTGGTTTGAAGTCCACTTTATCTGATATGAGGATAGAAACTCTTGCTTGTTTACTTACATGGACAATGTGAATGATATGTTTTTTCCCACCATTTCACTTTCAGTCTGTGGATGTCTTTTCCTGTGAGATGAGTCTCTCAAAGGCAGCATATTGTTGGGTCTTTTATTTTAATCCAGGTTTCAGTCTATGTCTTTTAGTTGATGAATTTAGGCCATTCACATTCAGGGTTATTATTGAAATATGATTTGTAATCCTAGTCATTTTGGTTTATTTTTGGTTTTTACCTTGACATGGTTTCTACTTTGATTGGCCTTTTCTTTAGTGTGGTTCTTCTCTTTGCAGATTTTCATTTTTCGTTAATATTTCCTCCTGATGGAATATTTTACCAAGAATGCTGTGTAGTGCAGGCTGTCTTGCTATAAATTCTTTTAACTTTTGTTTATGATGGAATGTTTTTATTTCATCATCAAATGTGAAGCTCAGTTTTGCTGGATATAAGATTCTAGGTTGGCATCCATTTTCTTTCAGAGCTTGATATATATTGTTCCATAATTTCTTGGCTTTTAGGGTCTGGGCTGAAAACTCTGCTGAGATCCAAATTGCCCCCCCCATATGTAATCTGATTCCTCTCTCTTTGCATGCTTTAAAATTCTAGCTTTATTCTGTATGCTAGGCATTTTCATTATCATGTGCTTTGGTGTAGATCTGTTGTAATTGTGTACATTTGGTGTCCTGTAAGCCTTTTGTATTTAATTTTTCAATTCATTCTTCATGTTTGGAAAATTTTCTGATATTATTTCATTGAAGAAATTATGCATTCCTTTGGTTTGAAATTCTGTGCCTTCTTTTATCCCAATAAATCTTAGATTTGGTCTTTTGATATTATCTCATAATTCTTGTATGTTCTGTTCATGGTTTCTTACCATCTTCACTGTGTGGTCAACTTTATTTTCAAAATTGTATATTTTACCTTCATTATCTGAGGTTCTGTCTTTCCAATGATCTAGTCTGTTAGTGATATTTTATATCAATTTTTTTATTTGGTTTATTATTTCCTTTTTTCAAGAATTTCTGACTTTTTTCCCCCCACAATCTCTGGTTCTTTCTTAAAGTAATCTTTTGCTACCTGTATTTTATCCCTTCTCTCTTTGTTGGAGTGATCAGTTTTTGCCTGCATTTGCTCATTTGAGTCATTCTTTAATTTGCACATCATTTTAAATATATACATTCTGAGTTCTTTCTCTTATATTTCATCAACTGTGCTGTCAATTGATGCTATTATTGTAGTATCTTGATTTGTTTGGGGCACTTTCTTTCTTTGTTTTTTTCATGTTGATTATGTGTCTTCCTTTCTTGCAGTGCTGATCCGAGGTATTGTAGATTCTACACTATAATCTTGTAGTGACCCTATATATTACCTGTACCTCACCTTGGAGTTCACTTCCAGTCCCCATCAGGTGTCCTGAGATGGATGCTACTACAACTAAAGATGGTGGTGACAATAGTGGTGGTAACTCAAGATAGTAGTGGAGATGGCCCAAGATGTATGCAAACACTTTCAGTGATGGGTCTAAAAGGGTGGGACTTACCATGACTTTGGCCTGATTGATCAGAGATGCAGTGCTGTGGCATGCTGAGTTGTGGCAAGCTGCTGCCTCCAGGCTATGTCTGCTGTCCCAAGGTGGAGGCTACTACTATGGAAGAGCTATGGCAATGGCTGCAGTGTCTCAAGATGGATACAAGAAAGGAGTAACAGTATGGACCTCGACTCTGTGCAGAGGCATTTCTGAGCTCTCACACAGGCCTGCAGGGTGGTCCTAAGCCTGACATTGGCCTGGGCTCCCACAGGAGTCCCTAGAGTCAGTCCTGGGCCTTGGCCTGTGCTCCCACCAGTTGGCAGGGGCTCTGGCATGGAACTGGTGGTGGTCCTGGGCTTCACTTAGGCCCGTGCTCTTGCAGGGGTCCTCAGAGGCAGTCCTGGGCCTGGATCTAGGTTCTCGTGTGGGTGGGTGGATTGGTGGGTGGTAGTCTTGGGCTTGACCTTGGCTGGGCTCCCTCAAAGTCTCTGAGTTCAATTTAAATTTTTGGAAAATATGGCATAAAAGGTTGTTCTTATTTATAAACTCATAATTTATTTAAAAATATCAAAGATTCTGAGATTTTGTACAATATAGAAGTTGGTTCAAATGTTTTAATTCTTGTTATAATTTTATCTTCTAACATCAATTCATAGACATTCATTCTGCCCAAGTCACTTGCTACTGGTCACAGATAGGAACATGTATCCACATTTCATAGCACAAAGATTGGTATAGTAGTGGACCTATGACCCAAGCTGGGTCCCTTAAAGCCCTTCAATAGCATTTTCAATAGCATTTTCTGTCTCGAGTTGGAAGAAAAAGAATCCTTTATCTTTTCTGATTGCTAACCCCAAGAATGTGTACCTCACAACTTGTGTGCAAGTTGTCCTGAGAGAGTGTTCAACATAAGAGTAAGAAGAAAAGGCCAGAGAGAGAAAAAGCAAATGAACTTAAGATTTACATTTCTGGTTGACATCATCTTTTCCAGGTTGTAATAGCTTGGATTGGTTTTGTTGTTACTTCCAAACAAAGAATTCAAACCAACAAAAGTTCACTTAAGTTTTTTGTTGTGCTTTTCCTCCAAGAGGGAAAATATATTAACTAGTAATGGAATACACTTTGGAAAAATACTGGTTTTAATTATAAGATCCCTAGAATATCTTTTTTAGTTTATTTCATAGGAATACATGCCCACACTTATGTGTTACAAGCACAGAAATATGATCTCATAGCCTGAAAAAGAAATCCCCCTCACCAGACATAGGCACCGTGCTATCTATTTTTAAAATGTCATATTGATGAGAAATTTAAATCCAGACATGTTTAAATCTCCATCAAAATCCTCCATTACTTCATCATTAATGAAGATGGCAAAAACTTCACTAAAAATTACTTCCAGAACATGAAATGAATATTATACTGTTTAAATGAATGTCATATAAAAATAATTTGCTTTAATCAGAGCACAAGCCATTGCTATGATGCCATATTCATTGTGAACCTTTGGGATTTCTTCATTTAGAGCAGGATGAATTCTGACTAGGCATAAGTGCTTTTTGTGAAAAAATAAATCCACAAAACCCAATGCATTGAAAATAGAACCAGGTGTGAGTGACTTTAGAAAAATAAATTATGCCAAGATACATTACCCAGCTGTGTTTCAGAATTTCAAGAAATCTCAAGATATATTCAGGCATTAGGGGCTCAAAAACACTCAAATTATGTTTCCTTCTGTCTTTTCTCCCTAATTTAAAACTAGTTTACAAGAAAACTGAAAACAGAGCATTTCTGGTTATGTAAATTTACTAAAAATATGTTGCTCAGCAAAATTTCTGTGTGATATTCATGTAGTCTTTGATATCACTATAGATTTTTTTTCCCAAAGGTAACCTGTTTAGGATATTTAAAAAATGTAAAAAAATGAACATGAGAAATTTCAATTTCATCTTATGGATTACATAGTTCAATGCAAAGGGCCTGAGCTAAAGTCTGACAAAACTGGATTCAAATCTAGTCTTACCAATTGAAGGGTTCTGTAACTGCTATGATTTGAATGTATTACTCCAAAATCTATGTTGAAATTTAATCCTGAATGCAACATTTTAAAGAGGTGGAGTCTTTAGTGATTAAGCCATGGAGTCTTTGTCCTCAGGAATGGATTAATACCTTGTGGAAGGACCAGAAAGGGATGTTCATCCCTTCCTTCTGCCACAGGGAGATCCAGTGCTCGTCCCCTCCAGAAAATGTAAAACAAGACAGTATCTGGACACCAAGATCAGCCCTCATCAGACAGCAGACTTGATGGCACCTTGATCTTGAACTTTGCACCCTTCAGAATTATGAGAAATCAATTTCTATTGTTTACAATTTACCCAATCAGTGGTGTTTTTTCAGAGTGGCTCAAGTGGACTAAGACAGTAAATCTTAACAAAGTCAGTGAATTTCCCTATTAGCCAATCTACAGAATGAATGAATACAAGACCTTCTACATAAGACTGTCAAGCATACTAGATTGTATTAGAAGTGAAACTATCTTGTGAAAACCATGCATCATTCTTTCCTCAAACTTCTACTACAGATGCAGATATAATGACAGTACACATGTTTCCTTCTCAAGACACTTCTATTTCTCAAATTCTAAGTTCTCATTTTATTGTTGTATTTAAATAATTCTTATTATATGGATTATAAAACATCTAAGTCTTCCTATAATATCACAAATATAAACATAGACAAGTCAGCAAACATTTAATGAGAACCTGTAATTTTCGCACTATAACATGCACTGAAGGATTCATATAAATGTTAAAAATTGTTCATGTTCCAGGAAAGAGGTAGGAAATAACAGCAATATGACACAAACCGGCTTAAGTGATTGTGAATGAATGTAAATCCTCTTTTTAATTGGTAAAATACCCCAAGGGGGGTGATAATATCTCACTTAAAACATGAGGACTCAGAAGAACTATTTAATAGAAATATAAATTGAACTATAAATGTGAATCATGTGTAATTTAAAATTTTCTAAGACACCAAAAGTATTAAAATAAACAATATGATTTTACAATGGCATTAACAACATAATATTAAAATATTAATCTATTTAACATTTAACTATTGTTTATTTAACTATTATATATTTAATATTTAACTATTGTTATTGTGATATACAATCCATATAAATTTTTATGTAGAGTTTTTTTAATTGAGAATTTTGCATTGTTTTTATATTTCCAGACTGTCTTTGAAATCCAGTGTGCATTTTACATATATAGTCCATTTCAGTTCAAACTACCACAGTTCAAGTGTTCAACAGTCACATTCCTTTAGTGACTAGTTTTAGCACAACTTAGAGCACAGGCATAATACTTTACCACAGCCAAGTCCATCCAGGAATTGAAATCTTGAGAAAGTAATCAAATCTTAGTAAATTAGAGTTAATTCATTGTAGCTACAGTGGAATTGGGTCTAACAGCACAGAATAAGATATTCTGTAGTAACAAATGTCCACCAACAACAAATCTAGTCTTCATGTTATAAGCAGATTATTCCTATAGCAAAATATTCACCAGTTGTTGTTTCTTGCATGCACCTGACTCTAACATTTATATGATCTTTATAACACTATTCCAATAAATGTATCTGCTTGTATTTGAAGCATAACCAGTGGTTTTCTTTGCAATTAGTACCCCTAACTAATATAGAGATGTCTCTATGAAGGTTAGAGAGCATTCAGACTTGAGTATAAACTTGAAGGATAAATGTGTTTTAGTCATCTTTGCCTTGCTATAACAAATACCTGAGAAAATTAATTGGAGAAAAGATTTATTTGGTTCACAGTTTCAGAGATTTCATTCCATGTTGACCAACTCCATTGCTTTGGGCCAGAAGTGAGGTAGAAGTGTGGTAGAGGAATCAGTAGACGACAGCTGCTAGTTATGGCAGCCAGGAAATAGAGTAAGAGAAAAAAGTGTAGAACAGAGAGAACATAAACTCTTCCAAGACATGACCCCACTGCTAACTTACTCCAACTAAGTCCCACCTCCCAGTGGTTCATTAAACCATCAATGGATTTATCCACTGATAAGGTCAGAGCTTGCATAATCCAACTACTTAACCAGACATCCCATCGTTGAACACATGAGACTTTGGAAAACATTCCAGATCAAAATCAAAACAGATTTGGACTTCAGTAAGTACATATAGGTTTAAATTGTCTATTTCAGCTTTCTGCTTTCTTTATTGTGCTCATTTACTAGAAACAATGAAGTTTCATGTAACAATAGCAACAAAGAGGTAGAATGGTACGTAATAAGCAAAATGTCTTATTTCACCCCTGGTTTTAATTTCTGTGGAAGAATGCTTAATTTCTTCTCAGGTTATGTCATCTCATGTCTTTCCATAGGGTGAGGGAATTAGATTAGATTACATAATTTGAAAGACTCATTGATGATAATAACAAAGTGACCATAAGAAAAATGACTTTCAAGCCGGGGGCGGTGGCTCACGCTTGTAATCCCAGCACTTAGGGAGGCTGAGACAGGAGAATCGCGAGTTCAAAGCCAGCCTCAGCAATGGCGAGGCACTAAGCAACTCAGTGAGACCCTGTCTCTACATAAAACACAAAATAGGGCTGGGAATGTGGCTCAGGGGTCGAGTGCCCCTGAGTTCAATCCCCGGTACCAAAAAAAAAGAAAAAAAAAAAAGAAAAATGACTTTCAGATGAATGAATGAGGATGCATAGGAAGATGATAAATCAATTGATAGATATTGAATGAATTTATACAAAATGAGAAAAGAATACTCATTTAACAACCTTGAACAAATTGAGATTCAGAGATAACTCACTCATCTTTCTGAAAAAACACACATACCTGCTTAGGTGAGAACAGAAGATGAAGTTCCCAAAATCATTCTTTTCAGAAATCAATCATTTCTAAATTAATCCCAATTACATTATAATAATTATTTAAGAAAAGAAAGGTAGGGCTAGGGTTATGGCGCAGTGGTAGCATGCTTGCCTGGCATGCGTGAGGCACTGGGTTCGATCCTCAGCACCACATAAAAATAAAATAAAGATATTCTGTCCTCCTACAACTAAAAAATAAATGTTTAAAAAAAAAGAAGGGTAAAAGTATATTTGTAAGAGTTATGACCAGCCAGACACAACACACCTCATGCAGCCAGATCTTTATTCACAGGGATCAGTGCAGGTCGACGCCCAGGAAAAGGGAAGGAGGAAAAAGGGAAGAAGGGGCGCGGGACATGGGATTTATAGGGCCCGCTGTAAACACATGGTGGACTATGGATTGGTCATTTCAAGCTGGCCCGGCAGGTAAGGATTGGTAGTTTGGCAATGGGCTCTTTTGAGGTAGCTGAAAGGTAACCTGAGCGTCCAGGCTTTGTTCTCTAGGGTCCGGGGAAACTCGGGCAAGAAACCGCCCAGGGCTCTTAGGGAAGGGTGGCTAAAACTGGGTACAAGAGGGCTTTTTTTTACCTTACAATATTTCCCTCTTGTCTTTTACTACATAGCATCATCATTCCTGAAGTATAAGAAAATATTTATTGCTAAGTTGTTCTAAAGAATAAAAGTGTGAGAATTTTGAAATTTATAGGTAAAATCATATGTGATTATCTTTTCAGGGAGGGAAAATCAGGGAGTTGATATAGCATGGTGAGTTTGGAAGGAGGAAATCCTCAAGTAGGTAGAGGAAGAAGATGGAGGAAGAAGATGGAGTAAAGGTTTGTCTAGTAGCAATATTTCAAAATAATTGCCATATGCTGTGAAATGTGAACATTCACAGCTTCAGTCTAACCTCCCAAAAGCTTAAAAGGCTTGAATAGGATGAATTCTGACAGTTAAGCCGACATACTAGAGCTGTGCTTTGCATTCTGGCTGATGAAAGTCTGGAAAAGTATCAAGCCACGCAGAACAAAAAAACAAATGAACCCATAGCACTGATCTCCAGAGCTTTAACTTCTAAAATTGATTCATCTAGAAATATCAGATATTGGGATTGCTTGATGTAATTTGATAGAGGTTTACTTAAGGAAAGTTCAGAAAATTAAAAAAATGTTGTTTTGTAATTTTTTAGTATTCTCAGATCAGATGATGGCCCAAAAGTTTTGGAAATTTCAAAAGTAAATATTTTAAACATGCTTGACTGATTCTTCACCATAAATATATTTATCATTACTGTAGAGTCATAGAAATCAACCAGCCCAACATCCATTTCATAGACTTTAAGTGTTTTTGCTTTAGACTTTGTTAATCTTCTGAGTTTCCGTTTAATGTTTGTATTGTCTGTTGAAATCTAAGCCTGAGCTAGCTGGGGAAATATCCTAACAGTGCCAATACAAAGGGAGAATAAGTAGAAAGTGTAAACAGTTCACTAATAAACCTAGCTTAAGTGGCCCCCTTAGGGGATGATAAGGCTCAACAAAAACATGAAGCATCTGTGAAGCAGGGCAGAAGGGAAGGATGGCCCTAGAGGAGGGGAAAGAACAGAATCTTTATACCTTAAGACTACCCATGAAGAGAAATGAAGGCCACCTAATATTAGCCTAAAAAGACAAGATAGTGCTGCAAATAAAACTTCAGCTAATATCACTGCTCCAAAATACATAAAAGCTGTGAAAATGAGAGAGGTATAATAAGTATATAAATAAGAAGAGGATGTTTATTGCCTACAGGAGCCCCAGGATATTTTTAAATTGACTAAAAATTCTACACTTGAAAATTTCATAAGAGAATTAAAAATATATTTAAGCTATTTCTCAGCCTATATAGTTATTTTGTTTTTTAATCCAATGAGAATAAAGTATCTTTTGTATGGCAGCATTTTATATAAATTAAAATACAATTAATAAAATGTGATTTTATGTACTTTAAGCAAAGCAAATGGAATGTAAAAACAAAGAATTGTTCACATGGGAAAGGGGAGAGAAGGGAAAAGGAAGTCCCTCTTTCTAAGGAGAATATGAGGTCATAACGTCATGCCATTTCTTTGTTACTAACCCAGAATGAATATAAGTGATGAAGTCTCTTCATTAGTATACTACTAATCCAAACAAGATTTTCTGCTTCTTTTAATTTTTTAAATGATTCTTGGGAATTCAGGAGAGTATGCAGTTACTGGTTTCCAACTGGGGATAAAATGTAAAGCTAAAGGGTGAGCAAGGCTAGGGAATTTGTAGTACCCATTGCCAAATAAAAATGTAGGGCTCCTGTTCAAAAATTATGAAGAATTTCAGGATGAAAACAGCTGAACCTTAAACCAAGTGCAGTACCGTTTTAACAAAGGCCCTTATGTTTCTGCCACCATGTATTAAAATGCAACTTTTGGGAAAAAAAAAAAACAAAGGCCCTGTGCAATTGCACAGCACATACATCCAAGAATTTGATCTTGCTGATTAGTTTAGAAGCAGACTTATGACGGACAGGCAACCACAAATGTAGTTTGGATTATTATGTGCATTATAAGGGTAAGTACTATGAGCTGGATGCAGTGGTGCACGCCTGTAATCCCAGCACTTTGGGAGGCTGAGACAGGAGAATCGCGAGTTCAAAGCCACCCTCAGCAATGGTGAGGCGCTTAGCAACTCAGTGAGACCCTGTCTCTACATAAAACACACAAAAAAAATAGGGCTGGGGATGTGAGTACCCCTGAGTTCAATACCCAGTACCACAACAACAACAACAAAAAAGAGTAAGTACTATTAAGGTATTTTTTACCAGATGATAAGGATAACTGTTAAAATGTAGGCAATGTTATTTTTCTTTTAAGGAACATGCCAAGAAGTCTGCTAATGTTTGTCAGCAAGGCCATCTGTAGAAATATATTCTGTAAAGGTTCTTTTACTAGCAATAGGAGTTAGTTAATGAACTTAAAGTTCACCCCACTCCCTGGTCATTTTGAACTTTTGGCTTCCCACATGATAAGCAAGCGTTCTCCCTCTGAGCTATATCCCCAGCCCCTCTCGCTTGTTCTTAAATTACAATGCCATCATCATGTTGGCTGCCTTGGTAAATGCCATTTCTTCTTTCATTATAGACTTCTCTTTCTTCTAACATTCAGTAGATATTTTACTATATCTTATGAACTTTAGCTGCCAGTCATTTAAAGACCTAATTTCATTCTCTGTGTTGTACTCCCTAACCTTCCGAACTCCTGCAAATTATCCTCCTTTATTTTTTTTCCTCAAAGAAGGACCTGAATAAGGACTTGTATAAGCACCCAATTTTAGATTAAAAAGTTGTCTAATATCATACATTACAAGGAAGTGATGTTGCCATTGCAAAATAACCAATAAAAGAGGTCTGACTCTCAGAGTCACATTCTCTGTACAGATGTCATTGAGGTTAAAGAGGCCCTGAAACCTCATAACTTGCATTTATAGGTGCATGTATGTTTAAAGGTAAGTTTTCTAAATTAATTCCAATTACATTATAATGATTGTTTAAGAAAATAAGGATAAAAGTAGATTTCCCTCTTGTCTCTTACTACATAGAACCATCATTCCTGAGGTTGTAATCATGAAATGTGGCAATCAAACACAAAGGGAGAGTGCCAAATAGACTGCCATATGGAGTAAATAATGAAAATTATTTTAATCCCTGCTCTTTCTTTCTAAGGAAAGGTGTCATTATGAACTTGTGACATATGTGACATTATGAACTTGAAGTTCAGTATTTAAACATTTATCTCCTATAAAAAATGTCATCATACTTGACCCTCTGAAGTGTCACAGAGCACCCTCAATATTGACTACCTCTTTCTCTAAATGAATTTCCTTTTTTGTTTTATATTTATTTAAAATAAACCCATTCTACCTACTAAACCTATGATCTGATAATATGGTCTACAATAAAACAAAAGGAGTATTCTCATTTATTTATTATGTTTCACAATTCTAAAACTCAGTTAGAGCCACATGTATCATAATTTTGAAATTTCATGGATACTATGTCAGAATGTCACCCACTTCCTTGGCTTGTCTGGAGGGTAGCTCTTTGACTTGTTTTTCTCAAATAATTTCAAATCCTCACATTAAATCAAATATTCTTTTCAAAAAATTTTCTGTGTATTTCTTAAATTTTTCACAAAACAGCCAGTCTTTTTGTTCATTGAAAATTCCCTCACTTAACAGTCATTTGAATACTTACTATATACTGTAGTAGAAGACAGAAAAGTTAGTATTATTCCCAGTAGCTTCTATCGATGAACCTTAGTCAAGAAGAAATAAGAATCGTCATATATCTATAGAATTGTTCGCTCTTGTGCTTGCTACATGCTGATCAAGGACTTCTAGCTTCCAAACAAGCTTTCTCAAAACTAAGCAGAAGACAAGAAGAATTTGTAACCTAGTGTTTCTCATATGCACTCAGGAACAAATCCTGTCTAAAGTCACTTGGCATTGGCTAAGTTCTTCTCCTCCTCCCATGCTGCACCATTTAGTGAGTCTACCCCTGCTGAGGAAGGAGGAGGCAGATGGACTCATAGTGCCTCCAGGAACTGTCAATGAGCTGCTTCCAGTTAGGAGCTTCTGTCCCTCACTGGATACTATTTTTGCTTCAGGTGATATTCAATGTGTAATTCTGTGGCAAACTGTTCTCTAGAATCCACAGCTTTTACAAAAGCCTATGTTCTGATTAGACATGGGGAAAGTGACTCCCCTATGTGATGATATACTCTGAACCCCTGGCAATAAATCAGTGCTGTGAATGCCTCAGTCAATACCTGGAAAAATTTTGAATGAAAAATGCTTATAGCCCATATTCTCATGTGTTTATACTAATCTGTGTCTGAAAATTTATGAAAAGACAATATTTGTTTGGTTGTTTACCTATTTGACTGAGTTTCTTTGCATACTTAAGCTGATTTCTCTGTCTCAGAGATCTTCAAGACCATATTCAAAGACTTGAATGGTCCACTAAACATATTTCCTAAGCGAGGAAATATCTCAACCTAAGGGAGATATACATTAGGTTTATCACAAGATGTGTTTCAATAGACAAGTAACTAGTGAATAAGAATAAGTGAAATATCAAAATTAACAACAAAATCCTAAAAGAACTCATGAGATGATTACTTTCTCTGATATCAAGCAAAATTGTAACCAATTAATTATGCAAACTCTGTGTGCAAGCACCATGTCACTTTTTCTCATTGTCCCAGTGCCAGGACTAAAGTAAATAGTCAAAAGTACTTTGAATAAGTGATGCTATGAGTAAATATTTGTATTTCTTCACTTTTGTATTTCAAATTCGTATTTCTTCTCTCTCTCTCTCTCTCTCTCTCTCTCACACACACACACACACACACACACACACACACAATTTTTATATAACCTTCAAGAAGCCAAGTTTTTTGCCTATCTTATTCTTTGTTATATTCTCAGAGTTTGCCATAGTGCTTAGGACATATGAGATGTTCATTAAATATTTACTGAACTTTTCGTGGTCTTAGTTTATGGTATATGGAAAACTCAAATATAAAATGTAATTTTATGAAGCATACAAAAAGTAAATTTTTGTTCATCTCAAAAGTTCACTAACTAATAATCTAAAGTTCATTAAGAAAAAGAAATGAAAAGTCAAGAAGAGCCTCTAAGTGATTCAGTAACTATAGGCACCTATTTCTTTGGATGCATAAGAAGGCATGAGTTGCACACAATGGAGAGATAGAGATGAGATGAGATGAGGTTAGAAGAGATAGTTTTACAAAAGTTATTTTGTTATATATTTAACTCCACTTTTAACTCTAAGTTCTATGCTTCTAAATTCTATATATGCAACAATATGTACATGCAATCTATTACTTCTAACTTATGCATAATATTCTATGTTCAGCATCTGCCACATTTTATTTACCCAGCTGCACTTAGGGACTATCTACATTCTCTCTATATCCCCAACAATATAAATAATCCTTCCATGAGCATGTTTTTACATGCCTTTATCAATCTGTGTTAGAATTCCTGTCACTTTAATGACCACCATTGCTGGATCAAATAGTATTGGTATACTTGTCTTGACTGTTTCCATACTATACAGTCTGAACTTACACTAGCATGATGTGATAATTTGTATCACAAAATCTTGACGAATGCTTAGCATTATTCAGCTTTTTAATTGTAAGGATCTAATACCAGCAGGATAATATTGCACTGGAAGTGTAAAATCCAATTTTTTTTACTAACAATTTTGAGCATATCTTAATCTGTTTGTAGATTTTTATTTTGTCATTAAATCATTTTCACATCATTTACCCTTTATCCTGATGAGATTACTTATTTTTCTTGTTGAATGCATGACTTCTTAAATATTTGATATCCTAATTTCATTTTATTTCCTTTTGAACATTGCAAAAATCTCATTCACGTGTCATTTTTTAAATTTTTCTATAGCATCTTTTAGTGAACAAAAACTTCTAATTTAACCAAATTCAACCTTTTTTAAAAAATTGTATATCTTCATGGAGTACATGTTATTGTAATTCAATACAAGTATAAAAAGTGTTGTCGACTGAATCAGAGAGTAATGAGGATTTCTGTGTCTTCAATCATTAATCATTTTTATGTTTGGAGAATTTTATCTTCTTTTCTAGTCATTTTGAAATATATCATAGATTGTTTTGCCCAATAATTACCCTACTGCACTAAAAAACAAAGATGAGAGTGACGCTATGGTTTTGGTGCCCCTTATTGAATTTCTGTCCTCTCTCCTTTTACCCTTCCTCATCTCTGGCTACCACTATTTCATTACATTTCTGTAAGATTGATTTATTGGGTTCCATAAATGACTGATAACGTGTTATGCATGTGTGTTTGGATAGTTTCACATACAAAAGATAAAATTTTAAAAATGGGGCAAAGAAAAACAACTTAAACATGAAGCTATTAAATTACTACAAGAAAACATAGGGAAAATACTTCAAGATATTGATGTAGGCAATTATTTTTTAGATAGGAGCCCAAAAACAGCAACAAAAGTAAAAATACATGAATGGAATTACATCAAACTAAGAAGTTTTTGCACAGCAAAGGAAACAATAGAATGAGACAATCTACACAATAGGAGAAAATATTTGTAAATGGCACATCCAAAAATGTATTGACATTCAGAATATTTAAGGAACTCTAAGGACCCCCTCCCCCACCTCTTTTGCAAAGAGAGTGGGTAATGAGGCCTGGGGGTTTAGAACCACAAGTAGGACCTCGAAGCACTGCATTTATTCTGAGCCCCTTTCCTGCCCCAGGTTAGGCAGATTATGTATGCACCCATAGAATGTATCTGCCTCCAACCCAATAGTTCTGGCCCAAATCCTGGGGAGGAGGGAGAGCCCTCTCCCTGTCTTTAGTCTCCCTGTGCTACTGTTTTATCCATTTATTTTCCTGATGTATTGCTTTTTCCCTTGCATTAAAGTAGATCTTCCTCTTATCCTTGGGTGAATTTACTGGCCACTAATTAATATTCCTTAAATACCAGTTGTGTCATTAAGGGGACCTTATTTCCTCAGCTCTGCTGTCTCCCTCTTACCCACCCTTTAGCAGAACTGTGGTGATTATAGGTGTGATGGAATTTAGGTTCCTGTGCCACAAGTCACAACTAGCTTCTGGGATCTGCCAACACACAGCCACCCAGTGACTCCCAAACCTCTAGCCAACTCCCCAGGGGGCTCTTCTGCTCTCATCACACATGCAGTCTAGCTCCTCTACCTCTGGGGAAGACAGCAGTTTTTTGGGAAATTTCCACACCCACCACTGTTAATACCAAGCAAAAGTTGGGGAGAAACTAAAGCTGGGTTTTTGGCTCCCTGAGGCTGACCTTGATCCATAGGGCAACCTGAACCTCTGGATTCTGGATTCACAGACTAAGTCTAAGCCCATTCTGACACCATACAGGCCCACAAACCGCATTCTTTGTACATTTGTTTGTTTTTTTACATTTTATTAGAAATGACTGTGAAATAGCCATTTAAACACTTTACCTCTTCAGTATGCAAATGTAATTGTAACATTGGAACTCTTCTATTTTAATTTAAGAATGAAGAATGAGCCTGTCTCATTTCTGCTGAACATTATTAAAAGTTTTATTCATAGGATTAAAAAAAGAAATTTTAAGATCACCTCAAAAAAAAATTCCAACTAAAAATGGGCTAAGAACTGAATAAACATTGCTCAAAAGAATATATACAAATGACCAATGAACACATTAAAAATGCTCAGTATCACTAATCATCAGAAAAATGCAAATCAATGTTTTTATTTAAATGTAAAAATAAATTTTTATTTTGTAAAGAATTGTTTAAGTATTTACTTTTAATTTAGACACACACATTCATACTTCTCCCAACGAAGAAGAGCATGGCAGCAAAGCTCTGGGACCTGGGGAGTGTGGTTCTGGAACCAGGGGAGAAAAGGAGAGTGAAGGGTTGTAGAAGGCCCTGTTTGGGAAAGAATTAAGGTACAATTTCAAGGAAAGTTTATTGGTGTAGACTATACATACGGGAGTCATCTTACCAGTGAGGTCAGGGAGGTGGGAGAGAAATCATGGAAAGAAAGGATCTTTGCTTCCCTAGGCCTCATCTCCTGAGATACCAGCTCTTAAAGTCTAAATACCACTGGAAAACCCAGGAGCCAGCACTGTGGCCCTCAAAGGGTGCCATTTTGATTAGGCCAGGAAACTTGAGACAGTTAAGTCTGGCACCACCAACATGCCACCACACATACAGTTCAATTTTTCCTCCAAACTCTATTCAAAGAGCAACAGACATGGGCTTCACACAGGGTTACACATGACAAGGCATGGGGCATAAAATCCTGGAGAGGCAGACAAGGCCAGTGAGGCCAGCAGGTGGGAGGACGCAGCTGAAAGTAGGAGTTTCTGTCCTGGAGCAATGATCTTGCCCCTGGCTCTGCCAGACTAACAGTATTGAGCCAGCAAGCTTTAAGGGGCCAAATTGGCAGAGAGCAAGACACAAAACTTGACTCAGACTTGGCAGAGTGAAAGTGGGCACCAGGAGCAATGCCTACAGGGGTGTCCAAGGCAAAGCTGAATTCAAGGTCATTTAAAGAGGAATAAATCCTGCAGGGGACCAGTGAGGGACAAAGCAGCAATAAATGTGGAAATAAGAGTCCCTGAAAGGGACCAGAGGAAGAGAACCACTTCTTATAGCCTAGCCAAGCAGGTAAGGCTTAGAGATAATCCATTTAGGTTCCAGAGTTCCTGCGAAATGGCAGGAGCTGCAGGGGGCCCAAATCCACCCTCAGGAAACTCCACAGGTGTCCAGCCAAAGGGAGACCAGGTACCGCTACCTCTAGCCACTGGGGAGCCCAAATTCAGGGCAAGAGTCACTCCAGAGACAGCAGCACAAGGCAGCCTGGGCTCACCTCAATTCCACTCTAGAGTTCCTATGGACTGGCGGGAGCCTCAGAGAGCCCAAATCCACCCTCAGGAAACTACAGGGGTGTCCAGCCAAAGGGAGACCAGGGACTGCTAGCTGCTAACCAGTGAGGAGTCCAAACTCAGGGTGAGTTGCTGCAGAGAACCCAGTGTGAGACAGCCCCACCATACGGTGGCCTGGGTCCACCCCAGTTCTGCTCCAGAGTTCCTGCAGACTGGCAGGAGCCACAGAGGGCCCAAATCCACCCTCAGGAAACTCCACAGGTGTCCAACCAAGGGTTGACCAGAGACTGAAGCTACCATCCAAGAGGAAGGCACACCCAGGGTAAGAGCTGCTTCCAGAGATCCCAGTGTGAAGAGGCCCCACCCAAGTGCACTCTGGGCCACCCTCAGTTCTGCTCCAGAGTTCCTGTGGTCAGGTGAGACAGAAGGCCCAAAACCACCCTTAGGGAATGCCAGGGGTGCCCAGTCGAAGGCAAACCAGAGCCTGCTAGCCTCCAGCCCCAGGGGAGTTCACACTCACTGTAAGGGTTGCACACAGACTCTCCTGCCTGTGACCCTGCCTAAGTGAGACCTAGGCCCACCTCCATTTCTGCTCCAGAGTTCCTGTTCATGAGTAAGAGCATAAGAGAGGGGCAAAACAGCAATCAGGGGCTGCCTTGGGATCCCAGCCAAGGACAGTCCCACTGTCCTCTAGAGGTACGTCCACTACCTCTGCCACCAACTTTAGTGACAGTAGTGCCCATCTGGGGACACTGGAGAAACAGAAGTAGCTCCAAAGTGAGACACAGGTAATCTGGAGTGTCAATACAAGATTATAGGATAGAAGCCACAATACCTCAGATCAATATTTCAAGAAAGAAAGATAAACAATCAACATGAAAAAACAAAGGAAGAAAGTGCCCCAAATAAAGCTCAATACCACTGTAGCAGAATCCATTGACAACACAGTTGATGAAATGTCAGAGAAAGAATTCAGAATATACATAATTAAAATGATCAGCGAATTAAAGAATGACATAAGTGAGCAATTACAGGCAAAAATTGATCAATCCACAAAAAAATAGGAGAGCAAATAAAAGCAACCATTGATCATTCTAACAAAGAGATAAGAGAGAAATTACAAGTAGCAAAAGATTACTTTAAGAAAGAGCTAGAGATTGTGAAAAAAAATCAGAAATTCTTGAAATGAAAGAAACAATAAACCAAATTAAAAACTTAATAGAATACATCACCAGCAGAATGGATCACCTGGAAGACAGAACCTCAGATAATAACGACAAGATATATACAATCTTGAAAATAAACTTGGCCATACAGTGAAGATGGTAAAAAATCATGAACAGAACATACAAAAAATAGGGGACAGCATCAAAAGACCAAATCTAGGATTTATTGGGATAGAAAAAGGCGCAGAATTTCAAACCAAAGGAATGCACAATCTCTTTAATGAAATAATATCAGAAAATTTCCCAAGTATAAAAAATGAAATGGAAAATCAAATACAAGAGGCTTACAGGACACCAAACATACAAAATTTCAACAGATCTACACCAAGGCACATTATAATGAAAATGCCCAACATACAGAATAAGGATAGAATTTTAAAGGCCGCAAGAGAGAGAAACCAGATTACATATAAGGGAAGACCAATCCAAATCTCAGCAGATTTTTCAACGCAGACTCTAAAAGCCAGGAGATTATGGAACAACCTATTCCAAGCTCTGAAAGACAATGGATGCCAACCAAGAATCCTATATCCAGCAAAATTGAGCTTCAGATTTGATGATAAAATAAAAAACGTCCATGATAAAAAAAAGTTAAAAGAATTTACAGCAAGAAAGCCTGCACTACACAGCATTCTTGGCAAAATATTCCATGAAGAGGAAATGATAACCAACAATGAAAATTTACAAAGAGAGGAACTACACTAGAGGCAAGACCATTCAAAAGAGAAAACAACTCAAGGTAAAAACAAAAATAAACCAAAATGACTGAGATTACAAACCATATTTCAATAATAACCCTGAATGTAAATGGCCTAAATGCACCAAGTAAAAGACATAGACTGACAGACTGAATTAAAAAAAAAAGACCCAACAATATGCTGTCTTCAAGGGACTCATCTTACAGGAAAAGATATCCACAGACTGAAAGTAAAAGGGTGGGAAAAAACATATCACTCACATGGACCCCACAAACAAGCAAGAGTTCTCATCCTCATATCAAATAAAGTGGACTTCAAACTAAAGATGGTGAAAAGAGATAAAGAAGGTCATTTCATACTTCTTAGGGGAATCATACATCAACAAGACATAACAATCATAAATATCTATGCCCCAAATAATGGGGCTTCTACATATATCAAACAAATTCTTCTCAAATACAAGAATCAAATAGACCACAATGCAATAATACCTGGAGACTTTAACACAGCTCTCTCATCAATGAATAGATCTTCCAAACAAAAACTTAATAAAGAAACCATAGATCTAAATGAAACTATCAATAATTTAGACTTAACAGACATATATATATAGTGCTATAATGAGCAAATACACTTTTTTTCTCAGCTGCACATGGATGCTTTTCCAAAATAGATCATATGTTATGTCACAAAGCCAGTCTTAGCAAATACAAAAATATAGAGATTCTACCCTGCATCCTATCTGACCACATTGGAATAAAATTACAAATCAATGACAGATAAAAAAAATAGAAACTACTCCATCACCTGGAAACTAAATAATATGCTATTGAATGATGCATGGATAAGGGAAGACATCAGGGAAGAGATAAAAAAAAATTCATAGAGGCAAATGAAAACTCTGATAAAACATAACAAAATCTCTGGGATGCCATGAAGGCAGTGCTAAGAGGAAAGTTCATAGCACTAAGCTCATTCACTAGAGGAAGTAAAAGTCAACAAATAAATGAATTCACTCTTCGCCTCAAGGCCTTAGAAAAGGAAGAACAAATTAACACCCAAAGAAGTAGAAGACAGAAAATAATCAAAATTAGGGCTGAAATCAATGAAATTGAAACAAAAGAAACAATTCAAAAAGTTGACAAAACAAAAAGCTGGTTCTTTGAAAAAATAAACACAATTGACAAACCCTTAGCCACCCTAATGAAAAGGAGAAGAGAGAAAACCCAAATTACTAAAATTTGTGACGAAAAAGGAAATATCACAACATACACTAATGAAATACAGAGGATAATTAGAAACTATTTTGAAAATTTATACCCCAGTAAAATAGAAAACCCTGAAGACACTGACAAATTTCTAGAGGCATATGACCTACCCAAACTGAACCAAGAGGACATACACAATTTAAACAGATCAATTTCAAGCAAGGAAATAGAAGATGCCATCAAGAGCCTGCCAACCAAGAAAAGCCCAGGTCCAGACGAATTCTCAGCTGAGTTCTACAAGACCTTCAAAGAAGAAATAATACCAATACTTCTCAAACTATTTCATGAAATGGAAAAGGAGGGTACCCTTCCAAACTCATTCTATGAGGCAAGTATCACCCTGATTCCAAAACCAGACAGAGACACATCAAAGAAAGAAAACTTCAGACCAATATCCCTGATGAACATAGATGCAAAAATTCTCAATAAAATTCTGGCAAATTGCATACAAAACCATATCAAAAAAATAGTGCACCATGATCAAGTGGGGTTCATTCCAGGGATGCAAGTTTGCTTCAACATACAGAAATCAATTAATGTAATACATCACATCAATAGACTTAAAGATAAGAATCATATGATTTTATCTATCGATGCAGAGAAGGCATTTGACAAAATACAACACTGTTTTATGCTCAAAACACTAGAAAAACTTGGGATAGTAGGAACATACCTCAACTTTGTAAAATCTACCTATGCTAAACCCAAAGTCAACATCATCTTAAATGAAGAAAAATTGGAATCATCCCCTCTGAAAATGGGAACTAGACAGGGATGTCCTCTCTCACCACTGCTATTCAACCTAGCCCTTGAAACACTAGCCAGAGCAATTAGACAGACAAAAGAAATTAAAGGGATATTAATTGGAAAAGAAGAACTCAAACTATCATTATTTGTGGACGACATGATTTTATACTTAGAGGATCCAAAAAATTCTACCAGAAAACTTTTAGAATTAATGAATGATTTTGGCAAAGTAGTGGGATATAAAATCAACACCCACAAATCAATTGCATTTCTATACATCAGGGATAAACCCTCCGAAAGAAAAATTAGGAAGACTATCCCTTTCACAATAGCCTCAAAAAAATAAAATAAAGTACTTGGGAATCAATTTAACAAAAGAGGTGAAAGACCTCTACAATGCAAACTACAAGACACTGAAGAAAGAAATTGAAGAAGACCTTAGAAAATGGAATAATCTCCCATGCTCCTGGATGGGCAGAATCAACATTGTCAAAATGGCCATACTACCCAAAATGCTATATAGATTTAATGCAATCCCAATTAAAATCCCAATGTCATTCCTTATAGAAATAGAAAAGGCAATCATGAAATTCATTTGGAAGAATAAGAGACCCAGAATAGCCAAAGCAATTCTTAGCAAGAAGAGTGAAGCAGGAGGCATCACAATACCAGACCTTAAATTATACTACATAGCTATAGTAACAAAATCAGCATGGTACTGGCACCAAAATAGACATGTAGACCAATGGTAAAGAATAGAAGACACAGAGACGAACCCACTTAAATACAGTTATCTGATACTAGACAAAGGAGCCAAACATGTACGATGGAAAAAATAAAGCCTCTTCAACAAATGGTGCTGGGAAAATTGGAAATCTGTACACAGCAAAATGAAACTAAACCCCTATCTCTCACCATGCACAAAATTCAACTCAAAGTGGATCAAGGACCTGGGAATCAGACTAGCGACCCAACTCCTAATAGAAGAAAAAATAGGCCCAAAATTTCATCATGTCGGATTAGGACCATACTTCCTTAACAAGACTCCTATATCACAAGAAGTAAAATCAAGAATCAACAAATGGGATGGATTCAAACTAAAAAGCTTCTTCTCAGCAAAAGAAATAATCAATGAAGTGAACAGAGAGCCAACATTCTGGGAGCAAAGTTTTGCCATATGCACATCATATAGAGCACTAATCTCCACAATATATAAAGAACTCAAAAAACTGATCACCAAAAAAACTAACAACCCATCAATAAATGGGCCAAAGAGCTGAACACAAACTTCACAGATGAAGATATACAATTGATCAACAGACATATGAAAAAATGTTCAACATCTCTAGCAATCAGAGAACGCCAGTTAGAATGGCAATTATCAAGAATACAAACAACAATAAATGTTGGCGAGGTTGTGGGGAAAAAGGCACACTCATACATTGCTGGTGGAACTGCAAATTGGTACAACCAATCTGGAAAGCAGTATGGAGATTCCTTAGAAAACTTGGAATGGAACCACCATTCGACCCTGCTATCCCACTCCTCGGTCTATACCCAAAGGACTTAAAAACAGCATACTACAATGACGCAGCCACTTCAATGTTTATAGCAGCTCAATTCACAATAGCTAAACTGTGGAACCAACCTAGATGCCCTTCGATAGATGACTGGATAAAGAAACTGTGGTATATATACACAATGGAATATTACTCAGCAATAAAAGAGAATAAAATTATGGCATTTGCAGGTAAATGGATGGAGCTGGAGAATATTATGC
The DNA here is from genome assembly GCA_028644305.1 of Xerus rutilus. Taxonomy (NCBI): domain Eukaryota; kingdom Metazoa; phylum Chordata; class Mammalia; order Rodentia; family Sciuridae; genus Xerus; species Xerus rutilus. The sequence continues at coordinate 68,268,624 of CM053399.1, read as the reverse complement.
TAAGTGAAGTAAGCCAATCTCAGAAAAACAAATGCCGAATGTACTCGTTGATAGGTGGATGCTGATCCATAATGTGGGGAAGGACATGGGAACA
>CM053399.1:68176811-68268430 GCA_028644305.1 Xerus rutilus | reverse complement strand
ACTCTGTTCACAGGGGGGTAAGAGGGGAGGGGGCGTGGGGACAGTAAAAGTGGTGGAATCTGATGGTCATCATAGCCCTAACTTTATGTATGATTGCATGTATGTTGTGATTCTATATAACTTACAAGAAAAATGAAATGTTATCCTTTAAAAATAACAATAATAATGAGCTGGGCTCAGTGGCGCAAGCCTGTAATCCCAGCACTGAGGGAGGCTGAGACAGGAGAATCGCGAGTTCAAAGCTACCCTCAGCAATGGCGAGGTGCTAAGCAACTCAGTGAGACTCTGTCTCTACATAAAACACAAAATAGGGCTGGGGATGTGGCTCAGTGGTTGAGCGCCCTTGAGATCAATCTCCAGTACCAAAATAATAATAATAATAATAATATTTTAAAATTTGGGGAAAAAAAGAGATAATCCATTTTCCCTAATCTCCCCAAATATAACAGAGATTCAAGTGGGGGCACTGCACACCTTCTAGCAATGATGGATATCAGGGAAAAGGTAGGACAGGAGGCCACGTAAGTGACACACTAAAGGAGTCAGGGAAGTGAGCAGATGATATTTACAAATGTCTCTTTAGTTCTCTAGCCTCACCAGTGCAAGTGTTCAAGTACAGGTATCGGGCTTCAGCCCTGCACCCTCCGCCCCTTCTAGAGGTGCCCACGTTCTCCAGAAGGGGTGGCTAAAGCCAGAGGTATATGGTAGTTCTGCTTTATGGCACTCAAAGAGTTAGAGACCCTTTCTAGCAGGGGCTGAGGTCCAGATTTGGGCAAGGGCAGGGGAACAGCAGCCGGAACAGAGGTTATTTCTTAATGGTGTGCTGCCTTCAGGCCTGCTATTGAGCCCCTGGGATCTTGGATTCTGCACCAATGGAAAATGAAGGGGCTGCTGATCTGAAAGGCCCAACTCCAACGAAGACTTGGATGGGTGTTGAGAAAGCCCCAAAGGAAAGGCTGCCACCCACTCTACCACTCCAGCAGTCAGGGTGCTCTGCCCAAAGCTGGGTGTGGAGGTGCCTCCAAACAGGTTTGCTCTCACGTGTGCTTGCCACGTTGAAGCCAAAGAGTGTGCTCTGGCTGAGTATGCCGGGGCATTCTGACTCAAGCCCCCCCTCAAAGAGGGTGGTGGTACCTGTGGTCCCACTCTGTCCAGCTCCAAAACTGAATGCCCCTGAGGTGGAGCTGGGGTCTGGAGCAGCCACACTGGCTCAAAGGCCCCACTGGCAGCTAAGGCCACCAATCCCCCGATTGCCACTGAGGGTAGTCTGGCTGGTAGCTCTGAAGCCAGAGGTGGTGGCTACACAGAAAGAGAAAACGTTACTTGATGGTGAGGGCAGTGTTGCGTTATTAACCACTCTGGTATTAGAGAAGTAGTGAACTTGCTATCCGAAGGGGCAATCTTAACCGTTACTGGGCTACACACCATCTTTGAGTTCTGAGCAGAGAGCACAGCCTTCCTGTGACAACCATTCCAGCACACTGTAGGCAGTACCCCCAGCAAGGAATGTTAGGCGTGCTGGATTGAAAAGCGTCTTCGAGTGGTTACTTTACAAAGGCATCGGATAAAGTCCCATAATCCCTGGGAGTAGGACTCCTGGAGGGTAGGAAGAGAGGAGTCCAGAAGAGGGGTCAACGTGCTGCACGCGCTAGGCCAAGAACTGTGAGAAGCCAGAGGCCAGGCGGTGTCCGGGCCTCTTCCTCGGGTCCCTGCTTTCCTGCGCAGCACAGGCTGCAGCAGGCAGGGCTTGCCCTGGTAGCTGCCCATGAGGAGCAGTTCAGCGGGGTCGGGTCCTCTGAGCAGGGTCTGAGGCTCTAGGTTTCCGTTTACTAGAGACTTGGTGTTCGCTGCCTGCTCTTGCTGAGTGAGAAAGACTGCAAGGCCCCAGGACCAGTAGCACCCATGACCAGTGCCACCCCTGCAGCGGGCACCAGGTACCACACAAGGCAAAGCAGCACAAGGCCTACCAGCGTTGCCCCCACTCTCCCGCAGCAGCTCCCTGGGCACTAGATATGGGGGCCACCACTGCTCACATGCTCGAGCTGCTCCAGCCACTAGAGACACCTGCAAATCAATGTTTTTATGCAGAATTTTATGCTTTTAAATTTTTGATTAAAAAGTTATTTTCAACCCATATATCACAAAAGTATTTCTTTATATTTTTATTTATTGACTTTATTTTTACCTTTCTTATTTTGCTCTTTTATGCACCTACATTCTACTTTTATCTGTGGTGTTGGTATCAATCCGTTCTACTTTTTGCCATGGATACTTTTCCAGAGACCATCTTAAACAAGCTTGATACAATGAATAAATCCAAAGAAAAATCTCCTAAATTTATTCAAAGATTTGGAGACAATGCACCCGTAATTTCAGCACTTTGGGAGGCTGAGACAGGAGAATGGTGAGTTCAAAGCCAGTCTCTGCAATGGTGAGGCAGTCAGCAACTCAGTGAGACCCTATCTCTAAATAAGCACAAAATAGGGCTGGGGATGTGGCTCAGGGGTCCAGCACCCCTGAGTTCAATTTCCTGGTACCAAAAAAAAAAAAATGTAAGAATAATAGTAGGATGTCTAAATAGCTTTATGTGTGCTTTACAAAAGACAGAATAAACCCTCTCAAATGTTTCAGAAAAGAATTTTAATTAAGGAAATCAAAACAACAAATTACTTGATATATAATAAAGATAATTATGGGCTTTTGAGCTAACAGAATATATACCTCCCACATACACTTGGACAGAAATTCCAAATTCCAAATCAAGGGAGTGAATCAAAAAGAAAAAAGTCATATATTTCTGATAATGGCAGCATAATAAATCCAGAAGAGCAAACAGTAGAAGACCCAGAATGAAGCACATATATAGAAAGCAACAATTTGGGTTAGAGCCTGAGACAAGAGGGTTTAAAACAAAATGAAACAAGGTGGAGAAAAGGGAAGGAGATAGAATAAATTATCTAATAAAAACACATTTGGAGAGTGAAAGGATGGAACATATTTTATCCCAAAACACAATTTTTAAAAACATTTTATGCAACCACAAGTAGGCAGAACCTTTCTGCTTATAACACATGGATTCTCTCATGTCTTCAGTCAGTTGTCTGATGAACTAAGGGCTTGAAGGTTGAGAAAGGATGTAGTTCACACCTCTCAGTTCACAAAGTTGCTCATCTCTCAGTAGGCTGTACTGAAATTCTCATGCCATTGGCAGGAACCCCAAAGAGGACATAGAAATATCCCAAAGTTTTTTCAAGCCTCTCCTTGCACTAGTTGTGTCAGAGTATCATTTAAAAGCAAGCCATATGAACAACCTCAGAGTCAGTTAAGTATGATACTTTTTTTGTGTGAACACAACAAGGAGTAAAATCTGGGTCCACAAATTCTAAGGGCGAAAGAACTAAACTGACATCTACTACAACATGTGTGGATTCAAGAGAGTTTAATCTTCAACTTTTGCAGGAAGAAGTCAGAAGACAGTCTTAAAGTTGATAAATTAAGAAGCCAAACAAACATTTTACTTATAAATAAAGAAAAAATTATTAGAGGAAACCAATAAGAGGTAACAGGATTTGCCTAAGAAGCAGACTTTGAGAGTTGCAAAGGTCGAGGCAAGGAACGAGTGTTTTACAGTATGACTTTATACACTTTGATTTTAAAAAGGTAATGTGCATGGATTGCTTAAATAAAATATAAAAATTAGGGATAAATAATATTAGTTAATTATAAGTTGTGAATAAAGACATCCCTTTGAAGAAAATGTTCATTTGTACCAAAAAAGCTTGCCTATGGCATTTTATCACAAGTTGGAAAAATAATATCTTCAAAAAAATAGTTTATCTGAATTATTTTTAAAAATACCTATAAAAATGCCTGTGGGGAAAAGATAGAGTTTGTAAATGAGAAAGATAAATCAAAACTAACCATTAATTTCTATTCTGCCAAAGCCAAAAGGGCCAAGAAGTTACAATACTTATATTAAATAGTAACAAACAACTGGGAGCTCCATGAAAGTAACAGCAATACAACAAATGATTATGGCCCCAAGAGAGCCATCTATAAAATGAAGTATTTGCAAGTGTATTGCAAGTATTTGTGTAGATCTGTGTTTCTCATACTACGCTGTTATTAGTTCCTCAAAGTTGGAACTCTGTTTTCACATATTCACTTTAGAGTTTCTAATATTTAGCACAGTACTCATTACAGAGTACCTGCTTAGTACGGCTTGACTGAATAAATAGAATAGAATAAAGAAATCAACTATACTGTCTGAACAAGTACAATCCATTCAGTGTTGAATAAACTGAAACTGCTAGGAAACTATATTAAGCATCTAATCTGTACAGGCACTGGGTTTGAGAAGCATAGAGCAAAAGTAATGATCTTTCCCCTCAATCAAATTATAGATGAAAGCAACAACATTTATTAAGCAGCTAATAAAACAGGTGGGATGTTTTTGTATATTCTCATTTAATCCACAAACTGATGCTTGGAGTTGTCATTATTATCCTTGAGATGGCAGATATTACTGAGATGCAAATGCAAAATGATCATCTTTACCTGTGTGCCCACTACATATGCATTCCCAAAATCTCAAATTCTTCATCTTCATTTTTGACGATTGCTTTAGATTTTCTTCATCCAGAAGTACCAATATATCAACTACACAGCTACTCTATCTCTCTAAAATAGTCAACTAATTTTATAGCTCCTTTTTTATACATGAGTTTAAAAGCCATATTTTTTAAAAAAACTAAATAATCCAATTATAAATTATAAAAAGATTACATATTATCTACTTACATAAAATGTTGCTGTTTACAAAGGCTTCTCTCCTACATTACTAATATGATTATTAACCACCATTTATTTATTTGATATTTTATAGCCACGCTCTTTGTTAAGTACTATATAAATTTCATTTTTATTTTTCTCAAGGATGATATACATTTTTATTTATTATATCTTCTTCAAGAAAGTGGCTGTGACTCAAATGGATTAAGTGATTTGCCAAAGTCACATATATAGAAGTTCTGAGAAATCTGTATTTGATCACTATATTGAACTGCCTACTAAATCTGTAAGGTGGGCAGCATTATCTGAATTATTTTTAAAAATATTTCTGTCTTTAATATTTCTGTCTTTACTCTATATATGAGGAAACTGTTACATTGAGAAATCAAATGCCCCACGGGTAGTAAGTAAAAAAACTTGTTTTTCTAATCCCAACTTCAGTAGATCTGGATTAAATAGACTACAAGTAGAAAAGGTAAATAAATATAGGCTTTCTATATTTTATGTTTTAAAGCATGAGAAAAAGTGAGAAAGGCCTAGAGAATCATTACACATATGCTGGTAATTACATTTATAAACATTTTTCTGAGGCTGCTCAATATGACTTTAAAGTTCTCAGTATGGAAGCATAGTTCACAAAGACTAGAGAGTAACTATAAAGTTAATATATAGTTCTGAGGGGCTGGGATTGTGGCTCAGTGGCAAGAGCACTTGCCTCACATGCATGAGGCACTGGGTTCGATCCTCAGCACCACATTAAAATAAGTAAATAGAATAAAGATATTGTGTCCATCTACAACTAAAAAAAATATTTAAAAAAATATATAGTTCTCAGAAACTTCTATGGAATAATATGTTTTATTCACATGAATATCCAAAGGGATAATAACAACTGTGCAGACCACTTATACTCAATCCCTTGTCTCTATCTCATGAAGGGGTTCCCAGCACCATGAAGTACGAGACGATGTCAAGATCTAAGGCAGCATTAGAAGCTGCTTAAAAACCAATATTTGAATATTCCTGCTACATATGTGCCTCATTTTTATGAGTTACCACAAGTTTTTGTAAAATTTCAGAATACTGAAAAAAATTACAAAATTTTTCTCATATCTTTGGGAATATAATGGTTTTTAGAATGCCAGATCATTTGGACTTTAAAGTACCTTGCCCTATTAAATCAAACCAATCTCTCACTTTTTCTCTTTCACTGTCCTTCCATTGGTGCTAGCCACCACATAATTAAAATTCAAACAATTTACATTTGTATGTATTAAAGAGTATCCTGAAGCTACTTGTGGCCTACAAGCCTAGTCTGGCATAAGACATAAGGTGGCCAGGCAGGTTAAGAATTTAAAGCAAGTCAAGTTTTTTAGCGGCAAAATCCCTGGTAGGAGGAACCACTTACCTATAGAAATAACAAAATCATGCCAAGTGTTCTTACAAGGAAATATTTCACTTGAGGATAGCCAGTCAATCTTCCTTCTGTTTCAAATATGTTCCTAAAATGGGTCAGAATCCAAGAGAAGTTCAATTTAAGACATAAACTACTCATAAGAAAAAGTCAAGTTTATTACCTGGAACAAAGTAAGTGACAGTACATATTAAGGAATTCAGGAGACAAAACAGCAAGTGTTCTGGTTCCATTGCACAGTAGGTTGAAGGTTGTGAGCAATATGTTTACTATTGCTTCTTTATATGCAAAGTGGAACAAAAATAATCAGTTGAAGAGAAGCCAGAAGAATTAAAAATACTGTGTACAAAGTGTCTAGCATGATGCCTGACACAAATTAACCTCACAAATTATAGACATTTTTATGACTCGATGGGATTCTAGAAGTTCTTGAAATAATAGATGAAAGGACATAATTCACAGTGATTAAAACACACAGATGCGGGGCTGGGATTGTGGCTCAGCGGTAGAGAGCTTGCCTCGCATGCGTGAGGCCCTGGGTTCGATCCTCAGCACCACGTACAAAGCAATAAAATACATTGTGTCCATCCACAACTAAAAAATATTTAAAAAAAAAAAAAAAAAAAACACACAGATGCTTAGGGATAAACAAGATTCTGCAATAATCATTTATTAGAGATGAAAATTATAGAATAATCTATGTTCTTTTCCATAATGTATTCCTATAGTCCTCCAAAAAATAAAAAGGAGAATTTTTAAAATTTCAATGGTAATAAAATAGTTTTAAAACAAGTTACCTTTGTAACTGAAAAGAGAGTAAATATGTACCCAGTGTGGTGGTACATACCTGTAATACCAGTATTTGGGAGTCTAAATAACATACATCAGGAAAAAACTATGGTATTAGATGACATTTAACTGTGGATAGAGATAATAAATGAATTCATTAATTAAAATATAAGGTATTACATATTGAGGACATATGCTTTTAGTTATTATTATTCCAATTTCCAGTCCTTTCATAGGTAATTGAACTCAATGATTATTTAATGTTCAAATTAGCTCTATTTTTATTTACAAATATTTTAAAGGCCAATGAAGAGAAAGATAGTCAGGTTTCCTATCCATGGGCTAAATTTAAAGTATATATACACACATATATCTAAATTCTGGTTGATGATTTTTATTAAAATAAGGTTTTTGTCCCATGGATATTTTATTAGCTTGTTAACTTTTGTGTCACAAAAAGAACTGCTGTACCCTTGATATTTACAAAATACACTAGCTACAAGGCACTCTAACCCTACCCGGAAATTAAATATAAAATTGCAATATATTATTGCATTGCCAAATATAGCTTTAAAACCAATATGATTGGTTTTTAAAGGATCAAACTGTTTGTGCCACAATAGTTGGCAGAATTTTTATGAATATTTCATTTCAATAGTGATGAAGATACTTTCTTTTTGTGTAGATTTGTTGAAAATATATTTTATGGATGCATTCTGTAATAGAATCTTTCATATAAACATGCACAGTATATTACCAGCTCGTAATATGATTATCACTTTGAATTGATATTGGTATGCTCTAGGGCCGTGAGGAAAGCCTCTAATGTTTTGAATTTCTTCTCTGAATTGGATATGTATTGAAAAGCCTCAGGAAATTATATACCACTCCGTGGTATTACTGTGAGGACTGCAAGAGAAGAAAATATGTGTAAACCCTGAGGATAGTGACTGGAATATAACAGGACATCAATAAATATTAACTAAATGATAGGAAAATATAAACACACATTACAGTTTTGTCTTCATAACATGCCATCATTGTTTCTCTGCCAGTGTCTAATTTTTTTTCTTTTATCTCTATTGATAATGCTTTTAACCACAACTGTCAGCACACCCAGTTGAAATAAATGTACATAAAAGATGGTTATTTGATTGTTTTTATGTGTCAATCTGATTAGGCTACAGGCTGTCAAACATTACATCAAATATTATTCTGATCATGTTAAGAAGGGTATTTCTGGATGATATTAACATTTGAATTAGTAGATTAAGTAACACAGCCTCTCCTCCATAGGTGAAGAAGATCTGATTAGAATAAAAAAGCTGAGTTAGTGGGAACTTCTGACTGATTATTTGAGTGGAGATATTGTCTTTTCCAATTCAGATTGAAATATCAGCTATTTTATGGCCTTGAGCCTCCTGGCTTCTCCACTAGAACTTAGATCACTGGCTCTTCCAATTCTCAGGCCTTTGGATTCAGACTGGAACTTACACCAACAACTGTCATCTTCAGCTTACTGACTGCTGATCTTGAGACATCTCAGCCTCCATAATCATGTGAGCAAGTAATTTCTTGTAATAAATCTCTGTCTATGTAGCTGTTCATCCTATTGATTCTATTTCTCTAAAGAACTCTGACCAATCCACTCTGAATGACATTTTGGAATCCCCAATTTCCTAAATGATTTATTTATACATCATAAAAATATATACATTAAGATAAGTTGTTGTGCTATAAGGTTTTATTTGTTCTGATGAATGTACAATGCCATATATGTCACCATTACAGTATTAGGTAAAACTGTTAAAGCACCCTTTAAAAAACACAACAACACAACACAAGTCACATGGGCTTCACCTATTAAAACCTCTTCCTAAATGCACTGTAGCTTTGCCTTACCTAGAATGTCATAAATGGAATCATACAGTTCATAATCTCAGATTGGTTTCTTTTATTTAGCAAAATGTCTCCAAGATTAGTGCATGTTTTTACATGGCTCACTAGTACATTCTGTCTATTGCTGAATAGTATTACAGTTTTGAATTTAAACATTTTGTTTATCTCCTCACACATTGAAGGCTGTCTTGGTTGTTTTCAGTTTTTGTTGATTATAAATAAAGGTGCTTTAAACATTTGTGTGAAAGTTTTTTGTGTGGACATAATTTTTCAAATTAGTTGACTAAAGGCTTAGCAATGCAATTATTGTATGGTAAGACTGTTTATTTAAGAAGCTACCAAACTTTCTTCAAAAGTGGCTGTATTCTTTTGCATTACCATCAACAGCAAATGAGAGTCTTTATGAAGTTTGGGGAAAAAATATTCTTGTATATTAAATCATTAAAATATTTTTCATGAATAAAAAAGAAACATAAATATTATTATGGATTCTCAGCCTTAAAAACAGAATAGAATCACAAGCAAATAAGTAAATAAATAAATATTGTATTTATTCTTGAGATTAAAATTGAGATCTCACTCAAAGCAACATGTAGAGTCAAATCAACTTAGTGAATTATGTAGAGGCCTTAGTAATGACTTTTCTTCTTTTTTCTTTTCTTTTTTATATTTGATTATAGCTGAAGGTAGAATGAGTTCCATAAAAAACATCATATCTTCTGAGATAAAGCATAATCTTATCTTCATGTTCATTCATTTTCCTATAAGCATCCAACTCTGCCTCTATCTAGTCATCACCTCATTTGAAACTCAAAATCCCACTCATTCCCTCTCTCAATAGGCTGTGATTTCTGGTGCTATAATACCTCCTTTCTGTAGCAGATCAAAGAGAAATAAATGCCCAGTTTTCAGTGCATATTTTCTCTGGAATAATATGACAGAATAAAACAATTACTTTTTAATTTGTGTATCAATATCTTAACTCTTTACTATTAAGATTTACACATGATTGATTTGTGATATTAATGCAACAAATTACTAAAACACATTAAATATAGATTTGAATATTAACAATATTTTTGAAAAATAACATCCTGATGAAGATGTAGAGAGATTGAAACCCTTATGCACTCTTTTTTTAAAAGTATTTTTAGTTATAGATGGACACAATGTCTTTATTTTATTTATTTATATTTATGTGGTGCTGAGGATTGAACCCAGTGCCTCATACATACTAATCAAGTGCTCTACTACTGAACTACAATCCCAGCCCTGAATATTAACAATATTGACATAGATTTATGTTAATCCACATGCATGCAAATAAAATGTGGGATATATAGCCAATGTAACATTTATATTTCTCCCATTTAGAAATGGGTAATTCCTATTGTTACGGATGATGTTTTTAATCTCAACAGCAGTCCAAACTCCTAAAAATAGTAGTACCAGTTCATCATTCTGCTTCTCTTTTTATCTTAGAGTATGATTTTACAATAATTCATTAAGTTATTTGATGATTAATAAATATTGGGAAGAATTTCCAAAAAATATTGGAAAGCTCTAAAATATTGGATTCAACAGAAAAGTATTATATTAAAAAATTTTGCTTATTTTGTTTATTGACAATATCTCAAATTGATGTGGACTACTTTTAATGTCAAAGAAAAAAAAGGAAAACAAAGTAAAATTTGTTTGTTAGAAATATGCATGATTACTTTACCATATGTACTCTAACACAAATTAAATAACTAGTATAATAATGTTCCAAGGATAATTCCTGAAACACATTATCTCATATAATTAAATTTACTCTGACAACAATCTTTTGCAGTAAATGCTGTGTTATACTTCCCAGATCCTTTGATATATAGCAGGAGAAGTCCTGTTTTATTGAGGAATAGTTTTTACAGGACATATAGAAACCTGAATGAAACATAACTAATAAAATTTTTAAAAATGTTTCAAGTTTGAGACATAGTGCTTAAAGGGCTTTACTATATTTATGTCACAAATATTTAGGTGCTGAGTGCTGACACTATTCTATATGCTTAACAAATTAAAACCTTTGTTTTAGTGCCATATTGAATCTAGTGCTTAAGGGCTTTTAGAGATGAAAAGGTGACAGATGTCAGACTCCCTTATGAGAAATACATAAGATTTTCTTCTCCCTTCTGCCTGTCAAAAGCCCCACATCATTGATACTATCTTTCCTCAGGGTTAGAATATGTAAGTTTTTTTTTTAAATGAATGTGTATTTGAGCTTATAATTTACATGAAAAAGAGTAAATCACTTGTAAAATTAAATTACCAGGAACTAGAGCTTGAATTATCTAGAAATGCCCAATGAAAAAGCTATGAAATTAGGAGCTAATATTTCACATGAAAATAAGCTAATAAAATGTAAATATTACAAAAAAGAAAAGATCAATAAAGGAAAACCTGTCTTTAAAATTACATTTTTAAGGTTTTACTCATTTTGAGATAAAATTGTCTTAAGTTATAAATAGAAATTATAAAAGACTGATTTATTTTGACTACTAAAAAGAAATATCAGCTAGCAATTAGATGGCTTGAACCAACTCAAGGGCAAAGTCAACATTAGTATATAAAATACCTTTCTATGAACTAGAAACATGTGCCATCTTGGCCTAATGAATCACAGAAAGGCACCCCTTTCCTCAGATTGACATAGTAACAAGCTGGGTCATGGGGAATTTCAATCCCCATGTGTTCCTTCTCCAGGCAACCTAGTTAAAGAAACCATATGAAAAAGCAAACAAACCTATGTTGCAGCCCTACTTACTGGCAAACAGTTTGAAGGAAGATAATCAGAAATATACTAAGAGGTATCAATAATGAAACAGCTAAATACTAGAAAATACATAATCATTCTACGAGGAAGAAAAATGTTCATAGTTCTCTAGGTAAGGAATGCAATGGCAAGGGGACTCTGACTATAAAAATAAATATGTTATCCACCATGCTTACAGCTCAGATATTCATTCTTAAAATAAGTGATAGATGTCTGATTCCTTTATGATTAGCACATATGAGCCCTTCTGGTTCCTGTCAAAGCCTCTAAGTGTTCAGTTATTCTTAGACTTCCAGACTGCAGGAAGCACCTTGAGTTAGCCTAACTTTTTCTTTAACATCATAAAGAAAATGCAACCAAGCAATAATGTAACATACATGTAAGACTAAAATATGTTGAAGGAAAGCATGATGCACTCAATATCTTGTAAAATGTTTAAGATTCATGTTTATCTGATAGTTTAGTATTGATATTTCATGCATGCTGCATTTCATAAATAACAATGTCCAGAAAGAGAGTGTGAATAATCAGCTTATAATAGCAAGGCTGAGTGTGTATATGTAAATGTATGTGTTATTTACATGAATACATATACATATATTCTATTCTATATATGTGTGTATATACATTATGCTATGTGTGTTTATACATAATATACATCTATATTATATATAATATGTATGTATACATATATATGAATATATGTGTGTGTATATTCTCAATTGGTTCTAAAATCTGGAAGCTACAGAGGAAGATTGAGAGTCACATTTACATTGTTTTTTAGAACTCTAGACCATATCTGTATTGGCTTTCCCCATGAAATGAGAATAAAAATTACCAACATCTCTCTCTGTTGCAATTTGGGTTCTCTAGAAGCAGACACTGAGATGACATTTTAAAGCAATATTAATCTGCTATAGCAAAGATAGCATATCTACTATGGCAGCTAAAATTTTGACTATTTCTTGGTTGAACTTATAGTTTGTAGTTACTTTTCAGGACCTATTTCTGTAAGAGATATTCCAGTGAATTTAACATAGATATGCTAAAGTTAATCGTCCTTACATTCGTTAAATTCTTAAAATCATGTATTTACACCCTCATTCATTCCCTACAATGAAATATTATTTTCAGTTACATATAAGCTAGGAAAAGGAAGGGCATCCACTTGGCCTTTCCCACTATGATGCCCATTACCTCATAGACTAAGGAACTAATTTAGGGATGTTGCTCTACTACAAACTATGTAATTCCCAGTTTGGGTACTGGGGAGATTACTACCGAATAATTTTAATTGGGAAACTTCCCTCAGCTTCCTAGAAATCTAACTTGGTTTCATCTGTTAAGACAAGCTAAGTAAGGTTTTGCAGATGTCGTCCATCTATTCTACTCTAGGAAATTTTATTTTGACCTACTAAGTTTACTGAATTGGGTCAAAAGGAAAGACCCAAGATGGTCCCTCAAGAAACTGAAGTTTTCATAAAGAATCCACTAGTACTACTCAAGGAAGAGCCATGGCATGGCTGGCCAAATGCTCCATGGGAAGCTTCTCACTTTTCAAGGATTCTACTATATGTGATTATATCCACTACTCACTGTACTTATTTCGTCATGTAATTTACTATTGAAGTGGTCAATTAGAACAATGGGCCACTCTGAAAGTAGAAAAATCAAGACTTTATTCACTTACTTCACTAGCCCAAGCAAAAGGGAAACAGAGGAGCACTGACATTTCAATGCTGAATTTTTTCACACAAAACATCAGCAGATAGATGTCAAGAGGATGTAGGGTAAATGGGAGTGAGAGATCATCTTATTGCCAAGAAGACCTGAACAAAAGCACCTTACATCTTTATGGTACATGGACTAGAGGTAGGTAGACGGGTAAAAGCTAGAAGTGGACAGATACTTAAAGTTAAGAAAATACCTGAGCCAAAGCACTCTTTGCTGGAAGTACCTTGGTTCAAATACAAATATGAGTTTGAGCACCGCTGGCCTGAGTTGTTGTGTGCTCCACCTCTGGAGAGGCAATACAGCTTTCTCCAAAAGGCAAAGTTTTCTAAGTCCTAAAAAATTACAGAATATTTTTGCCTGGAATTAGACTCCTCAGGTATTCTGACTCTGAGGAAGGAAGAAATTTTCAGCAGAGTATCAAAGTATTTGAAAGCATCCTCACAGAAATCCTGTCTCAAATATTAGGGTCTTGGGTTTTGCCCAGCAGGTCCCTCAACTTGACATAAGAAACCTATAGTTAGGCACTTAATTGTCTTTTAAGAATATATCCATTCTACTAAGTCCTAGAGTTGGTCTTTAGTTTTCTCCACTCCATTGCTAATGGAAATGAGTGTTTCATTGATGAAACCAGAAAAACCTTCTGGTTGTCAATAGCATGTTACTCAAGTCAGCTCTTATCATCTTTCTGTAACATATCAATAATACAATAACATGATTGCCATTATCTCTATAGCTACAATTTCCTCCATACCTCTCAAAAGCCTAATGCATTACATTCACAGTACATTTCCTTCCACTGGAACCTCATCACAATTCACCATTGTAAGGATCAGAGTGTCAGAGTGGCAGTCTATGCTATACATACTCTGACTGATGGTATCTTCACTTGCCAAAAAGGTGGTGCTTGATCCAACTCCTAAATCCCTTATTATCTGTTTAATCCAGCCACTTCTGTTATCAACTATAATCAAATTGTTTCTTTGGAAGAAGATGCAGGGTTAGAGTTTGGGGTGTAAGGTATTCATTGGGGATCAATACCTATGAAAGCAAGGGAAAGGAAATATTTAGCAGAGGAAGAATTCATGCTGTGATGCATCTGCCTTGGATTCTGGAGGCAACTCTGCAGCTGAAACAGACCATGAAGTTGCCGACAAATGAAGAGCTGATGGCGCTCTCAAGCTGGGCAGCAAATGAAAGTGGATAGCACCCCAACATGTCTACCACACCCTTCTCCCAGCAGTTTAATTCTTTGGTAAGAGGTCTGACAGATACATCTGATGCCAAGAGAATATAACACTTCGGTAATTCATAGGAGACAACCGACATCAGATACGGAATCACACAAACCCACATTTCAGCAGTGCCTTTTGAAGTTATGTGATTTTCAGCAAGTCACTCAATCTCTAAAACTGTTTTCTCATATACAAAATGCAGATTTAGTAGCTACTATACAAGGCAATAATAATTTAATAAAAATTCAAGATGAAACACACTGTTAATTTCTTTTTCCTGCCCGTTTATTTATTCACTTTTCTCATATATATTTGTTAGGGGTTTTTTTGTATGGATTTGTTTTCCATTCTATTAGTACAACCTTAATATTGTTCTAGGAAAGTACTTTATAAAAAAAGCTTCATAAAAATGTTGATTTATTTCTGCTTTTTTTGTGTGTAGAAGTTACATGATAGAACAGAAAAAGTGAAGGAAAAAACAAACAAACAAGGTGGTCATGACATATTGTTTCATTTACCTAGAACGAGGGCATCCACTTTTAGAAATGTAAGCTAAATATCTGAGCTTCCTGGATCACAGTGCAATCTTGGGAAATATGTTTTAAGTAATTCATAAAGTACTGTACAAATAGAAAAACATCATCATTATCATAATTTTGATAACCTCCTAAATGGGTTCATCAGTATTCTATCTTATTCAACACACAGCAGATAAATTTTCTACAAACAGAACTCAGATTGTACTATTTCCTTTTTCAAAATTCATTAGGAGGACCCTTTCAAATAAAGATCGTACTTCTTAGCCTGGAATTTAGAACCCTCCTACTTGTAAAGATTTACAATAATTATTCATACATATGATAAATGTTGCTGGTCAACTGTACAACTTTTTTAAATACTAATTAAATTAGAGAAATGATATGTGGTTTTATAATAAGGTAACAAACAGTACAAAATTTATAATAGCTGATGTAGTCATTTTCCCTTCTCCCTGATTATTATCTAACATCATAAAATGATCAGTATATTAATGACTTTGTGATTATTCTATCTCACTCATCTTTTTCTTAAGAGAAGTGCATATCCAAATATGTAAGTGTTCAGCATCTCTGCATTTTGTCTTTTTATCTCAAGAAAAATTATTTAAATAAAATTCTTTAAAACTTGGATTTTTCACTTTTTGAAATATCAGTGACAGCTCTAATATTTATAAAAAGCTTGTAAATCATTAATTTTGCTTCTACAACAAGAAACAGTAAAGTAAAATAAAATAAAAATTAATGACTTTTGTTGGACCCCTCATAGAACAGGAAGTTTCAAGGAATTCCAAAATTTGAAGAAACAGATATATCCAAAAGTATAGTATACCTGTGATCTGCTTACCTGGAACAAAACCTGCTGGAACCATCAAGTGGTGGAGATGGCTAAATAGTAATCTTCATGTAATAATGGACTGTGAGTGAAGTCTCAGTCTTAGAAGGGCCTATCTAATTGCACTTTCTTTTAAGAGACCCACTATGTTCTCAGAGTGAGAATTAGAAAAATCTTTTCAGAAATTTGAGTCTAAGATTAAAAGAGAGGACCACCAGAAAAGAAAAAAAATAGGGAAAATAAAATCATTTATTTTTTATTATAATTGTTGTGAAAGATAATTCATTGCTTAAAATAATGAATGTAGAGCCCGTGCAGTGGTTCAGGCTTGTAATCTCATTGACTCAAGAGGCTGAGGCAAGAAGATTGCAATTTTGAGGCCAGCCTCAGCGTAGGACAGGGCCCAAATGGCTGTAGTTAGGCTACCTCGCCAAAGCTACTAGTGGACTGTTTTCAGAGTGCAGTCAAGGTCATAAACCTGATTTAGCATATGTTCCAAAACTCATAAACAATTGCTTGTGGGCATGTGCCCACTGATGTAACCTGTTGGCAGTGCATCACCTTTGTCAGGCCTGGATATTAAAAATGTCTGTGGAAATTGCTTGGGAGCTAAATGGGAACAGATTGGGGGACTAAATGGAACTCTCTGGGGGCTGAAGCTGGAGCTCAGGGCTGGCTAAAGATTATTGACACCTCTGAATAAAGCATATCTACTCTCCCAGCTGTGTCTTGTATCTTCTTCTACCTTCTGGGATCCCAAATCCATTTCCTGGGCCTGAACCTTCATCCAGCACTTAGCAACTTATCAAGACCATGTCTCAAAAATAAAAAACAAAAAGGGTTGGGGATGTAGCTCAGTGGTAGAGTGCCCCTGATACAAAGAAAAAAGAAAAGTATTTCAGACAAGACAGATTTCATAACAATGAGGAGCTGGAGAGATGTGAGGCGCAGAGCTGGAGCCCAAACTGTGTGTGAAGAATCAGCCAGAGCAAAGAATGCAGGGAGTTGAGGTCTCAGGCCCCGAGGAGCAGTGGATGGCACTGCAGACCAAAGCAGGCTTTGAACAAGACTTGGAATGATCTGAGAGTGGGTCTTAAGGTGAATTTTCTCAGCAGTGGTAGATGAGATAGACTGGAGAGAGATTGGAAACTATTAGAAGGCTATTGAAATAGTCTAGGACAGCAGTAATAAGATCCTGAAATAAGAATGGATGCAGTGAGATGCAATTTCATGATGGAGTGGATCCCAGAAGTCTTAGCAAAGGAACTCAAGTCATTCAGTTTTTCTGGAAGCAAGAGAAGGTGAAGCAGTTTTTGTTTTCTATTTTCTAAATTACATTTACTACTTTTGAAGAAAGATAAAATTTTCATTACATAATTTAAGAATGTGGCAATGTCACAGTAGGATGGAATTGTTCACTGGGTGCTTTAAAGTTTACCAATTAATTCCATTAATATAATTTTAAAACACCTTTTCTAATTTTTAAGTAAGAATTTTAATTTAAAAAGTGATACACACACAAGGTAAAATTCCAGTGAAAAGTGATGTATGACATAAAAATGCTCTCATCTAAGAGGCTCCTGTTCTAGAGGCAATTGCTGTTACCACTTTTTAAAATGCAGTTTGAAAATGTCCTATGCATTTCAAAACCTATGCATATGCCTACACATATACACTCTGCCTTTTTCTCCCATTTGCCACTTTATTTTCTTCTTTTCTAGTTCTATCACGCGTTGTCTCATAGAGGGCTTCTCTACCTCTTCATAATTGACATTTTGTATTGATAATTTTTTGTTGTAAGGAACCTGTCCTGAGCATTGCAGAAGTTTAGAGCAATGTGTCCAGTAGGTAGATACACTCCATTCCCCAATTGTGACAGCCAAAAAGGTCAAATGTTCCCTGGGAGCGTGTGTGGGTGCGAGGGGAATCATCCTTGTTGAAAACCACTGTTTCAATAAAACATGTCTATCAGTCTTAAAAAAAAAAAAAGTAGCGACAGGGTCTGGGGTTGTTACTCAGTGGTAAAGTGCTTGCCTAGCACATATGAGGCACTAAGTTCAATCCTCAGCACCTTATAATAGATGGAGGAATAGGTAGGTAGGTAGGTAGGTAGGTAGGTAGATAGGTAGGTAGATAGACGTATTGTGTCAATCTACAACAAAAAAAATTTTTAATGTTTAAAAAAATTTTTTAAAAAGTAGCAACTCTGAACTGAGAATACCATCAAAGGAAAAAAATAACAAAATTAACACAAGACTGCAATATAGAATAATTTAATTTAGGGAAAGCTTGAGAGACCTGGTGACATTTCTGCATTACAGAATGTCATGATGGAATGCTCAAAATGATAACTCTAAGTCAAGGGGAAAGTTTATATTTAAGCAGTATGCTCTTTCAATAAATCAAAGTAACACAAAACACAATTTAGATATACTTCTGTGAGAAATACAATACAGCCTGCTGGTCCTAGGTAAAATGATTAAATGGACAAACTTGTCTATAAGTGTCCCTGTTTATCCTCCATAATTCATAGTCCAATTAATTGGTTTGTAAAAAAAGACATTATTAGCCACTTACAGCTTGATAAAAATAAGATATCTGTTTTGTATCTATATAATATATAAATTTTTAGCTCAGTGTGAATAAAATAAGAAACTCTCTCTTATTATAAAATTTCAACCACAAAAGAATATTAGACTGAGGTGTACAACTTTAGGGGATAGTAATTATTAGAGTCACTGAAATCAGAGTACTTTGGAATCTATTTTGCTTAGGAATAAACTCAGTCTGTATAAAGAAGTACTTATGAAAAAATGCCTAATTTCTTAAAGCTATCTCCTTAGTGAAGTATTTTGGTATTTTTAAAATAATATTCCACAGTATCTATGAGATAGATAACTGAGACATGCCGAACTAAACCATCAAAAAGAGCAATTAAAATCTTTTTCCCAGTGGACCACTTATTGTTTTGTTAAAACACACAACTGTAGTGATTGAACATTGAAAAAAATATTTTTTTATTGGCTGTGAAGAACAGCATTTGATTCAGCCCATATTGTTAGGTCGTTTTGCAGTGTCTTGGGTAGCCATTTTATTTACCCACTATTTAGGAAACTTTCCCTAAAGAGCTCTCAGGTTTTCTACATGTCTGGCAATGGTCATATTCACAAGTCTAAAACTCTAACATCATTGATTCTATAACATTGCTTTTTAATGAACCCTTTTAAATGTAAACAGCTTTTTAAAAAGTACATAGAGTATCTCCATTTGAGCTTTGAAACAGAAAAGATAAAATAGAAGGCCTTCCATCTCTTCTTGGCTCCAGTGAACTGTAACTCAGTAAGTGGCAACAGTTCAGTTCCTAACACAGAGGGCACCTATGATTAAAAAGAAAAGTACCATTAACAATCACACCAATTTATCTGGATAAAACAACCTGTTAAGCAGAAAATGTTCTAAACTCTTCTTAAAAAATATTTCTTAGTTGAACACAAAAGAGACTTTTTTCCTTGTTACAGCTCATAGGTTAATGAAAACTCTTTCTTATGGGACCATGTTTAGAGCAATAAAAATATCTGGAGTTTAGAAATAAGCAATGAAATCTTCAATCTTCTGGCACATTATTAAGATCAGCTAAAGCACCAGGGATGTTCAATAAATATCACTGGAATGAACAAGCAAAAGTTAAAACTGAGAAACTAAAATTTGCATAGAACGTAAACATTATATATAAATAAGAGGAAGTGAGTTCGGAGAAATAGGAAACTATAGGCAAATCTGGTGGTCAATTTCTAAGGAACATTATTTTCTCACTATATAGCATAATAATAATGTTACGGAAATAAAGTAGAGTTCAGATACGAAGACAACTTTGTTCTAGCTATATATTTCTGTATAAAAAAGCTCCAACCCTAATGGCTTAAAACACCAAAAGTATTTATTGTTCTCATAAATATAATATATGGGCAGAGTTTGGAAAGAGATTAACTGGTCTCTAATCCATTAAGTATCAGCCAAGGAGATGGCTCAAAGACTGAGGTCTGTTGTCATCTGAAGGCTTGCATATCTGCACCCCTCAGAGTTGGTACTGGCTATCAGCTGAGAACTTCAGTGAGGCTCTCTACTGAAACACGGATGATCCTCCATTTGATCTGGTCCTCCTCACAACATGGTGATCAGATTCCATTGCTGGGCATCCCATTAGAGAGCCAAGTAGAAGCTGAATAATTTGGGAGTCCAGCCTTGGAAGTTGCATAGTATGATTTCTGCTATACTCTTTTAGTCAGCCAAGATGTAACGCATTCCAAGTTTGATGGGAGAGAAAATAGATTTCACTTCTTGATAGTGGTATGACAAGAATTGAAAAAGAATGAGAGAGGTGAACATTTTTGGAAAATATAATCCACCAGAAGTTTCTTTTTTTTTATCTGCGTAATAAAAATAAAAATAGCATCCACAAAATAGGAATGTAAACCATTTTTTAATGGGCTCAATAGTAGAGACCACAAAACTCATCTTGTTTGGTTAGCTCAGGATTTATCAATTATCTTACTATATTACTATATTATAGTTGCCA
Organism: Xerus rutilus; assembly: GCA_028644305.1. NCBI lineage: Eukaryota > Metazoa > Chordata > Mammalia > Rodentia > Sciuridae > Xerus > Xerus rutilus. Next base: position 68,247,809 of record CM053399.1, on the reverse strand, counting down.
GTTTACTAATCTGATATTTTAAGCTTCATTAGAGCAGGAAATGAATCTGTTTTGTTTACTCACTGTATCTCTAATACCTGGTAAAAGCCTGGCATTTTATAGATGTTTTATTAATATTTGTTAATAAATGAATATACAAGTACATATGAACTTAAAAATTAAAATCACTGTCTCCTATATAATTGACTTCCCTGGGGCTGGGATTGTAGCTCAGTGGTAGAGCGCTTGCCTCGCATGCGTGAGGCCCTGGGTTCGATCCTCAGCACCATGTATAAAGCAATAAAATAAAGACATTGTATCCATCTACAACTAAAAAAAAATTTTTAAAATAAAAAAAAATAAAAAAAATAAAAAAAAAAAAAAAAATAATTGACTTCCCTAATAAAGTCTTTTCACACGAATAGATTTCAGATGCATGATATCAGTTTTTATATAGTTATAGTTTGTAATGGATTATCCAGTCAAAGATGATGATAATTTGATGGCTCACAGCATTATAATCATGCCAAATTGAGAGTAGGAATGTCAATAGCAAATAGCCAATATTTTTATTTCTTAATAAAAGGAATTGGAAATCTGTAATCAGAGCAAGACTTTTATAATAAAATAAATTTCCAAAGTTTGGATTGTTATTTTTTTTTAAATTTGCTCACCTCTTCCAGTGACTAACATAAACCATGGGGCTAATTTAGTCACTGTGACTAATACAATAGTCAAATGCCTTTAAACTTTACATGTTATCAGTAATTTAAGTACAAATTAAAAATAAAAAGTATCAAAACATTAAATATGTTAGTATATGTTTCCTGTTTTCTATTTGCTTGACAAATTCTGTCTTTGATGACTACTTTCCCTTTCCTTCCTTTTCCCTTACTTCAATGAAAACATGGAAATTGACAAAAACTTGATTTGTTTCTTTATTCTCTTTAGATTGCTTTCATTATTTTTATTTTTTAAATTTATATTTTTTGCTTTGTATTGATGCATAATTGCATATAATCATTGGCTTCACTTTGACGAAATCATACATGCATGAAATTTAAATGGAGTAAATTAAGGAATTAATTTCTAACATAAGAACAAATACTTCAGTTCCACTATTTGAGGCTTACGCTTTGATCTTCTCACATGCTTAAGTGTAGAATTATGAATTGAAGAATTATATATATGGATTACACTTATCAATTATAAGACTATGAAATGATTTATTAGGAATGCTGCTTGAGCATCAAATAAATGCTTAATCTACTTCCATAAACTATTTTCAAGGAGGCTTATCTATTTCAATTTCCTTCAGTAATGTTTTTATTATTATTATTATTATTTAAGACCTTTATTAACAGGTGCTTGCAGTTTGTTGACTTTTTTGAAAAAATCAAGTTGTAAACTTTTATTACAAATTAAAAATGAAGTTCTTAAAAATCTCAACTTGACCAGATATGAAACAATTTAAAAACCTTTAAAGGTGTATTCTTTCAGTAATGTTAACAGATAACAATGATAAAACTAAATTGTGAGGTAAAAGGGAGGATCGCGTGACAAAATTTAGGATGTTTTCCATTGTAAATATTTAAAGAGTAATTTTGTAATTGTCAGTGAATTTCCCATAAGTCCCTTAGTGTCCTCAAATGCTGAACATATGTACATATGAGCTAGTCCTAAAATGACAATGATGAATTATGATTTTCAATTTATTAATTTGGAAATATTTCTGGTAAGTTCTCCAAAATATAGGACCTAGCACAAGCATAGCAAGGAGAACAGGAACAAAGAGAATGTGCTCTGGTTTTGTCATTTAGGAAGGTTTCACTGAGCAAACTATTTGATTCTCTCTCTCATTAATTTGTAGTCAATAAGATCATCCTTGTATTCTCCTCTAACTTTTCATATTTTATGCCTCAACTGCACCAAATGAAAACTCAATAAATGCACATTCAGTGATTGAAGACTAAATGAATAATTGAACATACGTAGTCCTACATCCTTTGATATTTCCCTAGTTGTTTTACCAAATATAACTTTGCATTTTTTACTCATATACAGATATGTACATGTTGTACAAATACAATTTCAGGGACTCTGGGCAAATATTTCAGAAAGAATGTTTTTGTTAGTTACAAAAAAGAGAGTTCATTAGTGAAATAAGCAATATCTAGCACTTATAAATAAATCTTAGAAAAAACGTAAACTGAATACTTCTTATGTTAGAAAAAAATGAAACCAAATATACATTCTAATGCAAATTAGAAAAAGAAAGAAAATTGTGACCTGACTGTACTGTTGCCTGTAATTTACAGTGAGAACTAATGAAATTACATTTTTATATATTATTTTGATTTAATGTACGTCCATAAGATTAGCCTAATGAAAATGTTCAATTCTTAGTAAATTTATTTATTTTTGCAACCATCACCACAATCTAGTTTCAGAACATTTCCATTGCTCTCTCAAAATTCTTCCCATCCTATTTTTAATCACTCTGTCATTCGCTCCCAGCTCCTAATAACCATTGGTCTGATTTATGCATTTATATATTTTATTTTTCTGGACATATAACTTCATGATATCAAAATATACTCTTTAGCTTTTGGTTTATTTTGTTTAGCATAATGCTATTGTAACATGTATCAGTATTACATTCTTTTATATTGTTAAATAATATTCCATTATATGGATGTACCACATTTTTTATTCATTCACCAGTTAGATATTGAATTGTTACAAGTTTTTGCCTATTTTGAATACTACTACTGTAACATTCATGCATTATTGTTCATTGAATTCCTGTTTTGATTTCTTTTGGGTGAATATCTAGGTGTAGAAGTTCTGAGTTTTATAGTAATATTATGTTTAACTTTTTAAAGTTATATCAAATTGTTTTACAAAGTAGCTGCACCATTTTGCATTCTCACCAACAACATATGATTTTACAGTTTTTTTACATTCTTACTGACATCTGGGATTGTATATCCTTTGATAGTCACTCTATTTTATATCAGTAGATATAAAATAATATCTTATCATGGTTTGTTTTATATTTTATTAATGACTAAAAATTTTAAAAATCTTTTTATGTGCTGATGATTTCCCCATTCTCTTTTCTCTCTCAACTTTACCCACTTTAACTTCTATCAAAACAAAATTTACTGACTTTACAATTTCCCTATCCCCTGTCCCCATAACTTGAGTTAGAAAACTAATAATTACTAGTCTGTTTTATTCATATTTGTATAATCAAACCAATAATCATAATGATAAAATACTCATAACAAGTATCTTCACACATGTTTGTCTACATTTTTCATTTTTAAGTGAAAGTGTGACAGCATTATATGTAACTCTTTTTAATTATTAATACATCATAGATATCTCCAAGTCATATGATAGAGCTTGTATTAATTTTCTTTAATGCTGCATAAAGTATCAAAACACAGATTTTGGTCGGGTGTGGTGGTGTACACTTGAAATACCAGTGGCTAGGGAGGCTAACACAGGAGGATTGTGAGTTCAAAGCCATCATCAGCAACAGCGAGGCTCTAAGCAATTCACTGAGACTCTCTCTCTAAGTAAAATACAAAATAGGGCTTGGGATGTGGCTAAGCGGTTGAGTACCCCTGAATTGAATCCCTGGTAGCAAAACAAAAACAAAAATCAAAACAAAAAAAGCACAGATTTAGCACAATTTATTCAACAATTTTTCCTATTTAGGGATATGGGGCTGTGGATATAGCTCAATAGCTCAGTGGTAGATGTTGCTTAGCATGCACAAGGCCCTGAGTTTAATCCCCAACACACACACACACACACAAATATATACATATATATATATACACACACACATATATACACACACACACACACATGCACATGCACACATATATATAAAAAGATTGAGGTTTTAAAAAAACAATTCAGGTATGTATTATATATTATTGTTCTATATTGTATTTTCAATTTTTATTTGATCAAATTACTGTTGATTATCCTGTTGGTTTTGCCACTTTGGAAGTTCTACTGAAATGTTACATTCCTATAATGATTACACATCATTTTCCAAGAACATCCTTGCTCTAATGGATTTTTTTCTTGTTGCTTAGATTTCAAAGTGATGACAATCCCACAACAACTGACAGACTTGCAGTCTCTGGCCCTTTTAGCAAGGGATGAGTTAGCAGATTGATTTTTTAGTTATTTAGTGAGTCCTCAGGAGAAAGACTCTACTCTCATTAATAACGAAAGTTAATGCCTTTCTAGTCAAAGAAATATAAGAATTTGGCTTTGGCTTCTTAGGTAGCTATTAGGCAACCTGAGGAATGAGTAAGTTTTTCCAAGACCACAAGTGTGGATAGTCTTTTCAACAAATGATGCTGGAACAAATGGACATCCACTTTTTAAAAAATGAAGTGTAGGAAGTGTAGGCAGACCTTATAACTTTCACAAAAATTAACTCAAAATGGATCAAAGACATAAAATTCCTAGAAGATAACAAGAGAAAATCCAAATGACCTTAGGTTTAGCAATAACATTTTAGATGTGATATCAAAGGCACAAATCCTAAAAGAAACAATTGATAAGCTGAACTTCATTAAAATTTAAAAATTCTGATCCATAAAAAACAATGTCAAGTGAATTAAAAGGCATTTCAAAGACTAGGAGAATACCTGCAAAACATATATTTGATAAAGGACCATTATTCAAAATATACAAAGAACTCTTAATACTCAATAATAAGAAAATCAACTAAAAAATTGGTCAGAGACTTCAACAGACATGTCACTGAAGAAGATAAATAGCAGAAAAGCACCTGAAAGGATGCTTAGTATTTTATGTTATGATGGTTGATTTTATGTGTTAGTTTGACAGGGTTAAGAAATGTCCAGACCAGGCACAGTGGCCTATGCCTGTAATCCCAGTGGCTTGGGAGGCTGAGGCAGGAGTATCGTGAGTTCAAAGCCAACCTCAGCAAAAGCAAGGCATTAAGCTACTCAGTGAAACCCTGTCTCTAAATAAAAGTACAAAATAGGGCTGGAGATGTGGTTCAGTGGCCAAGTGACCCTGAGTTCAATCCTCGATACCAAAAAAAAAACAAAAACAAAAATGCCCAGACAGTTAATATCATGTTATTTCTTGACAAATAGGTTGAGCATTTCTGAAAGAGATTTGCATTTGAATCAGTAGACTGAGTAAAGATCCACCCTCACCAAAGTAGGCAGGTATCATTCAGTCCACTGAGAAAGGACTCAGTAAAAAGGAAGAGGAAGAGTGAATCTCACTCTCCCCTTGCGATGGGACATCCAGCTGTTCTTGCTCTTGGACACTGGAGCTCTGTGGTCTTGGGCCTTTAGACTAGGAATGAGTTAAAACATTGACTTTTCTGGCTTCTGAGATTGCAGACTGAATATCTTGGGACTTAGTCTCTATAATCTTCTGAGTCAACTTGAATAATAATAAATTGCACACACACACACACACACCCTCTATTGGTTCTGTTTCTCTGGAAAACCCTGAATAATACATATTTCACCAGGGAAATGAAAATTAAAACAACAGTGAAATTCACCAGTAAACACTTACTAGGATGGCCAAATTCCAGAACATTGATAACAGAATGCTGAGAAAGATGTGGAGTAACAAGAACTTTATCCATTGTTGGTTGGAATGCAAAATAATTAGCCATTCTGGAAGACAGTTTTGCAGTTTCTTACAAAACTAAACCAAATATGGCAAATACATGCCAGCCTTCCTAGAGCACCACAGATCTCAGTGGACCAGCTGAGAAGGACAAATGTCTTAATTTGTCAAAGAGATCTTCTCTCTAGGTTCTAGGGTCCAGGCAGGTCCAAATATGGGTAAAGTCCTACATGTGTGCTTTCTGCAAGGATCTCAGCTGAGCCAAGACCTTGTTTTTGCCTTCTAGGCCATTCCCTTTGGAAGCTGCTCCATTCAAGATGAGTAATTATAAGTAAAATGAGAGGGCAGCAGAAGCATGCATTTAGTCTGTCATTGTTTCTTAACTCCTTCCCATTTTTAGCTGTCAAATCTTAACTATTAAGATTCAACTCAAATTATACTCCTTCCTTAAATCTTTTTTTTTAATTTTTTGGTGAAGGGTCAGTGAGGGTAGTGGGTAAGGGATTAGATGAAAAAAGGGTCTTTTAAATGTAACATCTTCCACTTACAAGTAAAAAAATTGCTGCTCCTTTAATGTGTTTTCAGATTCAGCTTAATGATAGCAATCATTTATTTTGTGTTTACTGTGTACCAAACACTGTAATAAGTACTATATATGTCTTACTTCATTTCATTCCCACAAATATTTTATATATTAGATATTACACTATTGATATTCCCTCCCTAACCTCTATGTTACTTGATATTGGATTATTTGAGTTTCTATCTCAGGCTCACCACTGCAGTTGTTGCATGGAAAAAACTTCCTCAATTTATGTTCATGTGTTCTGGAAGGGCTTGGCCTATACAAAGTACACAAAAAGTATCACATTGTAATTATATATACTTGCTTTTGAGAATTTTCTTGGTGTAACAAAGAGTATTGTTAAATTCTTGATGAGAGGATTGAGAAGGAAGTAGAGAGAGAGAGATAAACAAAGGGAGAGAGAGAGGAAGGAAAGGAGGAAGAATATTTTATAGTAAATGGTATATACTTTGTTCTTATAAAGACTTAGTGCTCAAACTTGGTGTTCTACATTTTTTCTACTCCTAGAATGGAAAGTGTTATTCTCTTACAAATGAATTCAATGCACATTTGTTGCACCAAGTACAGTGCTAGTTTCTGGGGATATATAAGAGAGAATACTACTTCACTCATTTAACAAATAAATATTGAGTTTCTATCATATTTCACTGTATTAATCTCTGTAAATAAATTAGAATAAAGAGAAAACACAAACATGAGTTCTTATTCCACCATCAAGGAGTCCAGAGTTAATGTGAAGATACAAGTAAACAAATAAGCAGATCACAGTATGGTTCACCATAAATATATCTAACCCTGACATGGTCATCTGGAAAGACTTCCTAGAAAAGGTAATTGACTACTGAGGACCCGAAGACAAGCAGGAATTATCCCAGGGAGGAGACTGATGTTGGAAGACACATCATGGAGAGCGGAAACAGCATATTTAAAAGTAAGAAGCAGGAGACAGTATGGCTCATCTCGGAAACTAAATGTAATGTAGTATCCATGGAGGAAGAGAGAACAGATTGAGATGAGAAAGGCTCAAAAGCAAAGTCAGATCTAGATCCCACAGAATCCTTCTTTTATGTCATTTTAGAAATCTGTACTTTATCCTGAGGGCAAGAAAGAGACATTGAAATGTTTTGAACAACAGAGCTATATGAAAAATGATAGCCCTCAGCACACGGCCTAGGAGGAAAAATAGACATTCAAATTAAAAAATGCAGAATAATTAATGACACACACTAAAAACGTGGTGGTAATACAGAAATGGCATACAAGAAAGAATAATTATTCTCTTGTGTGAAGCAAGCAAAGGTGAGCAAGCATGGAAAAGGGAGGCAGTCAGGAAAACCTTCCCAGGAATAGTCTATAACAAGGGAAGAAGATAAACAAAAACACTGATATGCGAAATAAAATGAACCTTTGACAGTTACCTATTGCCAGAGAGAAAAACAGGAGAGGGCCTGAATAGAAAATAAGATTGGAATTAGGTATAGGTCAGTCATGAAGGTCTCTGAATGTCAGGTTGGGAAGCTGATCTTTGGCCAGGCATGTGGCACGTGTTTGTAATCCCAGTGACTCATGAGACTGAGCTCAAGGTTCACAAGTTCAAGACTAGATTCAGAAATTTATTAAGTCCCTCTCTCATAAGAAAAACATTAAATTGAGTTAAATTAAATTAAATTAAAAGTGATAGGGACATGGCTCAGTTGTATCCTTGTGTTCAAACCCCAGTTAAAAAAAATGGAAAAAATTCATCTTCATCCTGAAAGTACTAAGTAAGTGGTTCCAATTTTTTTTAAATGACCAAAATATGCTCTAAATGCAAAATAAAACCATATCACTTATTTTTCTTTCTTATCTTTCTTTTAATTTTCCTAATCTACCAAGTCTGCTTAAAATTGGCCTGATATGATTTAGGAAAAATCTGAAATAATAAAATCAAAACACAACTTCAATACCAGTTCAAATTCTACCTGACCATTTTATTCTTCTGTACCTTTAGCAATACATACAATCACCTCTTTTCTTGCCTTTGATTGTATGTTGAGAAAAAGTTGATTATTTTATGGAGTTAATGGAATTGAACTTCCAAAGTGTGAAAAGTAGTAACGAGCAGGAAAATATATTGTTATATCATCTCTTGTCTCAACCACAGAATTTGTCTCCTTGGTTCTTCTTACCCCTTCTTCATACCCCTTCTTCAATCTATTCTTTTTATAGCAATCTGATCTTTTTAAAGCACAAATCAGATCATGTCATCTTTCTTTTCAAAATACTCCAGAGAGATCACTATAATCTAAAGTTCAACCCTTCCTGTAACCTCTTGAGTCCCTCATGATCTGGCCTAGGCCTAGCTTGCCAACTTCCTGCCACTGTTCTCATTCCTATTTCTCCTAAATGTTTAATCTCATTCCCATCACAGGACCTTTGCATTTACTGTTCCCTCTGCTCTGAAATGTTCTGTCACTGAATCCTCACTTGATCCTCACTTGATTCAAACCTCTTGCTCCAATACCACCTTCTCACAGAGGCTTTCTCCACCCACTTCATCTTATAAATGGCGCACAATAGCACTGCTACCCTGTACCTTGTGCTCAACTATTCTTTTTCTTTTTCTTTTTTTTCTTTTTTTCTTTTTTTTTATGGCATTTATCATAACCTGCCATTGGATAACATATTGATTTGTTTTCTTATTTATTTTCTGTATTCTCTACCAAGGTCAATGAACTTAGTAGAAACTTTACTCAATACTGTTAGGCACATGATAAACACTTGTTGAAAGAACAGATGACTGAATAAATAAATGAGTGACTACATTATAAAAAAGTAGAGATACATTATACTAAAACCTTGACTGATGTCATACAGAATTGTTGAGGCAGAAACTAGTTTTCCAAAAGGAATTCTTAGACTTAGCCTTAATGGAGAATTTAGTAATTTCAGGATTTACTTTCATTCTAGAATCCTTTGTTATCGGTACAAGTCAGAGAAAATTAAAATTTATTTCATTTGCCATGTAAAAACATTGACTAAGCCGATTAATAGAATAAAGAAATTTTCTAAAGAATGCATCACTTTGAAAGATAATTCTGAAAGAATTATTTACATATATATTTGAAGATAACTGACTTGTTAGGTGTAAATTATGTTTCATGTATAACCTCAAGCTTGATTCAATGGTGTATGTCTGTAATCCCAGTGCCTTTGGAGACTGAGGAAAAAAGACTACAAGGCCAGTGTCAGCAACTTAAAATATATATATATATATATATATATATAGATAGATAGATACACACATATATACACATATATATGTTTATATAGACATGTGTATATAGAGAGAGACATATATACACATATATATGTATACATATGTATATATGTGTCTGTATAAATATATACATATATATGTGTGTGTGCATGTGTATGTATGTGTGTGTGTGTGTGTGTGTGTGTATATATATATATATATATATACATACCTCGGTGGGGTGGCACTGAATTAAATTCCCAGTACCAAAAATAAACAAATAAATAATTTTTTTAAAAGTATGGAATCTAGACATTTCAAAGAGATACCTTATTAAACTAATTTAATTTACTTACTAGAAAGTAGTAAAACTTTAAAAATGAAATAAGAAGACAAATGGGAAAAATAAAGCAATAAAATTTTATTTCATCAGTATTCTATAATTCACTGTATTTACTCATACAATTAATCTGTCTACACACACAGTGCTCCCCCACTTGTGCTGCTAATCTATTAGTTTCACTGAGTCATTAATAAATAATTTATTTTCTTAAAATATTAAAGCTAAATGTACTCAAATTTTCAATCTTATTAATTCCTGGAATATTAATTACAAGAACATAAGAAAGTGCATGTGTATTTTAAAATTTGAATTTTATCCATTTTTGTACAACTAAATAACAGCATTTGTAAAAGTCAACTAATTCTACCACTACTTACTGTTTCCATATAGCCAAACACCAAAACTAAGCAATTCAACATGTAAAATTGATTCATTTATCTCTGTGCTCCTTTCTACTCCTACTGCTACCATGTCTAATTAATCAGCTCCTTTTTTGCCTAGTTGACAATTTGTTAAAGTCTTATATATTATATTCCAGCTTTCGGAATTTTTTCCCACTCCAATATATCATGCAAGCAGTTGTTATATTTGTCTTCTATCTATTCAAATTATGGTTCCACTTAAAGACTTTCAACTTCTTTTGTTATTCTTAAACTTCTCAAACAGTCAAGGCTTTTTGCAAAATCTACTAACAAATAAATCTTCCACTACTTGCTCACTTCTAACCTCAAATTTAATTTCTCACTGAACTGCATGCATGCATGCATGGTTTTATAGATAACAGTAATGTGTCCTTTAAATTTGTTAAAAGAGGAGATCTTAAGAACCTTTAACACACACCTCATTATGTGAAATGTTGGGTATGTCAATTAGTTTGATTGTGATAATCATTTCCCAATGTACCAAAACATTGCATTATACACCTTAAATATGATGATTTTCATATGCCAATTATACCCCATTAAAGATGAAAAATTAATTAAACCAGAAAATGTGCTTCAGATATCAATAGAACAAGAAAAGTAACAGACATGAAAATATACTAAGCAATAGAGATTTATGAAATGGTGAAAGCAATTTCTAATTTTACATACGCAGTCTGTATTTTATGGCTCTTGAGTTAAGAGATGAAACCTAAGATCTGACCAATTACAAAACACCACTTGTATAAACACAATATTCACATAATATGAAGAAAAGCTACAATTCCAGATAGGAAATTCAAAAAAGTAAATAGGCCATTACACAGTCTGTTTTTGCCAACTTCAGCTAATTATTACATTGCATTATTTTTATTTTCACTTTTAATTCCCCTTATCTAAGTGGGTTAGTGAAAAAGAAATTTGGTTTTGGCCATTTAAACAAACTTCCTTGTCAACTTGAGGAAGAAATATGTAGATAATATCTTACTTCTTGGTCAGTAAAGGTCTGGTAAGTAGAAAATTACAAGAGAAGGTCTAGGAAGCATGAAAAGAGGTCAATTAAAAGTGCTATCTTAGCCAGGTGTGGTGGCGCACACCTGTAATCCCAGCACTTAGGGAGGCTGAGACTGGAGAATCACGAGTTCAAAGCCAGCCTCAGCAATGGAGAAGGACTAAGCAATTCAGTGAGACCCTGTCTCTACATAAAACACAAAAAAGGGCTGTGGTTTTGGCTCAATGTTTAAGTGCCCTTGAGTTCAATCCTGGTACAAAAAAAAAAAAAAAAAAGAGAGAGAGATCTTCAAAATCAACAACAAAAAAAAATCTCAGGAATAATGTATTGTTTTAGTAGTTTAAGAGTCCATATACTGCTCTTATACTTTAAGCATTCCAAATATGCCTCAACAGATAACAAAGCACTTAGATTTCTGTATAATATTCCACTGAGATCACATATTCAGAGACCATCTCTGTGGCTCTTGTTTTCTGATTCTTGATTTGTAGTGATATATCTGCATTTTCCATGCTCTGTTTTGCCTATTTATTTAACATACTTTACTGCAATGGCTTCTAGAACCTGTTTCTTTTCTGTGATTCTACTAGCAATTCTACTGTGTGGTATGCCTATGGTGAGCATTTTGCACATATGTGCCCAGCATGTTACATCTTTTATTCCCTGCATGCTGGGTGGGACCAATCCATTCAATTGGAATCCTCCCTGTGAGTTTTGGCTTAGTGTTTTAGTGCTATATGGGAGCTGTAACTCTGTGTTGAATCCTTGTGTACTCAATAAAAGATAAACATTTTAGTCTCCCTAGTCCCTTCACCCCAGGATCTATAACTCGTTATTAGGTCTTTCTGTGTATAGTCTCATTGTCTAGTTACATCATTAGATTTTGTCACTAATGAAATACATTGGATGTCTCTTCAATTTTATTTAATGGAAAAACAAATCAAAGTAAGTGTTTTAATTTAAGAAATCATCTGGTAGACTAAATAGATATATTGACTTCATTATCATAGCAGGAGTTAGTAATAGTTTCCAAATGAAAGGAAATATTTAGCTATCCATGATATTCTTATCTCCATCTGCACATCAGTACCCACTAAAAGCTCCAAATTCATTTTTTAGCAGTTTTCACTGACTCTTATAGAAATGATGTAAAATAAAATTTGCTGCTCTGTATGGGAATAAAATTTTCCTACTAAAAATGCAATATATTGGATGAGAATTTTTACCATCAGTATGATTAATATACAAATGGCAGTGATTTGAAATCAACATCCTTTTCATGTAAACATAACATAAAATGGCTATATTCCCAATACAGATACATTTTATTTTGAAAGATGAACCACTCAACCAAGATCCAAAGTATCTTTTCATATTTGTATCCTGTATCTTAAAATAACATAGCAGGGCAGAATGTTGTGAGTCTTTACTCTCTTGGAACTACAGAAATGGGTAATGACTCACTGTGCTTTTCACACATATAAATCCTTGCTTCCCCTCCTAAAAATTGAAGTATTATTTTAAAATACTTTAAAATTTTATATTAAGATTAAATTTGTTTTTAGTATCATGTAAATTACAAAGCACCTTTGTGGCAATCTAAAACACCAGATGAAGGATGAAACTAAGTAAATGTCAAAATTCAGTGCATTTTCAACAAACAAGAAAAAGTAAAATAATTCCTGCACAGTTCAATTATATTCCAGACTCTGACATACAAACAAAACTGCTTTTTGTCAAATTTTGATATTATTTTATTCATTCATTTTGCTATTCATTTATTTAATAGCCATTTATTGAATGCCCCAATGGTCCAGATAATGGTTATCTGGGTATAAGTTATGATTGCCCTATGGGTGAGAATAATGGGACAAAGTGTAAGAAACACAAGAAATGTAGGAAACAATATATTCAGGAGCTAAAAGCAAGAAAAACTAAGGCATGTTCAGAAGCAAGGACTTCAGTAAGATTGGAGCTTGGGGACAGAAAGATGAACAAAAAGCATTGAGAAAACAGACTGGAGAATTAAGCTTCATTGTAAAAGCTTGAAGTGTGAGGCATATTTACCACATGTTGCAAATCATTACGAATTATTGTTCTTTAAAACTAAATTTTTCTTCAAGTATCCATAAATTTTACCCTACTTATAAATGTGAATTTTAAGATCAAAAAGGCATCATAATTGGAAAATTATATTTGACTAAATTAAATAAAAAGTTTAAATAAGCTGTAGTGAATTATTAATGGAATAAGGAGATATGTTTGTATACTTAACACCCAATAATTGATTAGTTTAACACACAAACTTATGATGGATTAAGTGCTATAAGAATTCTGTTCTTGCCAGGCACAGTGGTGCAAGTCTGAAATCTCAGCACTTTGGGAGGCTGAGACAGGAGAATCGTGGAGTTCAAAGCCAGCCTCAGCAATGGCGAGGCGCTAAGCAACTCAATGAGACCCTGTCTCTTAATAAAGTACAAAAAAGGGCTGAGGATGTGGCTCAGTTGTTGAGTGCCCCTGAGTTCAATTGCTAGTACCAAAAAAAAAAAAATTATGTTCTTGTTTTCTTTAAATATTCACCACTCTTAACTTTTTAGTTTATACATTTACTAGGTTTTTTTTTTCCTATCACAACCGGATTTTGCACTCTATGAGGAAGAAATCGTGCCTTGTTACTAGACATTTCCTAGGACATAGCTTGATACAGCCACATGACATGTTTTTAGGAAAAAACATCGTTCAACAGAAGGATGAATTAATTATTGTGCTACTAAAAACATTAAAAATTAGGTATATTTTCAGTTAGATAATGTGACATAACAATAGTATATTGTAATATTTTTAAATAGCATACTTGTATCATGTATATAGTAATAGGAACTTTAAAATAAAATAAATAGCAACCATGAACCAGAGAAAACTTCAACCAATGAAGCATTCCCAATTTTTACTTGTTTTTAGTAGAGGAAGTCTGATCACAGAGCTGTTAGTTGACATTTTGATTTTATTTTTAATAATGTAATTCATTACTGAATTTATAAGCATATTTCATGCCCTCAAATAAAATAGAAAATATGCAAAGCACAAAGAAAAGCTCAATTTGATATATAAAGAAACAAAATAAACAACTTAAGGAAATATTAACATTCCTTTAACAATCAATCAATAATAATACTTCAAGAAGCATGAGGTCATCTTTAACTGGCAGCTCAAGGGAAACAGATGACTTAGTATGAAAGCAGTCTTACTAAATTCAGCACACCTACCAACAGTTGCCTGACTGACAAAATTGAAAGATAGCTGCATAAAATAAATACATAATCAAAAAATGCAACATACAATTAAAATCTAGTCTTTCAAAATGGTTTTGAATAGAATCTTCAATTGGATTTAACAAACTGAATTTTTGATGAGCTATTGTATTATATTTTTCAAAATAATGAATTTATCTTTAAATGGAATAAAATTTTTTTAGCTTTGTCTTCTTGGAAGTAGGTTCTCTTTTATGGGAGATGAGTAAATTTTATTCTGACACTACAAAATACATAGTAACAAAAATTGTTTTAGGCACGACTTATATGGTAATGCAAACTCTTTTGTGATAAATGTACTCTGCTCCTATATAGCTATGAAAAAAGGAAAAAACTATAATTCTTCCAACTATTTAAATGAATGAATTATAATAATATTCGCAGTTCTAGAACTTATTCTCTATTCAACTGTCATGTAGTCATGGTCACCTAAGGAAAAAGTTAAGAAAAGCTATGTAAATTAATTAAAAAAAGATTTCATGTTAAGCTATAAATGAGTCTTTAACAAGTTTAAACAGAAAAAGCATGGAGGACAGGGGGATTCTAAAACATTAAATATTCCATAAAAGAACAGTTTCTTCAAATAATTTATTTTATTGTGAAAAGCTGTGCAAACACGGGGAAAATACTTTGAAATAAAGAGTGCTCCTACAAGTCTACAGCTCAATATATATGTAATTAATTATGAATTTGACATTCCCTGTTGTTTCAGAATTGAACCTAAAAACTACTACAAACTTTCTAAAGGAAGTTTCCAGGAGGGTTTACTAAAAGAAAGGGAAATGGATTCCATCAACCCCTACCAGAATCTCTCAACTATAACAGAAAAAAAAAGAAATACAAGGGTTTGTAAACACAGTGTAGGATATATAGATATCCTGGTAAAATTTTTCATCCTCTGTTGGCAAGGGGAGGACAACAGTTGCTCCTCTCATCCAAATAAGAGGCCTCAAGATATTTTTAGAAACTGGGCCTGCAGGAAGATGAGATGTATCCCTTTGTCTAGGTGGACATCTTATGACCCTCATGAACATTTCTGTAGAAGTAAGAAAGAAATGGAGAAACAATGCAAAGTGAAGAGAGGAGATAGCAGTGGTACATAGAACATTCAGCTATTTGGTATGATAAGGATGTAGGGCTTTTCCATAAGCCAAATAAGCCGGTTGAGAAAGCAACTGAGCTTAATGAAAATAAACTTGAGCTATCACTTTACAAGTGAATTCCAACAGCCCTGCGCAGTGGTGCACGCCTATAATCCCAGAGGCTCAGGAAGCTGAGGCAGGAGGCTCACAAGTTCAAAGCCAGCCTCAACAAAAGCAAGGTGCTAAACAACTCAGTGAGACTGTGTTTCTATATAAAATACAAAATTGGGTTGAGGATATTGCTCAATGGTCCAGTGCTCCCGAATTCAATCCCCAGGACTTTCCCCCCACCCCTCAAAAAAAAAAGTGGATTCCAACAGCAAGAAAAATGAATGATACAATTCTGAGGAAGAAAGATGAAGAAATCTGAAGAGATTGGCTACCATATTATAAAACTGTTCAGCAGCAACACCTCTTTCAATGGCCTCATACAATTCACACAAGTTGGCATTTAGTTGCTTTCTTGATAGCCAAGAGTATTACAATTAAATAAAAATATTTGTGCACATTTTTCCATCTCTGATGCAGAAAAAGAAAGAAAGAAACACAGGAGGACAAAAGCAGAAATGGAGTGAAAAGTCTGCTAATGCTTTCTTCACAGCTACATAGGTAGAGTTTAAATTATCATACAGAGGAAAGCATAAGAGCTTATACTAGTCAACTAATTTTAATTTGACTGTACTAAGCTGTAAATAAGAAGAGTAACTTTCTGTATTAATCATGTTCTCTAGAGGAACAAAGTCAACAGGAAGTATAATTATAAAAAGTGGATTTATTAGTTTGGCTTACACAAGAAGCTGGATAGTCCACAATGGCCATCTGTAGGCTAGAGAGCTGAAAGAACCAGTACCTATGCAGTCCAAGAGGCTGAAGCCCCAGAACAAGAGGGATCAAGGGTGCTACTGTAATCTGAGACTGAAGGCTTCTGGAAATTCCCTAGCGAATTACTGGCAGAGTTCACTTTGGAAGAGTGAAGAAATGAGAGCTCGATATCCTCAGAAGTTTGCAGCAGCAATCAAGAACCTATTCAAGAAGAATGGAGCTTCCATCTGCTACAACTTCCTTGTTCTTCCAACTTTTATTCCATCCAAGCCATCACCCTATTGGATGGTGCTGCCCACACTTAGGGAGGTTCTCCACTTCAGTTGATTGTCTAACATGCCAATCATTCTTAGACACACTTCACTGACACACCCAGAAGCGTCTTTATCGTTGTATCTCTTTATTTTTATTTTTTTAGTTGTTGATGGACCTTTATTTGTTTTTTATTTATTTGTATGTGGTACTGAGGATCGAACGCAGTGCCTCCCACATGCTAGGCAAGCATTCTACCACTGAGCCACAATCCTAGCCCTCTCATAGTATCTCTTAATCCAATCAAGTGAATAATTCAAATTAGACATTACACTTTCCTAATGAACTCAGAGTTTAGTGATATCCCCATCTTGGCTTTAGCCTTCATTAATTTGATGAAAATCTTCTTGAACCAATTATTTTTAAGCCTAGAATATTTGTGAATATTTACTTTAATATTGTTACTTACCTCAAGTTTATTCTTTTAGGTTTGAGTTATCCTAGGTAAATAACTCAATGTTATCATTATCAATAGTCTTCATGATTTTTTACTCTAAAGTAATTAAAGCTCCCCAGTCTTTTTTAACTGAAAATTTTTTATTAAAAATGTTGGCACACATGAAAAAGGCACCAATTTTCATGTTGTAGTTGAGTTAAATCTGTCAAACACAGAATTAGTTGAAATGTTCTTTTCAACCAAAGAACTCACATGACATTGAATTAATTTTGTGATAGTAGAGTATACTTATAGAACAGTGACTTAATTTTCCTAAGTTTGGCAAACTGTATTTAAGTAAGTTTAGTTCTCTATAAAAAGTTATAAGATAAATGAAAAATGCAATATCCTGAAATAAATATAATTTGTAAGGTTAGTAGTCATCACAAATCTCACATGTAAATATTACATTCCTGCTCTAATCCAAAAAAGCATAGTTAAATATTTGAATATCTTGGGCTGCCCTCTCCTTTTTAGCAAACATAGAGAAACTTCTATAATCATGATAAGTAATGAGATATATATATATATATTCTATTTAAGTAACCCCATTCCTATTAGATTGTCTTTTTAACACCACTCTTAACTATTGAGCCATTATAATCACAGAAATGTATGCATTTTCTTATTGTCTTAAACTTGCTTAGAAGAGCAATTCCACATATCATTCAAGTGCATATGGTATGAGAAGGATATAAGGTCAATTTTTTCTTCTTCTCAAAGCTGTTTTCCAATTCTAACATAAGTAACTTTTCTAAACAAAGTCCAATTAGAGCCTATCATCTCTTTTTTGGTACAGAGGTTTGGTGGAGATTAAAAACAAGTTCTCATATATGCTGGGCAAGCTCTTCACTACTGATCTACATCCTCAGTTTCTAAAACCTGTAGTCTCTGATCTCTACTAATAAAAGCCATGAGTACCTTCTCTAAAGTGTCATTAGCAGTTGTAAGATATTCTTGAGAATAAGAACCAAAAATTCCAAACATAACTATTTCCATAGTTTAGAGCAATTTAAGACAGAGTTTTTTTCCTTTTTTTTTTTTTTTTTGGTGCATAATAGTTGTAATAATGTTGGGATTTATTATTACATACTTGTACATGGACACAATATAACAATATAACTTGGCCACTATCATTCATCAGTATTTCCCCTTTATCTTGTAGGAGGGTTTTTGTTTGTTTTATTTCCAATATCTTTCTTAGAGCAAATATATCTTGATCCTGTTTGGGCAAAATACCAAAGTAAGAAACTATTATTATAGTTAACCTTTTAGGATTTCAGATTCTTTTTTTTTTTTGGTACTAGGGATTGAAATCAGCAGGGGTACTCGACCATTGAGCCATATCCCCAGTCCTATTTTGTATTTATTTTATGTAGAAACAGGGTCTCACTGAGTTGCTTAGCGCCTCGCCATTGCTGAGGCTGGCTTTGAACTCGCGATTCTCCTGTCTCAGCCTCCCTAAGTGCTGGGATTACAGGCTTGCGTTACCGCGCCTGGCTAGGATTTCAGATTCTTTTGTTTCAGAACTACAAGCCCAGTGTCTCCAATTCAATATTTTTGTAAGTATGCTTACTATGTGTAATTAAGTATTCTGGAGATTCAGAGATGAATAGGCTAAGTCCCTGCCATTAGATATTCAGAATTGAATGTATATAGTATTTTATAAATGCACTGTATTATTATAAATACAGCATGTTTCTTAAAAATTATAAGAATGATTACTTTATTAAATTTAGTGCACTTCTAAAGAATGAACACAAAGCAGAAGCCTGAAGAATTCTAATTATATACTTTCAATGTTTAAAAAGGCCTGGTAAAGAATTGTTTGTTATTGGATATATTTAGTAAATTTTAATTTTCATTAAAAATTCTGAAATATTAGAATTGATTGAAAAATATGAGACATTTGATAGGCTTCAATCAATAAGAACTTTCCATTAACCAAAATACATTAGCCTAAATTACACTATAGAAATTGTGACATCAAAATATTAATGAACTTAGATTTTTAAAATAATGAGATGTTTAATTTTGAATATATATACAGTAATCTTAGAATTAGGTGTTAGTGTATATAGTTCTCAGATTTATTTCTTCTGGAAATCAATAACTTTTCTAGAGAAATGTTCATTAAGTTTTTTCTGCATTTATAGAACATTGTTTTCCTGTTTCCTTGGTACACTTTCTAGGCTATGGCAAATATATGTTTTAATTCCTCATTTTGAATTTATTACTTGAACATCTATTCTCATTATTTTATTTCAATCCAAATATTTAAACTAGTAACTAGTAACATTGTGACCAAAATCAAAAGCCCTATTCTTTCCAACCTCCTTATAAAGGTATCTACCATTTCATTCTTCACTTCCTTAGTTTCTTCATACACTTAATTGTCTCATATACTTATTCAAAAAGAATACAGAAGACATTTGCAAATCAGAAACAGCTATATAGTTTATTCATTGGTGCAGAGATCAAAAGGATAGACAGGGAGGAAGCTAGACAATCAAAGGAAAATAGGGAAAGTAAAAAAACAGGATGAGAGAAGCTGAAAAATATGCAACAGATAAAGTGAATGAAGAAGAGGCATTGAGATAAGTGCTCACAAATCTGTCACAGAAACCTTGTTAATGATGTCTAATCTTTCTCCTCAATTAACCGTTTGAGGGTGAGTCTTTATTATGTTAACTTTATAAGACTCAAAACACTTCATGCACATAATATGTTTAGTGGGTACTTAATAACAATCTTAATTACCATTAAGAAAAACTATTCATTTCTTTACAAATTGCAAATATAATTGTTGATGTAACTGAAATAAATTAAGTTTATGTTACTATATCTTGACACATACAGTTGGTTTTCAAGGAATGCAATTACGTTTACTACCTGCATTATTGCAGATTTTGTTCTAGTTATATCACAGCATGTGAACACAAGTAAGCAAATTGTGGTGGTTATGTCTTCCCAAATTTAATCTGCATTTGGTTAAATATATCAGAGTACAAGGATATATTTTTAAATTGAAACATGCCCTCAATCTGTTTTTAATTTTCTGCCATTTAGTTTACAAGATACAATATTTCAGAATGTGGTGCCACTCGTTTCTAAAATGGCATAAGAGCTCTTGTATAATAATTAAATCAGGCCCCATGCAAAACTCATTTTTTGTTCATTTGTTCTGTAATAGAATTTTATGTTCACAGTTTAATCAAAAAGGAATTACACAAATGTGTTAACAATCAATTCTTTAAAAGCAAAGATAAAAAGCAAGGATTTCCAGTTTTCAAAAAATTTTTTACTTGCTTAAGTTATTAATAGGGAAGTAAATTAATATGTTTTTAAAATCTAAGCGTCTATTTGGAGAATGCATTTTTCTAACTTTCTTTTCAAAACGAAGGTCAAGGGGCTGGGGATATAGCTCAGTGGTAGACAGCCTGCTTAGCATGTGCAAAGTCCTACATTTGATTTTCGGCACCACATACAAAAAATGAAGGGTCAAATGTGATATTTTTTTCCATATGATATAACAAAGGAAAGAACAATACGGATGTAATAGGTACTAGTCCATAATTCCTCAGAGTGCTAGTATAAACTATTACAATGGTTCAAAGCACAAATTTTCACTTTACTTGGTGCTAGTTTTCACATTCAGTACAGTATTCAGATAGCCAACACTTATAAAATAGGCTTTGTGTTAGGTGATATTCCCCAATGGTGGGCTAATGCAAGTGTTCTGAGTATATTTAAGGTTAAATAGGCTAAACTATGATGTTAAGTAGGTTAGATGTATTAAACGCATTGTTAAGTTAATGATATTTTCAACTTATGATGGGTTCATTAGGATGTAACTCCATAATACAGGAAGGAGAATCTATCATAGACTTTCCAGAGGACAAAATAGGATAAAGAGAAATCATTTTGTTCATCAGCTTTCCATAACTATAACAAATACCTGAGATAAATCAACTTGTAGAAAGAAAATACATGTTTGGGCTCACAGTTTTGGAGGTTTCAGTCCATGGTATGTCCCCATAACTTTTGGGCCTGTGGCAAGGCAGTATATCATGGCAGGAACATGTGGTGGAGGAAACTGTTTACCTTATGACTTGTAATGAACAAGGAGGTGCTGAATTAGTTCCCTTATACTGTTCAAGGGCATGCTCCCAATGACTGAAAGACCTTTCACTAGGGCCTACTTCTTGAAGTTTTTTACCACTTTGCAATAACCGTAACCTGGAAAATAAGCCTATAACCTATTGAACTTTGGGTTCAATTTTAAAATTCCAGATCATAACTACAACAATTTTGCTATAAAAATAACTCTGAATTTAGATTCAGGTGAAAGAAGGCCTAGACACCCTAGGTTCACATGGGCAACCCAGTCAGAATTCTACATTACAGTTTCACCCTAAGCTGATGGGATAAACCAATGTTTTGTTTTTTGAGTTTGTTGTTGTTGTTGGTGGTGGTGGTGGTGTTTTTTGGTGGTGTTGGAGATTAGAACCCAGAGCCTTGTGCATGCAGGGCAAGCACTCTACCAACTGAGCTATATCCCAAGCTCTCCCTTTTTTTGGTTCCAGAGATTGAACTCAGGGATACTTGACCACTGAACCACGTTCCCAGCACTATTTTGTGTTTTATATAGAGACAGAGTCTCCTCACTGAGTTGCTTGGTGCCTCACTGAGGCTGGCTTTGAATTTGTGATTCTCCTGTCTCAGCCTCCCAAAAAGTGCTGGGATTACAGGTGTGAGCCACTCCATCCAGCAAACCAATGGTTTTTAAACTGCATTCCAATGAGGTTGTAGGGGCCCTATAATTTTTTAATTTGAATTCCATTTTTAATTTTTTTAAAAATTTTAATTATGCTAAAATACACAAAGCATAAAATTCACCACCTTAACTATATTTTAGTGTTAGATCAGCTATGCTAAACACTAATCAACATTGGTTGATTAGGACTGGGGATGTACCTCAGTGGTAGAACATCTACCTAACATGCAGGAGGCAACCCCCCAGCAACACACACACACAATTGGTTGTTTCTTGACTCATTTTCATATTTCTAACAATTCCATCAATTGTTACACAATAGTGGGGTACATTTTCAATCATGTGTACAAAATATATTTTGTCAACTACCAGGAGAATGCTGGTGAACCTTTGTCAACCTGGTGAACACTGCACATTCTTCCCAGAAGCATAATTGTTACCTCTTCTTCCATGTTTCACATAGCTCTCTTGCAAACCTCACAAGCAGAGTTTTACTCTTTTCCTTTTTCCACTGCACCCTATACATTATTGCATGCTACTATCACTCCATCTTTGATGTATGTTTTGCTTTTATTTGCATGAGTTCAATTTTTACTTTTTGTTGTAAGTTTCTTAAGGACATTGTGTCTGTATTCATCATTGTATAATGTATGCCCTTATAG
Organism: Xerus rutilus; assembly: GCA_028644305.1. Taxonomy (NCBI): domain Eukaryota; kingdom Metazoa; phylum Chordata; class Mammalia; order Rodentia; family Sciuridae; genus Xerus; species Xerus rutilus. Next base: position 68,225,115 of record CM053399.1, on the reverse strand, counting down.
AATAAAAATAAGATTTATGATAGGATGAGCCTATATTAAGCTATATTAAGCCTCAAAGTATTTTGTGTATTGTAATATATGTAGCAGATACTTCATAGTAGTCTTAATTATGATTCATAAATTAATAGATAAATATTGAATCCCTGAAATTCTTGATAGTTTATTTGATGAGTGTCCTAATGTTCCAAACTGATCTGTTTTTTAATTATTTTATGTGCTCTTTTTAGTTATACATGACAGGAGAAGGTATTTTGACATATTATACATTCATGGAATATAACTGTCCATTCTTCTGGTTGTACATAATGTGGAGTTACACTGGTCATGTATTCATATATGAAAACAGGAAATTTATGTCTGATTCATTCTACTGTCTTTTGTATTTCCATCTCCTCTCCCTTCACTCATTCCCTATTGTCTAATCCAATGAATTTCTATTCTTTCCTCCTCCCCACCCCCATTCCTTATTGTATGTTAGCATCTGCATATCGGAGAGAACCTTCAGCCTTTGGTTTTCTGAAATTGGCTTATTTTACTTAGCATGACAGTTTCCAGTTCCATCTACTTACCAGCAAATGCCATAATTTCATTCTTCTTTATGGCTAATATTCCAGTGTGTATATGTACCATATTTCCTTTATCTATTCATCTATTGAAGGGCACTTAAGATGGTTCCATAGCTTAGCTATTGTGAATTAAACTGCTATAAACATTGATGTGGCCACATCACTATAGTATGCTGATTTTAAGTCTTTTGGGTATATGCTGAAGGAATGGGATAGCTGGGTCAAATGGCGGTTATACTTCAAGTTTTCTAAATAATCTACATACTGCTTTCCAGAGTGGTTGCAGTCCCATCAGCAATGTAAGAGTGTACCTTTATCCCCACATCCTTGCCAACATTTATAGTTACTTGTATTCTTGAAAATTGCCATTTTGACTAGAATAAGATGAAATCTCAATTTAATTTTAATATGCATTTCCCTAATTGCTAGAGTTTTGCACATTTTTCATGTATGTGTTGACTGATCATATTTCTTCTTCTGTGAAGTGCCTGTTCATTTCCTTTGCCCTTTTATTGATTGAGTTGTTTGCTTGTTTGTTTGTTTTTGGTGTTTTTTTAATTCTTTATATATTCTAGAGATTAATGCTCTATCTGAGGTACATGTGGCAAAGATTTTCTCCCAGTCTGTAGGCTCTCTCTCCACATTATTGATTGTTGCTTTTGCTGTGAAGAAGATTTTTAGTTTGAAACCATTTATTGATTCTTGATTTTACTTCTTGCACTTTAGGAGTCTTGTTGAGAAATTTGGTCTGTAAGTTGACATGATGGAGAGTTGGGCCAACATTTTCTTCTAGTAGGGGCAAGGTCTCTGGTCTAAAGCCTGGTTTCTTGATCCACTTTGATCTGATGTTTGTGCAGGGTGAGAGAGAGGGAATTAAATTTATTTGCTACACATATATTTCTGGTTTTCCCAGCACCATTTGTTGAAGAGGCTATATTTTCTCCAATGTATGTGTATGGTGCCTTTTTCTAGTATTAGATAACTGTATTTATGTGGGTTTGTCTCTGTGTCTTCTATTCTGTAACATTGGTCTACATTGTTTTGGTGCTAATACCATGCTATTTTTTTTACTATAGCTCTGTAGAATAACTTAAATTCTGGTATTGTGATGCCTCCTGTTTCACTTTTCTCACTAAGGATTGCTTTGGATATTGTGGGTCTCTCATTTTTCTAAATAAATTTCATGTCTTCTTTTTCTATTTCTATGAAGAATATCATTGGAATTTTAATGGAAATTGCATTAAATCCATATAGCACTTTTCGTAGTACGGACATTTTGACGATATTAATTCTGCCTATCCAAGAACATGGAAGATATGTCCATCTTCTAAAGTCTTCTTCCATTTCTTTCTTTAGTGTTCCATAATTTTCATTGTACAGGTATAGTTTTTAGAGGGAATCCTTGCAATTGTTCTCTGTTTCGAACGATATTGACATTAGGTTTAACATATATAGCTTTTATAATGTTGAGGTATATGCCTACTATACCAAGTTTTCCTAGTGTTTTTAACATGAATGGATGCTGTATTTTGTCAAATGATTTTTCTGCATCTATTGAGATAGTCATGTGATTTTTTATGTCTATTGATGTGACGAATTATGTTTATTAATAGATTTCCATATGTTGAACCAGCCTTGTATCCCTGGAATAAATCCCACTTGATTATGGTACACTATCTTCATAATACGTTTTTGAATGCAGTTTACCAGTATTTTATTAAGAATTTTGCATCTATGTTCATCAAAAATATTAGTCTGAAGTTTTCTTTCATTGATTTCTTTCATTAGGGGTAGAGGTTGTCTTATCTATGATTTATCCCCAGTCATTCACAAATTAAGCATACCATAAGTGATTGAGAGAAATGGTTGCATAAATATATTAATGTGAAAACTTCCTTGCCCCCAACTGTGTAAAAGTCTATGTGGAAACATACTCAAACAGCAAAAATTATAGTTGCAATAGTTGATTTGTGTGTATTCTGGCTTGTATTTTCAAATAGGTCAAGTAAAATGTATTCATAGCAAATGTAAAGTATTTTTTTTGATCTTTTGCAATCTGCCTATATTATTCATGTCATTATTTACTTCTAAAATAATTATAGATGGTTTTATGAATACCCCAAATATTAATAGCAAAATAAAAATACAAAGCTGAATATATAAACTGTTCATGTAGCAGTATATTTTCAGAGAAATAAATCTCCTGAGAAATAGTAAGAAGCTATACCTGTATAAGAAAAATACACTTTCATCGTGATAAATATTCTCTAGTTAACAATGTTTACAGATTAAAACACATTTAAGGTTATTTTCTTTTAACTCTTGACAAATTGTAGAATAAACTAAATAAGGGGATACCAAAAATATCTGTTGGAAATTGGGCCTAGTATTTGAAATTCTGAATTGTTCCCTAGGCTTTTAGTCATTTTTCCTTCTTTTTTTTTTTTCCCATTGGAGTGGGGTCAGTGTGAGAGGGCTAAAGCAGATGGAGTAATGATGAATGTAATGAGAGGAAAAGGTTGAGAAAATTATTCTGGAACCCATGATTTAGGTTTCAAATAAAGATACTTTCTAAAGGAAATGAAATTGGTGATCTCAGTTTGCTCCCTAGTAACTACTATAGTGAGGATGCAATTTGAATGCATCAGCATGTTTCACATATTGAGAATCTCTGTGGAAATATATAATGAGCTCCTGTTGGGGATTTTTGTATTATGCTTCAGTGCTAGGACATGCATTTGTCTGGATGTCTGCAGCATCTTGTGCTGCTCAACAAATTTTAAACATTTCAGACAAAAATAGTGTGAGGCTTTTCCTAAACACTCTCTTAGGTACCAGGTGATTTAAAAAAAAAAAGGATCTTCCAAACCTTAAAAATGGAAGGTTACATCACCTGAGAGCAAGAAACTGTGTGACATTTACATGGAAAATTTACATGCCATGTAGCTATTGATAAGCTTATTTTCAGAAAGAAAATACACAGTGTCATTTAATCCAAACATAACTCTCTGGTATGAAATTTGATGAGTTAGCGCATAGTCAATTATATTTGGTGGGTTATTTTCAATTAAAGTAAAACATTTTAATTTTCCTTGCTTCTTAAAAATTCACTTTTAAAATCCATTCATAAAATTAAATAAACACAATATGTCAAATTCAAAAATTATTTTTATCTGTTCCCATTTTCATCTCTTTCAATCTCTTTCTTTCTTTTAGGATAGTAAATGAAGAGGGACTGCCATCTACTGTTGTAAAAGAAACATTCCTGAAATCTTTGAACACCACCAAACATTAAAATGACTTTGTGGAGGAAATTCTCCCAGACAAGAGAAATGATTATGATGCTTTAAGTTCTTTGAATTAAACCCTAGTTAATACATTCATTCATTCATTTATTCATTTCAACAAAATTGAATTTAAAACCTACCAGTATTGCCAAGCAATAACCTAAACCCATAGTTTACAGAGATCACTAAAATCATAGTACTTGATGGAAAAATCATTTCATTTTCTTTCCTTTCTCTTCTCAGGTACTGCCAATAGTATACGAATATGTTTTTGTAGCATGAACTCAAGTTAATGGATTGAGCCTCTGAGGATAATTTCTAGATAAGATTAAATATTTACAGGCTATGCTGCCATCAAAAATTCCCAGGAGAATGCCAGAAGCACACAAATCTTGTAAACACCTCTTTCCTCATGCATTCAAAATCCAGACTACTTATTTTAATATATTTAATAATCCCTTTAATATTACCATTCACAAAAGAATGGAGTAAAAGTAGAAAAGTAGTTCTGTTGTGTGTTCTTTAATAGGAGACACAGAATAAGAATATTAGAAGAGGTTTTGATACATACAGATATTGATTTCACAGCATTAATACTATTTCATCCATGAAGAGTATTTAGCACACATCTAAGGACTTTAGCAAGCCTTCCCTAATACTTATGCTACTGCCTCAGCCAAACCAGAAATGCACTGAAGAATAGAAGAAAGCCTAAAATATGTATCCAGGGGCAGGTGAAGGGGAACATAGGAGTTGATAATCAACAAGTTTATAGTTCAGTTAGAAAAATGAGTAAGTTCTGCCATCAACATTGTACCTATGGTTAACAATACTTATACACCTCAAATTTTGTTAAGAGGGTAATATATTAGTTAAAGCTCTCCAGAGATACAGAACTCTTTCCTAAAATGCTCTGCCCTTAGTTCACGGATATACGATTTCTTCCCTTCATGAATTGGGTTTCAGCTTAAGGGTCACTTTCTTCAGACACCATTCCTTGACCACCTTAAAGTTGTCTTCCTATCTGTGATTACTCCCTTTCACACGATGGTATTTAGTTCCTTTATAATATTTAAGTGACATCATTATTTTATTTACTTGCTTCTTCATGTTTTTATCATCTATGTCTTAAACCAAAACTCGTAGAGGAAAAAAAAAAAGTCATCTTTTTTTCATCACTGTTTCCACAACATATGATATAGTTTCTGATACATTACTTGCTGTATAGAATTTCTTCAATAAGGAAATGATGACAGAAAGACATTTTTCATAGTAGAGAAGAAACTAGTGTTATGAACCAGGCAAGATCTTACTTAATAAGTAGGAATCTAGGAAAGAAGACGAAAACAACAGTCTATAGACAAAATCCAACCTGTCACCTGCTTTGGTAAATAAAATCATGTCGAAAGACAGCCATACCTATGTAATAAGGTATTGTCTATGACTGCAGTGATAGAGTTGAGTTGAGAAACTGGCCCCAAAAGGCCTAAAAGACTCATTCTTTGTCTTTATAGAAAAGGTTTTCACCACCTTGTATAAACATATGTAATAGTAATGAGAAGGAAACGGGGAAGAGAATATTCGAAGCAATACTCGCAGACTACCAATCTATGTTCCATGACAGTACATGTGCACTCATCTCTCTTCCACTTCATGATCCATCCCCTACTTTGTTCTCTACCATAAACACCCCACAAATTAGGATAACGCTTTATAACAATGTACATCTCTGAATATACATCCTTAGACCTTCATCATTACCATAAAATTAAAGACACAATCCCACATATACATTTGGCAGCTTCTTAGAATATTCTAGAAACTTCAAGTTATATACAGTGATTGAAACAGTATTATTTTTGCTATTACTTCTGCATTTTTAAAGTGTTGCCATTTTATGAAACTTATTAGATTGCAAGTTGTTTTTGTTAAAGTTCTATTAAAATGTAATTTCACCGAGAAACAGTGATCTATCTTTTTAGAATCATTAGTTCCTTTTAAATGGGCACTCAAGGCATGCAACCTTTTAGTCCATATTAACATCAGCTAGACCACTAAAAATGTAATGTGCATATCCAATTCTTTGCAAAATTCTTAAAATCAACTCAAAAAAAAGATATTACTCAGCAATGAGATTTGTTACAAAAGGTGAAATCAGACTTTTTCCACCTTCCAGCACCCTTATTCTTGTAAGTAGGAGGCCACAGAAAACTTGTCTGTTAAGAAAGTCTAGGAAGATTATTTCAAGGCCTCCTAACTTTGTCATCATCCCAGCTTTTAAAAAGTAATTATTTGTTTATTTTATACAAATAGCTTATCAAATACACAATGATAGTACCATACAGAACATATAGACACAAATGATTTTCCTGCTCCAAGATGAAAAAATATTGAGATGTCTTCAGTTCATAAAGTGAAAAAAGCTGAATTTGAGGAGATTACTGTAGATCCTTGTACCTTACTGTCCTGTTTGGCCCCACTCAGTTATATTCTTGATTATGATATTAGCTTGAAAAACTTGAGACAACTTATACCAAATCTAAATGATAAAAGCATTAGTCACCGCAGATGAAAGTAGAGACATATTAAAAGGATGTAAATGCTTTTATGGGCATCTATTTTAGCTACTTTATGTCTGTAGAAAAATAAGCAGCATGATTATTTGAATGCCTTGGAAGCTCCCAAGCTTAAAAGTAAAAACCAAAACAAAATAAAAATAAACTATTTGCCTGATTTCCATGATTGTTAGTATGCCCTGCAGCATAGTTAACTTCCTATCACGGAAACAAAATACCTGATATAAACATTTTAAGAGAGAAAAATTTATTTTGGCTCACTTTCAAAGGTTTCAGTTAATGATTTCTTGGCCTCATTGCTATAGGCTTGTGGTGAGCAGAACATCAAAACAGGGAGCACATATGGAGTAAAACTGCCCACACTGTAGTAGCTAGGAAGCAGAGTGAGAGAGCCAGAAGCTGCAAACAAGATACACACTTCACAAAAAGAAGTATTTCACATTGTTAGTGGAGTTGTAATTTAGTACAACCTCTATAGAAGTCATTATGGAGGTCCCTCAAAAGACTAGAAATGGAATCCCAGCTATACCACTCCTTGCTATGTATCTTAAAGAATTAAAGTCAGCATGCTACAGAGATACATAAATATCCATGATTTTTTAATTCGTTCTAATTTTTTATACAGGACAGCAGAATGCATTTCAATTCACAGTATACAAATAAAGCACAATTTTTCATTTTTCTGGTTGTACATAAAGTAGAGTCACACCATTTGTGTCTTCATAGAGGAATCTAGGGTAATAATGTCCATGTCATTCCACCATATTTCCTATCCTCCTGCCCACTCCCTACCCCTTCCTTCCCTTTCCCTAAACAAAATTGCCCCCTCATTATGGATGAGCATCCACTTATCAGGAAAAGAACATTCAACTTTTGTTTTTTTGGTATTGGCTTACTTCGCTTAGCATGATATTCTCCAACTCCATCCATTTACCTGCAAGCACCATGATTTTATTCCCTTTTAATGCTGAGTAGTATTCCATTGTGTATATATACCGCAGTTTCTTCATTCATTCATCTATTGAAGGGCATCTAGGTTGGTTCCAAAGTTTAACTATTGTGAATTGGGCTGCTATGAACATTGAAGTGGCTGCATCACTGTAGTATGCTGTTTTTAAATCCTTTGGGTATAGACAGAGGAGTTGGATAGCTGGGTCAAATGGTGGTTCCATTCCAAGTTTTCTAAGGAAACTCTATACTGATTTCCAGATTGTTTGAATTATTAGAGATGTTGAACATTTTTTCATATATTTGTTGATCAATTGTATATCTTCTGAGAAATGTCTGTTCAGCTCCTTAGTCCATCTATTGATTGGGTTATTTGTTTTTTGTTGTTAAGTTTTTTGTGTTCTTTATACATCCTGGAGATTAGTGCTCTATCTGATATGCATGTGGTAAAAATTTGTCCCCATTCTGTAGGCTCTCTCTTTACCCCACTGATTGTTTCTTTGCTGGGAAGAAGCTTTTTAGTTTGAATCCATCCATTTACCTGCAAGTGCCATGATTCTATTTTATTTATTTAATTCTATTTTAATGCTGAGTAGTATTCCATTGTGCATACATACCACAGTTTCTTTATCCATTCATCTTTTGAAGGGCATCTAGATTGGTTCCACAGTTTGGCTATTGTAAATTGGACTGCTATGGAACATGAGAATGGGTGATCTTTCCATCCCATTTATTGATTCTTGCTTTTATTTCTTGTGCATTAGGAGTCTTGTTAAGGAAGTTGAAGCCTAAACCAACATGATAAAGATTTGGACCAATTTTTTCTTCTATTCAGCTCAGGGTTTCTGTTCTAATTCCTAGATTCTCAATCCACTTTGAGTTTTGTGCATGGTGAGAGATAAGGGTTTAGTTTCATTTTGCTGCATGTGGATTTCCAGGTTTCTCGGCACCATTTGTTGAAGAGGCTATCTTTTCTCCAAAACATTTTCAGCGCCTTTGTCTAGTATGAGATAACTGTATTTTTGTGAGTTTGTCTCTGTGTCCTCTATTCTGTAGCATTGGTCTACATGTGTATTTTGGTGCTGTTTTTGTTATTATAGCTTTGTAGCATAGTTTAAGGTCTGGTGTTGTGATGCCACCTGCTTCATTATTCTTGCTAAGGATTGCTTTGGCTATTCTGGATCTCTTACTTTTCCAGATGAATTTCATGGTTGCTTTTTCTATTTCTTTGAGGAATGTCACTGGGATTTTGATTGGAATTGCATTAAATCTGTATACTGCTTTTGGTACTATGGTTATTTTGACAATATTAATTCTGCCTATCAAAGAACAAGGGAGATCTGTCAATCTCCTAAGATCTTTTAAAATTTTTTTTCTTTAGTGTTATGTAATTTTCATTGTAGAGGTCTTTCATCTATTTTGTTAAATTGATTCCCAAGTTTTTTATTTTTATTTTTTTTGAGGCTATTGTGAGTGGGGTATTTTTTCTAATTTCTCTTCCAGAGGATTCCTCACTGATATACAAAAATGCATTTTATTTATAGGTGCTAACACATCCGTGTTTATAGCAGAGCAATCACAGTAACCAAACTATGGAACCAGCCTAGGTATCTGTCAACAAATGAATGGATTAAGAAGTGTAGTCTAAGCAGGGCATGGTGGTGCACTCCTGCAATTCCAGTGACTTGGAACAATGACACAGGAGTATTACAGGTTCAAGACCAGACTCAGCAACTTCATGAGGCTGTAAGCAACTTAGCAAGACTTTGTCTCAAAATAAAAAATAAAAATAGCTGGGGATGTTGCAGTTCAGAGTTGAAGCATATCTGGGTTCAATCATCAGTACCAAAAAAATAATAGTAGTATATATGCACAATGGAGTTTTACACAGCAATTAAGAAGAACTACATTGTGTCATTTGCAGGAAAATGGATGAAACCTAAGACCATTATGTTAAATGAAATAAACAACATTCAGAAAACACCAAGAGTCTTATGTTTTGTCCCATATGTGGAAGCTAAGAAAAAAAAAAAAGGTATGTGGAGAGGAAGGGTAACTCATTGAAATAGGAGGAGACAGGTAGAATAGAGGAAGATGATCAATGCAAGGGATGGGAGAGAAAAAAAGGAAGTACCGGAGCAGAAAATTAACAAAAATATAGTGTTATATTGCATGCATGTTAAAATATATAATAACAGATCTGACTATTATGTATAATTATAATGCACCAATAAAAAATCCATAAAGATTATATATATATACATACATATATATATATATATATATATATATATATTCTTCAAAGATACATCTCCGATGACCTACTTCTTCCAACTGAGGCCCCCTACTGAAGTTCCCCCTACACCTTATTTTGGATTAGCTTCTGCGTACCAATATTGCCACCAGCTGGGGAAAAACCTTCAACACATTAGCCATTGAGTGACATTCCAATACAAACTATAAGTCTATATTCAATTTCAAGTAAATAGGGTCAAAACAAAACAAAAAAACAAAATTGAGAGAACAGTCTTAAACTTTACCAAGTTGTTCATAAAGTGCATAACTTAATATTCAAACCAGTCAGATTAACATGGTAACATCTAAGATATATGTAATAAATTATAGGTTCCAAGGGTGAAGAATATGAAAAATATCAAATAGTCCTCTGAATATCAGAAGACACTAGTTTTTCATTAAGAAATCAATTTATTGGACTAAGAAACTGAACAGACACTTCTCAGAAGATATACAATTAATAAACAAATATATGAAGAAATGTTCAACATCTCTAATAATGAGAGAAATGCAAATCAAAATTACTCTAATATTTCATCTCACTACAGTCAGAATGGCAGTTATCAAGAATAAAAGCAACAATAAGTGTTGTCAAGGATGTGGGGGGAAAGGCACACTCATACATTGCTGGTGGGACTGCAAATTGATGCAACCAATCTGGAAATCACTATGGAGAGTCCTTAGAAAACTTGGGATGGAACCACCATTTGGCCCAGGTATCCCACTCCTCTGTCTATACCCAAAGGATTTAAAAACAGCATACTACAGTGATGCAGCCACTTCAATGTTCATAGCAGCCCAATTCACAATAGCCAAACTTTGGAACCAACCTAGATGCCCTTCAATAGATGAATGAATGAAGAAACTGTGGAATATATACACAATGGAATACTACTCAGCATTAAAAGAGAATAAAATCATGGTGCTTGCAGGTAAATAGATGGAGTTAGAGAATATCATGCTAAGTAAGCCAATCACAAAAAAGCAAAGGCCCAATGTTTTCTCTGATAAGAGGAAGCTAATCCATAATGGGAAGGGGAATGGGTGAGCAGAGAAACTTTGGATTGGCCAAAGGGGAGTGAGAAGAGGGATAGGGCATGGGATTAGGAAAGATGGTAGAAAGAAATGTATATAATTACCCTAGGTATGTATATGATTGCTCAAATGGTGTGACCTTACCTTGTGTACAGAGAAGTGAAAAATTGTGCTCCATTTTTGTTCAATGGATTAAAGAGCATTCTGCTATTGTGTATAACTGATTAGAACAAATTAATTAATTAATTTAAAAAGTAATTTATGTTGCTTTGGTAGGCTAGGCTTCTACTAACAAGAAAATAATCCATTTTCATAATTAGGTAGTCTACAAACTACTTTTCTATCCTCACATTTAAGAAGTTGGAAGACATATTTTTTGAAAATTATTTCTTTTTAGTTATACATAACAATAGAATTTATTTTGACATATTAAAAAAGCATGAAATATAATTTGTTCTAATTTAGTGCCTAGTACTTCCCCTTCCCTTACCTTCTTCCCACCAGTTCACTTCCCTTTACTCTACTGATCTTTCATTTACATTTTTTTAAATTAGTGTCTCATGAATGTACATTATGGTGACATTCACTGTGGTATATTCACATACATACATAGGAAAGTTATGTCAGATTCATTCCATTGATTTTTCCTATCTCATTTCTCCTCCTTTCCATTCATTCCCATTTATCTACACCACTGATATTTATTCTACTATTTTTAAAAACCTTTTCACCTTATTTTGGATTAGATCCTGCATATCAGAGAAAACACTTAAACTCTGGCTTTTGGGGACTGGCTTATTTCACTTATCATAGTATACTCCAGATATATCCATTTCCCAGTGAAAGCCATAAAGTCATCATTCTCATTCCAGTCAGAATGGCAATGATCAAGAATAAAAGTAACAAAAAATGTTGGCAAGGATGTGGGGAAAAGGACACACTCATACATTGTTTTCACTCATACAGAGTGAAACCACTCTGGAATGCAGTATGGATATTCCTCAAAAACCTAGGAATGGTATCACCATTTGACCAGGTTATACCACTCCTTGGTATATATCCAAAGGAGTTAAAATCGGCATACTACAGTGACATAGCCACGTCAATGTTTACAGCAGCACAATTCACAATTCACAAGAAGTTAATTTTAAAAAGAACTAAGGGTAAATGGCAGAAAGATAATAGAGGAAAGGGAGTAGGGGTGGATAGAAGGAAGGGGGAGGAGAGGTACTGGGGACTGAATTAAAACAAGATATGTTCTATGCTTTTATAAGTATGTCAAAATAGATTCTTCTGTCATGTATGACTAAAAATAACTCATCTTCAAGTTCCAATAAATTAAAAAATATGCAATGATATACAACAACATTTTGTATGATTTGTCTATGGGTTTTATGGTAAAATTCTTACCTCATGTATTAATCTACTAAATATTAGATTTTTACAAAAAAACTCACTGTAGCTATTTTACATATGTGAATACCTTTAATTTTACATTTTTGTGAGATATTTCCAAAAGTGTTCAATATTAAAGAAATTGTGTATATCATCAAATAGGCATATTTTTACAAACAGTTCAACTGATTGGAGAATGGAAAATATCATTTCATTAGACTAGCCTAAAACCATTTATTTTATATGTAGTGTTTTAGTCAGTTTTTTCACTGTTCTGACCAAAAGGACACAACTAGAAAAATGTATTTAAGGGCTCACAGCTTCAGAGGTCTCAGTCCACAGACAACAGACTCCATTCCTGGGGGCTGTAGGTGAGGCAGAACATAATGGCAGAAGAGTGTAGTGGAGAAAAGCAGCTCACATGATGATCAGTAAGCAGACAGAGAGGGATCTTCACTGGCCAGATACAAAATATATACACCAAAGCCACACCCTCAATGTCCCTCCATCTCTATGAATAGCCCACCTGCCTTCAGTTACCACTCAGTTTATCCCATCAGGTGATTAATTCACTGATTGAGTTAATGCTCTTATAACCTGATTATGTTTTCTCTGAATCATCTAGCATTGTCTCACATGTGAGCTTTTGGAGGACACATTACATCTAAAACATAACATGTAGTTTCCAGGTGAAGAAGCAAGAAAATCTTTAAGCATGATTAAAAGACAAATATATAGAAAGACTTATGCAGTGGGCCCAATTCTACAAACCTTTTCATATAGGAACCTCCCCTTCACCTACTTCCAAGATTAAAAGACAGAAGATGTACCAGAGAGCAACCATGAATAGAATTATTCAGTATTCATATAACACCAGATTTGTAAAAGATTTCTTTTTTGAAAATTTAATTTTTACTTAAATCTCATGTTTGTTATTATGTAGATATCATTTGTATCACTTTTTCTATATGAATTTTAGAATGGCAGAAATGCCTCTTAAGGATTCAGTAATCCAGACCATACTGACCTAGAGAGACTGTGGTGGAATTTGGGTTTATGAAGAAAAGGACTAGTATAATCTCCTCCCTTATGAAGCTTGTATTACACTTTAAAGGAAAAGTAATAGCAACTATTGTTCAGAGCTTATAGGAGACATAAGTCAGAAAAAGAAATAGATGCTATAATAAAAATTATGGGCATGGGATAAGTACAGAGAGAAAGTCTCTTCAGGAAAGTGACATTTGAACTGAGACATAAAGGATAAGAATATAGGAAGAATAGGCAGCAGATTTTCAGTTAAGAGTACAGAAAGTACAAATGCTCTAAAGCAGGTAAATAATTTTGCTACTTTAAAAAACATTCATCAAAGGCTATAGTGGGGGAGAGAGAGTGGAATGAGATGAGGCAGAAGGTTTGGCAACTTACAGATCATCTGTAGCCTTGTAGTGGTTAAAATGTTTTTTTTAAAATTTATCTTAATATAAGAACTATGCACAGGGTTTTAAAAAGTAGTGACATGATATTACTTGAGTTTTAAAAATAAGCAGTTTCTGATATGTAGAGACTGCATTGTAAAGGGTGTTTGGTGGCTGCTACATATATGCTAATACCATAGATTGAGTGGCTTAAATAATAGGCATTCCTATCTCATAGTTTGGGAAACTGGAAAATTCAAGATCAAGATGCTACCTGAGTGGTTAGGGTCCTAATGAAGGCTTTCCTTCTCACTTGTCATTTCTTGCTATATCCTGGGAAGAGAGAAGAAATTAGAGAGAGACAGACAGACAGACAGATAGACAGACATAAATTGACTTAATGTCTCTTCCTATAAGGATCTACCCCCATGACCGTTTTATTTAAGTCCTCATATTTAAATTCCACTTATTACATTGGAGATCAGGGATTCAACAAGAACTTGGAGAGGGACAAAATTTAGTCCATAATAGAGGACCAAAGTGAAAGTGGTGGACATCCATTGTTTCTTCACTATGAATACTCATTTTCCCTTCTCTTGAAAATAATGTCTTGATATTCCTTTACATTAATCTTGCCTTCCTCTCTGTCCCTGTGGTTTATTTGGGGCTGATCCACTTATACCAAAATTCCATATAGCTACTTTTGGCACATGAGACCATGGTTTCCCTCTGATCTGGTACTTTGTTCTGGAATACTTATCTGTAGCCCCAATCAGGCTCTCAAGAGCCGTGCCCTAGACTCTTACTAGAGAAAATAATTGAGAAATAGAAATGGTCTTCCTCTGGGAAGAAAAGCTAAATTAAAATTGAAGTCAATGCAGGAAGAAGATACTTGTAATAATCTAGATAGGGATGATGATGATTTAATTTCAAATGGGAAGAGAAGATAGAAATCAGCATCAGTAAACATTATCTTTAAAGTCAATTTGACTACCCTTCTTAAGGGAATGGATAGAAACAATGAAGCAGAACACATCACCTTTTGCTTTATGAGACATGGTGAATGGAGAGTGATGCCCAGTGATATAAATGTAATCAACAAACCTGTTGTTGGATTCACTAAATATAAGATATAAGATCTTTAGCACTTTTTGAGTGGTTATGTCAAGAAAGAAGTTGAATATATGTATCTGAATCTTAAGGAAAGAAGTATGGACTATGTATACCTGGGTTGATATCAGACCAGGTAAGGAGCAGAAAAAGTTCTTAAGAGTGCTCAGATTGAGTCTTAAGGCACTCCAAAAAAAGTAGACTGAGGATCAGTGTAGAACTCAAAAGATGGGTAATGTCATTATTTTTCATCAACATTTTATTATCCTTAAGTCATAAATAATAATCCTAGTAGATGCTTAATAAAAGTATTAAATATGGTCTTTTTATTTTAATTAATTTTTAATTTATTCTACTTAGGTATACATAAAAACAGAATGCAGTTTAATTCATTATACACAAATGGAGCACAACTTTTCATTTCTCTGGTTACACATGATGTAGAATTGCACCATGTGTGCAGTCATACATAAACCAAGGACAATGATGTCAATCTCATCCCACCATCTTTCCTAACACCATATCCTCTTTCCTTGCCTTCCTCATCTTTGACAAAATTTCCTCATTCTTCCCATGCCCTATCCCCTATTATGGATCAGCATTCACTTAACAGAGAGAAGTTTAAGCCTTTGATTTTTGGGGATTAGATTACTTTGCTTAGCATGATATTCTCCAACTCCATCCATTTACCTGCAAATGCCATAAATTTGTTTTCTTTTAATGCTGAGTAGTATTCCATTGTGTATATATACTACAGTTTCTTTATCCATTCATCTATTGAAGGGCATCTAGGTTGGTTCCAAAGTTTGGCTATTGTGAATTAGGCTGCTATGAACATTGAAGTGGCTGCATCACTGTAGTATGCTGTTTTTAAATCCTTTGGGTATAGATAGATGAGTGGGATAGCTGGGCCAAATGGTGGTTCCATCCCAAGTTTTCTAAGGACTCTTCATACTGATTTCCAGATTAGTTGCACCAATTTGCAGTCCTACCAGCAATGTATGAGTGTGCCTTTCCCCCCACATACTTGACAATATTTATTGTTGCTTATATCCTTGATAACTGTCATTCTGACCAGTGTGAGATGAAATCTTAGAGTAGTTTTGACTTGCATTTATCTAATTGTTAGAGATATTGAACATTTTTTCATTAGTCTGTTAATTGATTGTATATCTTCTTCTAAGAAGTATCTGTTCAGCTCCTTAATCCATTTATTGATTGGGTTGCTTGGTTTTTTGTTTTTAAGTTTTCGGAGTTCTTTAGAGATCCTGGAGATTAGTACATTATCTGATGTGCATGTGGTAAAAATTTGCTCCTAAAATATAGGTTCTCTGTTCACCTCACTGATTGTTTCTTTTGCTGAGAAGAAACTTTTAGTATGAATCCATCCTATTTATGGATTCTTGATTTTATTTCTTGCACTTTAGGAGTCTTTTTATGGAAGTCAGTACCTAATCAAACATGAAGAAGGGTTGGGCCTAATTTTTCTTCTATTAGACACAAGGTCTCTGGTCTAATTCCTAGGTCCTTGATCCACTTTGAGTAGAATTTTGTGCATGATGAGAGATAGGGATTTAATTTTATTTTGCTGCATATGGATTTCCAGTTTTCCCAGCACCATTGGTTGAAGAAGCTATTTTTTCTCCAGTGTATGTTTTTGGCACCTTTGTCTACTATAAGATAACTATACTTATGTGGGTTAGTCTCTGTGTCTTCTGTTCTGTACTATTGGTCTACATGTCTATTTTGGTGCCATTACCATACCATTTTTGTTACTATAGCTTTGTAGTAAAGTTAAAGGTCTGGAATTATAATGCCTCCTGCTTTACTCTTCTTGCTAAAGAGTGCTTTGGCTATTCTGGGTCTCTTATTTTTCCAAATGAATTTTATAATTGCCTTTTCAATTTCTATAAGGAATGACATTGGTATTTCAATTGGAGTCACTTTGAATCTGTATAGTGTTTTGGGTAGTATAGCTATTTTAACAATATTGATTTTACCTATTCAAGAGCATGGGATATCATTCCATATTCTAAGATCTTCTTCAATTTCTTTCTTTAGAGTCCTGTAGTTTTCACTGTAGAGGTCTTTCACTTCTTTTGTTAAATTGATTTCCAAGAGGTTTTGTTGTTGTTTTGTTTTGTTTTGTTTGTTTGTTTGTTGTGGGTTTTTTGAGGCTATTGTGAATGGGGTAGTTTTCCTAATTTCTCTTTAGAGGATTCATCACTGATGCATAGAAATGCATTGATTTATAGTATTGATTTTATATTCTGCTATTTTGCTGTATTCATTTATTAATTCTAGAAGTTTTCTGGTGGAATTGTTTGCATCCTCTAAGTATATAATCATGTCCTTGGCAAATAATGATAGTTTGAGTTCTTCTTTTCCTATTTGTACCCCTTTAATTTCTTTCATCTGTCTAATTGCTATGGCTAGAGTTTCAAGGACTATGTTGAGTAGTAGTGGTGAAAGAGGGAATCCTTGCCTTGTTCCTGTTTTTAGAGGAAATGCTTCCAATTTTTCTCCATTTAGGATGATTTTGGCCTTGGGTTTAGCATAGATAGCTTTTACAAAGTTGAGGTATGTTTCTATTATCCCTAGTTCTTCTACTGTTTTGAACATAAAAGGGTGCTGTATTTTCTCATATGCTTTCTCTGCAGCAATTTATATAATTATATAATTCTTAGCTTTAAGTCTATTGATGTGATGGATTACATTTATTGATTTCCATATGTTGAACCAACCTTGCATTCCTAGAAGGAACCACACTTGATCATGGTGCACTATTTTTTTTTTTTTGGTACTGGAGATTGAACTCAGGGGCACTCGACCACTGAGCCACATCCTCAGCCCTATTTTGTGTTTTATGTAGAGACAGGGTCTCACTGAGTTGCTTAGCGCCTCACCATTGCTGAGGCTGGCTTTGAACTCGCGATTCTCCTGTCTCAGCCTCCCTAAGTGCTGGGATTACAGGCTTGAGCCACCGCGCCCGGCTCATGGTGCACTATTTTTTAAATATGTTTTATATGCAATTTTCCAAAATATTTTTGAGAATTTTTGCACCTATAATGATCAGGAATATTGTTCTGAAATTTTCTTTCCCTGATGTGCCTCTGTCTGGTTCTGGAATCACTGATACTGGCCTCATAAAATGAGTTTGAAAAAGTTCCCTACTTTTCAATTTCATGAAATAATTTGAGGAGTATTGGTATTAATTCTTTGTAGGTCTTGTAGAACTGGGCTGAGATTCCTTCTGATCCTGGATTTTTCTTGGTTGGTAGGCTATTGATGGTACCTTCTAATTTCTTGCTTGAAATTGATCTGTTTAAGTTATGTATGTCCTCTTCGTTCAGTTTGGGCAGATCGTATCCCTGTAGAAATTTGTTGGTGTCTTTGGGGTTTTCTATTTTACAAGAGTATAAATTTTCAAAATAGTTTCTAATTATCCTTTGTATTTCAGCAGTGTCATGACATTTCCTTTTTCATGATGGACTTCAGTAATTTGGGTTTTCTCTCTCCTTCTTTTCTTTAGGGTAGCTAAGGATTTTCCAGTTTTATTTATCTTTTCAAAGAACCAGCTTTATTTTGTCAATTTTTTAAAATTATTTCTTTTGTTTCTGTTTCATTGACTTCAGCCCTGATTTTAATTATTTCCTATCTTCTATTTCTTTGAGTGTTGGTTTGTTTCTCTTTTTCTAGGGCTTTGAGATGTAATGTCAAGTTGTATATTTGTTGACTTTTTCTCGTTTTAATGAATGAGCTTAATGCAATAAACTTTCCTCTTAGCACTGCCTTCATAGTGTCCCAGAGATTTTGATATGTTGTATCAGAGTTCTCATTTACCTCTAAAAATTTTTTTTACCTCTTCCCTGATGTCTTCTGTTATCCATGCATCATTCAAATAGCATATTATTTAGCCTGCAGTTGTTGGAGTATTTTCTATTTTTTAATCTGACATTGATTTCTAATTTTATTCCATTATAATCAGATAGAATGCAGAATAGTATTTCTATTTCTTTGTATTTGCTAAGACTTGCTTTGTGGCATAACATAATCCATTTTGGAGAAGGAGCCATGTGCTGCTGGAAAAAGAAGTGTATTTGCTTGTTGATAAATGGAATATTCTATATATGTCTGTGAGGTCTAAATTATTGATGGTTTTATTGAGTTCTATGGTTTCTTCATTTAGAATCCAGTGATGAGAGAGATGTGTTAAAATCACCCAGATTATTTTGTTGTGATCTATTTGATTTTTTTTAGTTGAGAATGGTTTGTTTGATATACATAGATGCCCCATTGTTTGGGGCATAGATATTTATGATTGTTACATCTTGTTGATGTATGATTCCCTGAAGCAATATGAAATGTCCTTCTTTATCCATTTTTACTAACTTTGGTTTGAAGTCCACTTTATCTGATATGAGAATGAAAACCCCTGCTTGTTTATGTGCTCCATGTGAGAGATACATTTTTTTCCCACTCTTACATCTTCAGTCTATGAATATCTTTTCCTGTGAGATAAGTCTCTTGAAGGCAGCATATTGTTGAGTATTTTTTTTTATACAATCTGACAGTCTGTGTCCTTTAATTGATGAGTTTAGACCATTGACATTCAGGGTTATTACTAAAATGTGATTTGTAATTCCAGACATTTTGGCTTATTTTTGGTTTTTACCTTGACTAGGTTTCTCCTTTGATTGGCCTTTTTTTAGTGTAATTCATCTCTTTGCAGATTTTCCTTGTTTGTTATCATTTCCTCCTCATGGAATATTTTGCTGAGAATGTTCTGTAGTGCAGGCTTACTCGCTGTAAATTCTTTTAACTTTGGTTTATCATGGAAAGTTTTTATTTCATCATCAAATCTGAAGTTTAATTTTGCTTAATATAAGGTTCTTAGTTGGCATTCACTTTCTTTCAGAGCTTGGTATATGTTGTTCCATGATTTCCTGGCTTTTAGGGTATGGGTTGAAAAATATGCTGAGATTCAAATTGATCTCCCCCTATATGTAATATAATTCCTCTCTCTTGCAACCTTTAAAATTCTATCTTTATTCTGATGGCAGGGCTCTGGTTTGGAACAGTGGAGGTCTAAATATGGTCTTTATATATTAAAATTCTATCTTTATTCTGTGTGCTGGGCATTTTCATTATAATGTGCCTTGGGTATATCTGTTTTAATTTTATAAATTTGGTGCCCTGCAAACCTCTTGTATTTTATTTTAAAATTCATTCTTCATGTTTGGGAAATTTTCTGATATTATTTCATTGAAGAGATTGTGCATTCCTTTGGTTTGAAACTTTGTGCCTTTTGATGCTCTCTGATAATCCTTGTATGTTCTGTTCATGGTTTCTTACTATCTTCACTGTGTGGTTAACTTTATTTTCAAGATTGTATATTTTGTCTTACTTTTCTCAAGTTCTGTCTTCCAAGTGATCTAGTCTCTTGATGATGCTTTCTATTGAGTTTTAAATTCAGTTTATTGTTTCCTTCATTTGAAGAATTTCTGATTTTTTTTTTACAATCTCTAGATCTTTCTTGAAGTAATCTTTTGCTACCTACATTTGGTCCTTTATCTCTTTGTTGGTGTGATCAATGGTTGCCTTTATTTGCTGTCTTATCTCTTTGTTGGATTGATCAATTTTTGCCTGTATTTGCTCACTTGAGTCATTCTTTAATTTGCAGATCATTTTTTAATGTACATTCTGAATTCTTTCTCTGACATTTCACCAACTGTGCTGTCAATGGATTCTACTATTGTAGCATCTTGGTTTGTTTGGGGCACTTTCTTTCCTTGTTTTTTCATGTTGATTATGTGTCTTCCTTTCTTGCAGTGCTGATCCAAGGTATTTTGATTTCTATCCTATAATCTTGTACTGACCCTACAGATTACCTGTATTTCACCTTTGAGTTCATATCCAGTCCCTAGCAGTGTCCCCAGATGAATGCTTCTATAGCTAAAGATGGTGATGGTAGTAACAGAGGGAACTCAAGATAGCAATGAGGGTGACCCAAGATGGATGCAAACACTTTCACAGATGGGGCTGAAAGGGTGAGACTTACAATGGTTTTGGGCTGACTGATTGGAGATGCAGCACTGTGGCATGCTGAGCTGTGATGGGAAGCTGCCTCCAGGCCCTTTCTCTTGTCTCAAGTTGGAGGCTACTACATGGAGTGGACTATGGCAATGGCTGCAGTGTCTCAAGATGGATATGGCAATGGAGAAACAGCATGGACCTTCACTCTGCAGTCCTGGCCTCTCACACAGGCCTGAGGGTTGAGTCCTGGGCCTGATCTTGGCCTGGGCTCCCAAGAGGTTCCCTGGTGGTGGTCCTGGGCCTGGGTCTGGGCTCCCACAGCAGTCCCTGGAGATGTTCCTGGGCCTGAGCCTGGGTTCCCCAGGGATGGCAGGGCTCTGGTTTGGAACAGTGGAGGTCTAAATATGGTCTTTATATACATTTTCTGGTAATTATTATTCACAAAATTATTTTCTTACAATATCTATTCACTTGCTTGAAGAAAGTTTTAATTGACTATTTGATTATGCTCCCAGAAAAAAATAAAAGCTATAAATTCTGAGTGCTTCATAAAGCTACTAGGTCTTTCCAACCCTGAAACCAATTTCAATTCATTTTGAGAACTATACAAGAAAGTTAAGAGAGCTGTCAAAGAGAGCAGAGGCAAATTCAGTGAGGAAAACATGAGAAACTTGTCATATTTTCTCTGCCTTTTTCCAAGTGCATCATTGTGGATAAACCAAAAGTTTTGCCTCAATGAGGAGCTAATAAAATTAACAAAATGTATAACATTTTACATAAACAGTCTTAAATTTACACAGAACATAATTATTTATTCTGTTGAACAATAAAATTATTAGTTTGTGCTTAATGACTCATCATGATTTCAACCATCTGTAAAATAAAAAAGATATATTCAAAATGATTAATTAACCAGATAGTAGTCACTTATCAGCAAAATATTTTTAAAAAGCAAACTAACTCCACATGTACATCATCTTAAAATTAACACAAGTGCCTTAAATTGAAAGTAAAAAAGGAGTTTATTTATTTTTTTAGAGTAGGGGAAGTTTATTTTGGCTCATGTTTTCAGAGGTTCAGTGCATAGTTGACCAATTCCATATATCCAGGCCCAAGGAGTGGCAGAATACATGGTGAAAAGGTGTGGCAAAGGAAAACAGCTGAGGACATAGAAATCAGGAATCAGAGAGCTTTGCTCACCAGAGATAAAATATAAATCCCAAAGTAACACTTCCAGTCACCTACTTCTTCCAGTCACAATCTACCTGCCTACAGTTATCTCCCAGTTAGTCCATCAGTAGACTCACCCACTGATTAGTTCACACCTCTCATAACCTTATCATTTCACCTCTGAAAATGAGATTTGGATGACTATCTCTAAATTATAACATTCTGCTCCTGGTCCCCAAAAGTGCATGCTCATCTCAATGCAAATTATATTTTGACCATTTTTTAGAGTGCTTCATAGTCTTAACAGTTTCAGCATTACCCAAAAGTTGAAGAACAAAAATCTCATTTGAGATTTTTTTCAATACAAACTCTTGGATGTTTTCCTGTAAAGATTAAAAGCAAGTTACATTCATCCAATATATAATGGTTTGGAGAAAACATTTTTATTCCATGAGGGAGAAACAAGGGCATAGAAAGAAGGGATGAGACCAAAACAAACCTGAAATAGAGCTGGGCAAAAAAGTACTATAACTCCACATTTGTTATCTGGGAAACACGGTATTATGATGTTCTCTCCAAAGGACTTGTGTAGCTCTGCCCTATGGCCATGGCCTCTCTCTTGACTTTTTCTGCTCATGTTGCTGTTGTTGTTGTTTGGTTGGTTGGTTTTGTTAGCTTTTCTAGGCAGACATTCCATATTAGTGGCTTCTCCTAATCTTAGGGGTCTCCACAGTAGCTTCAGCTTCCTTTATACATCTTCATACATCACCCTATTGGGGCAACCCACAGGACTCTGAACCTACTCCACTTTACCTGATATTCTAGGCTTCCCTCTAAAATCTTGGTGGAAGCCTCAAAGACCCTCTAACTCTAGCATCTTGCATTTCTGCAGAGCCAGAACCACATGGTTGATGCCAAGGTTGGCTACATCTTGAGCATTAGCCAAGCTCCCTGATACCATGGCTACAGCAGTATTTCAGCCTCTGAGTGGCTAACATGGTTGAACACAGTGAAAGAACTTCCTAGGCACCCCTGTAGAAAGAGGATACCTCTATGGTTTCAAAGGAATTTTTATTTTTACACCCTTGAGCCTGAGATGGGTGTGGTCTTTCCAGTTCCTGACATGACCAATCCCTTATAACATCACAATTTTTTTCCACTTCCAAAATCACAAATATTCCACTTTTGGATGAAAATCCCCACTTGCCAGAACAAGAGTCCCAACTCCAAATATCTTCCATCTTTTTGAGACTTCAGCTCCATTATCCTCTCCATTTTATTGAAAACATGAGTTCTGTATACATTCAATGAATCATGCAATCAAAAGATTTCAATCATTTTATCATTACTCTAAACCCTCCTGGTTGATTTGTTCTTTCAAGTTCTCCAAACTAGAATCCAAAAACCCACATGTACTGTGCCTTTGTCTGTACTCAGACAGATGAACATTCTCAAATGAACTGACATTTATTTAAATCCAATAGATAGAATCACCTACTCACAATCTTAATATAATTATCTAATCATTAGGATCTAACTTTTATAAAAATATTGCAAATTGCTTCCATTCTTACATAACATGATATCCACTCTATACCCTTTATTCTCAATTGATAATTATATTCTGCTTAACTAAAATTATTAGAGACATCAGAGAGGAATTCCTTTAAAATTCTGTTACCAAATCTGTCAATTACCTACATTGATACCAATATTCTCTTCCCATCCTTCTGATACAAAAATAAAAGTACATGTTTCTCCTCTTTAAAAAGTATATGTCATCTGAGTCCCACCCTTTCTCACATTGTCCATAATCTATGCTAACATTTAATACTTTTTATTCTAAAGTGTATTTGTCTTTATTATGATGCACAAGAAATATATAGTAGCCAGGCACGACCTATAATCTCAGTGGCTCGGAAGGCTGAGGCAGGAGGATAAGAAGTACAAAGCTAGCCTCAGGAAAAGTGAGGTACTAAGCAAAATACAAAGTAGGGCTGGGGATGTGGCTTAGTGGTTGAGTGCCCCTGGGTCAATTCCAGGTGCATGATCCTCCACCAAAATGAAATATATATTACATTGCAAGCCAATATGTACATGTTATTTATGATATAACATTACCTCAGTATGCATAGTGCATTGATATTTTCATATCTTTTCCCTTTATTTTTATTTTTAATGCTACTTGCCACTCACTAAATTAATATTACAACTCATTGAGTCATAAATCTGCAGTTTAAACCACTATTCCCCTATAACTATCTCTATATATAATAATTTTCTCTAACAGACTTTTAAAAATTCACCAAGTATTCCTTCAGCTTATATCTTTTGCACATTCAGACTTAACAGAAAATTATTAAAATTTAGTCTCTACCTTTTTTGTCCCATTAACTTCTCAGAAAAATATAATTTCTCCTTCACCCCACAACTCCATGAAAACCACTTTCCTTAAGTTTGTTAGCATCCTATAATTAAATTCATGGACATATTTCAACCTCATCCTGTTTAGCAATCTAGTAGCAGCATTTGACAGTTGATCACTCCCTTCTTGAAACACTATCTTTGCTTCCTTTCCATGATTCAATATTGCATCAGACATTTTTCCCTTTTCTCTGTCCATGATTTTCCTGCTTCTTTGGATGTCTCCTCCCTAAGTGGACTTTAAAGTATTGGACACCACCTGTTTATTGCACTCTTATCTTAGTATCTCCTTCTCTTTTTTTTTTTTTTTTTTTTGGTACTGGAGATTGAACTCAAAGGTTACTTGACCACTAAGCCACATCCTCAGCCCTATTTTGTGTTTTATGTAGATACAGGGTCTCAAGTATCTCCTTCTTACACTCTAGCTTTTCTCTAGCTTGCTCACTCAACATTTTGAATTACCATCTGGTTTTAGAAAAAAAGTGAGACCATCTATAGATTAAGAGTTCTTTTGGACATTTGCTATCTAATAGGCTTTTATCCCTGGAGAATAACAGGAATGTTATCATTACTTCAAAACTCAGAGCTTCTGAATAACTTCAGAGATATAGAGTTCCATGACAGAAATACTTCTTCTCATTCTGTGTTTATTATCCTAAATTCTTCAGCACATTTAGAATTAATTGCATAATCTCTCACATTTCAAATAAAATCAACATTTTATCTACATTTCTTATTTATTTACATTCAAAGTTTCTTTTCCTCCTTACAGGACTTATGGATCCCTGGAAGTTAACAGTTTCACTTGGAAGTCAGCTGGAAGCTTTTGAAAATTACATGCTCAGCATCTGAGGGATAGATTTTCATGATGTATGAATCATCACACCAACCTTTGCTAGCTTTGAAAATTCTCTGATCTGTTCCAAGAGATTTGGCAATTCCTTAAATCTTTAATTGTGTTGCCTGGAGTGTTACCAAAATTTCTTTTTCAAATATCTCTATAACAAAATGAAACTCGGGTTTATCTTCTTGGATATTTTTTCTCTAATTAGTAGTATAAATCACTTGTTTGATACTTTAAAACTATGCATATAATGTTCCAGTAACAAATATTTGCTCCATTTGTAATAACTTTTCATTTTATAAATCTAGTTTATGCACTTCTGCACCCAATACTTCTCAATGTTGCATTCTAATGTAATAATTTTATAAATTTTGACCTGCAATTCAAATTTCAAATTAAATGAAAGTTTAATATTTTATTTGGTTACCAATTTGCAAATTGTTCAGCTGACAATTAGATAAATATGTACCTACACACATTTAAGTTTGTATGAAATGAGGACTACCCAGCAACTCAGTGCTTTACTAAAGTTTTGCCAATGGGTTTGCGAATTTAATATGAATTAAACTACATACTTCAATTCCAAGATGTTAAAATGTGGAGACAATACATTTCTGGATCAAATAAGTTGTAGTAGTCTTCATTAAAATTTGCTGATTAAATTAATAAAATTGCAAGAAATTATATAAATTTCGTGTGACTACTTTAAGCTATGTAATTTGAAACAATTTTATTATATGACATACTCTTACTTATTACATATGTAATTAAAGTTTGGTATACACAACTATGTATTACATGCATACACATGAATAACACTTTGTGTGTTGTTGAAACTCACTCTATTTCTCCTCTGATTTCATTACTCTGATTATACCTAAAGTCCCCTGGAATGTCTTTATTTTTAGTTTTAACACTACTAAATTACACCAATTCTTTAAAAGATGAAATCTGTCATTCTGACCTTCAGTTATACAAATATCTATTTGAACCAAACATATGTTTGTATAACTTCATCATTACATTATTAATTAAAAAAACACAAAATACAATTAGACAATAAAATTTGTATTAGGGTAAATAAGATATTAATCTATAAGCATTTGAAGTCCATAGCTTTAGTTGTTATAGGTCAAGCAATTATTGAAATATGATAATGATATCAATCAAGTTATTTGAACTTGGAGAAACAGTCTAAATTTCCAAGCAATCACTGAAAAGAAGTAACTAATTTATTTTGGAAAATTTTACTCCATAAGTAAAAATAGATTTATTAAAAAATCCTAAAATCAATTTAAGCCCTGTTCATGTTGATGCTTGTATTAGGGTTCTCTAGATGAACAGAATTAAAAGGAAGTATGATTATAAAAAGGTGATTTATTAGATTGGCTTACACGACCAGAAGCTGGATAGTCCACAATGGCCATCTGCAGGCTGGAGCAACCAGTAGCTGCCCATTCCAAAAGAAGCCTCAGAACAAGAGGGATCAATGGTGCTACCCTAGATTAAAACCAAAGGCTTCTGGAAACTCCCTGGAGTATCACTGATGGGTTTGCTTTGGAAGAGTGAAGGAGCGAGAGTTTGATATCCTCAGGCAAATGCAGCAGCAATCAAGAACTTATTCAAGAATTGAGCTTGCATCAACTGCTCCTGCCTTGTTCTTCCAACATTTATTCCATCCAAGTCACTATCCTATTGGATGGTGCTGCCCACACTTAGAGAGGGTTCATTTCACTATGCCACATGACAATCATTCCTAGACACACACTCATTGACATAGCCAGAAGCCTCCTAATCTTCAGCATCTCAATCTAATCAAGTTGACAATTCAAATTAACCATTACAATACTTAACTTATTAAAATCATTCATTTTTATTGCACTAATTCATGTATGTTAAAAGTATTAACAATCAAAAATCGACTTACATACAGAAACTGCATCAGTATGAGCCAGATAATTTTTAAATTAGTAGACTTAGGTGATCATAATATATTGTGTTCTTGACTTATTTTGTGTGTCTACTTGGACAATCAAGAGATAAAATCTCCACTTTGAATGCAATTTCCACACCAGTCCAATCTAGAACAGTCTAAAAAAGGGACAGACAGTCTGAGGAATTTCACTAAATAAAGTTGAAGGTGTTTAGGTAATAGAGTCTTTTCCTAAACATGTAATCAAATTTGGGCATTATAATGGCCAGATATTTTCCCCAATTACATAATGAGATAAGAACAGTATGTCAATTTACTGAGCACATTGGAGTATAAGATGATGACATGCAGCTCTGAAAAACCAAACTGATAACTTTCCTTCTGAAGAAAATAATATTGAGAATGGATTAAAGGAATAGGCTACTGAATCAGATTGCCCGCTTTGAATTATATCTTTTATTAGTTGTGGGACGCAGGCATATTACTTAAGTTCTCTGTGCTTTAGTTACTTCTATTAAAAAGGAAAAATAATAGTACCTACCCTATAAAGTTGTTTGCATGACTACATGATGTAGTATTTGTGAAGAACCCAGAACAGAACCTAGAAAGTAGTAAGAATCTGATACAAGTTAGCCACTGATAGTACTTAATGTGAATATCTAATTTCCTAAACTGAAAAATAAACTGTTCCAAGTCAAGGATGAAGCATTGTCTATTTTTACTTCCAGCACTTTTAATGTAGTATTTATTCAGGAAAAAGTTGTTACATAATAATGCAAAAATACATTATGTTACAGGTTAGAAGCACTATGAGAATCCTTCAGAATAATTATACCAAAGCAAATACCTATATGTAAATTATATACAGTATTATCATTTTTGCTAATAGTCTAGAGTTATGTTTGGGCAGGTATTGTTATCACAAAAGACTGTGCTGTTGTCACCTTTTGAAGAGAAAAAGTCAAGATCAGCATGATAGTCCCTAGACATATCTATGGGCATTATTGCTAATAAGATACTTTTAAAATTATTGTGCTCTCATTTATAAGATAAAATAGTTAATATAAAAATATAAATTATATATTTACATAAATAAAAATAATAAATTATATATTGGATTATCTAAAGACTATCTCAAGTCTAAGAATTACTTCATAAATTTAGTACCCTTGTTGTGTTTATGCAAATAGTACAAGGAAAAGCTTTTGTCACAGGCTAATAAGAAAATTGTATGTAACTAATGAATTTTGCAAAGTGGAGTCCAAATATCATTATCAGTATGTTGAATGAGCAGTGAATTAAAAGGAATTCAAGCAGCAAAAATGTATAGAGAATTCAGTTATCACACAATCATATCAAAGTTAAATCAGTCTTTGATAATTTTCATCTTAAGAAAATAATTTATTTTTATTGACATTAATTTTGTCAGATTAATATTGCTAAAATTAATTTTACTTATATTATAGTTTCACTTACATAAATTTATGTTATATACAAAAGAAAATTATACCAATTTTGGGTTTTACATATTTAAGTAGTACTATAGTAAAAGTAATTTAAATAACTCTAAGAATATAAAAATGCTTTCTCTTTAAAATGGTTTTATATATTATTCAATTGTGAAAGAATGGCTAAAATGACAGCAAGATCATTAGCATGTTAAACTCTACAATGCTAGAAAGAATTTAGTAGTATTTCCTACATATATAATAGTTCCCTGAAAATGAGATTTTACCTCAATTCCTACTTTTTTCTTTAGAAGACGGATTGGCAAACTGCTGCCTACAATATGCTTACAAATAAAGTGTAATTGGAATACAACCACACCCATTCATTTAAGTATGGGTATTGCTGCTTTTGCAGTTGAGACAGAGACCACAAAGGCAAAAATATGGGCTACCTGAACCTATGCAAAAAAAATGTACTGCTTTCTTCTCTATAATTCTACTTTTCTTTTTCTGTAATCTCAGTGGCTCAGGAGGCTGAGGCAGGAGGGTCATGAGATCAAAGCTAGCCTCAGCAATTTAAGGAGTCCTAAGCAACTCAGTGAAGTACTGTCTCTAAATAAAACACAAAAAGGGCTAGGATTGTGGTTCAGTGCTTAAGTGCCCTTGAGTTCAATCCTTGGTACTACTACTACTACTACTACTAACAACAACTGTATCTTAAAATATTTTTATATAGATCAATGAGAGAGGATGGATAAAAGACAATTAAATACACATAAATTTTTTCAACTGGTTTTTGACAAAGGTAAAGGTGAAATTCAGTGGAGAAAGGAAAGTCTTTCCAATCAATGATATTACAGCAATTAAACATGCATAGGTAAAACCCAAACAAAATAAAACAAATTCAATCTAGATGTTATCTTTTCATACAAAACCATTCAAAATAAATCACAAACTTAAATATAAATGGAAAACAAGAAACTTTTCAAGGGTAACAGAAAAAATTATTTAGGATCTAGAGCTAGAAGAAGAATACTTAAGCTTGACACCAAAAGTAAGATCTATACAAATTGCTAAATTGGACATTATCAAAATTAAAAGTTTATCTTCTGCAAATGACCCTGCATTAGTTCACTTTCTGTTATCATGAGAAAATATCTGAGAAGCCAAATAATGAGAAAAGGGTCATGTCAGCTCATGGTTTCAGTGGTCTCAGTGTGTGACTGGTTGGCCTGTTGCTTTCATTCCTGTGTCAAGACTGTACATCCCAATGGAAGCACAGGGTAGAGGAAGATGTTTAACTCATGGCAGCTGGTAAGTAAAAAGAGAGACAGAAAGGGGCTCAGGTCTTAATATCCCCTTCAAGTACACATCCCCAGAGGCCATGCTTCCTCCCACTAGGCCCCATTTCTTAAATGTTCTACCACCTCCCAATGGCACCTTTAATGCACAGACCTTAGAGGGACATTTATCCAAACCATGACAGACCCTGTTAAAAGTACTGAACAGCAAACTACAGATTAGGAGAAAGTATTTGCAAACCATTCAAGGTACTAGTATATAGAATTAGATTATGGACAAATATCTAGGACATGTAAAGAATTCTCAAAACTCAATAGCAGAAAACTATCCATTAGAAAAATGAGTAGAATATATGAACAGACCTTTCAACAAAGATTAAATGGCAAATAAAATTTGCCACTCATATGCAACCAGAGAGAATAAATAGATGGCTTCTGAAAAGATGTTCAACATCACTTGCCATGGAGAAATGAAAGCTAAAACTACAATAAGATATTACTACACATCTATCAGAATGATGAAAATTAAAATTAATTACAATATCAAATGCTGGCATAGTTGGAGAGAAACATTCACTTACACATTGCTTGTGGGAATGCAAAACCAAAGAGCCATTACAAAATGATGTGGCAGTTATACAATTATCATGTGACCTATCAACTGTACTTTGGAACATTTGTCAGAGAAATAATACTTATGCTCATGCAAAAACATATAGACAAATGTTCATAGCAGCTTTATTTGTGATAGCTAAAAACTAGAAACAACCCAGATGTCCACCACTGAGTAAAACTTTAAACAAATTGACATATCCATACAATAGAATACTACTCAAAAATAAAAAGAAATAAAGTATTTAAATATGTAACAGACTAGACACATTTCCAGGAAATTATGCCAAGTGAAAAAAGACAATTCTAAAAGGCTACATATTATTCTATTCATATAACACTCAAAAATGGCAAAATTTTGGAGATGGAGAACAGATTAGTTATTGTGAAATGTTACAGAAGTAGGGCTGAGGTGTGCAGTGAGATGTGTAGGGTGCGAAAAGTGTGAGAATAGGGACTCTTGGTGATACAATCTTGGCTGTGATAGTTATATGAATCTACATAAGTGACCAAATTACATGGAACTAAATAAACAAATAAATACACTGCATAATCACTTCAGCCAATGAAGTAACACACATCAGACTGTAAGGGTTCTGGCTGCGGAAATGTACAAGACAGCAAATTTCTTCTGGTTAAGAAAACTCCTGGAGAACAACAGGCATTTTGTTTTCCGCAACTGGAAATGCCTTCAGTCTCTCCCAGAAACTAATAAACGACTAAAATAATTAATATATGCTAAGATGCTTAGCTGCTTTAGCAATACCCTCCATGAGGAGGCTCTGTGTTAGAGTCTTATCAGCCCCGACCTTGGTCACAGGCACATAGCTCCTAGTAATGAAGGAATTTACTTACTAGGTAATTACAATGTTTCACCAAGCTCTGCTGATTCTGTAACCTGCCTAATAATACAATGAACAGTAATGTACTGATGATCCCAATGACCTGAAGTAACCTATTGATATAAATAAAGCTGGCAGCTCAGATGAGCGCTTTCTCTGTGCCACTGCACCTCGTCTCTGTCTCCCCTCCTTTTGAATTCCTTACATCAGACAGTGGTCTCATAAAAATTATAATGGAATTGAAAAATTCTTAATGGGAAATGATGTCATTGCCACAATAATGTTGTAGCACAACACATTATTTATGTGTTTGTGATGCTGCTGCTATAAACAAACTTGCTATGCTGCCATTCATATAAAAGAATAGCACGTGCAAAAATTATGACAGTACATAATACTTGATAATAGATGTTACTGGTTTATGTATTTATTATACTATACTTTCACCATTATTTTAGAGTTCATTTTTCTTTTTCAAAAAAGAAGTTTATTGTAGAACATTATGTCAGAAGCAGCCTCATGCATCTCATGTTTACTGTGTCTCCTGATTGCTTCATTTTTCTTGTGCTGGATTTAATCTCATGTTGTTTGAATATTTTGGCCCCAGGATCAACAGGAAGATATAGATATAGATAAAATATATAGCTATAGATGTAGATATGTGTATATAATTTATCAAATAGCATAGATGTGCAGTAGGTTACACCATCTTGGCTTGTGTAAGTACACTCTATCAAGTTCTCACAATGACAAAATTGCCAAACACATTTCTCAGAACATGTTCACATCATTAAGCGATGCATGACTGAACATGTAAAATTGGGGAAGTTTGACTAAAATGAATGAATTGAATCACTGTCAATTTCCTCATTATGATAATTATACTATAATCTATCTAGCAACATGTTACCTTTGGGAAAAATCATATAAATGACACACAGAATTATCATTGTTGTTGTTGTTGTTATTATTATTATTACAGTTTCCTTACAGTTGCATGTGAATCTTTAATCATCCCAAACTCAAAGTTCAATTAAATTTTTAAAAATATACCCATGGAATAAAAGTAGTTTTCAAATACTGCACCCCCGTTTTTGGACAAATTTCTCTGAGCAATTTTAATGCATAATTTATTCAATATACATATACTAGGTATCCATCATACTATATAATGGTATCATTAGTAGTATAATTATAATATAATGGCATTAGTATAATTATACTAGTAACTTAAAACTGAAAGACTAAATTTTGACTACCTTAAAACACATAATGAGCAGATAATATTAACATGTTTCTACCAGAAATTATCTTTAAATTTTTATATGTTACAATAAAATACATTAGAACTCTTTTGTGCTAATTCTATAAGTCTCCAAATATTCGATGATAGGCATGTTTAAAATGCTTTGATCACTCCTAATTAAGTACATGAGCAATGGGTTTAGAATGCTTATTTGAATCAAGTCTTTATGATCTACCAACTATGATAACTTATTTGAAACTTTTTGCCTCATCTTCCTTACGTAAAACAATCAGAATAATTAAGTATTCATGAAAGTTTTTATGAAGATTAAATGCAAAGAATCTGGAACAGAGAAAGCCCTGAATTGTTCTTGTTAAGTAATACAAAACATAAAAGAACAGACTGATCCCAAGTTCTCAGCTATTATTAAAAATAATATGTCTTATTATATAACATTCCTATAATATGCAATTATATTATTGAGATAATTTTAGATTACTAGTGAATATATAATTAGACATTTTAGCTGATTTTTAAGGTATCTTGAACTATTTAATTTAAAAAAAAGAAATCATAAAATTTATAGTAACCTATGTTGATTAAACTAATCTAATGTTTTGTAGTTATAGTTTAATCATTATCTTTCATATATATTTACCTATTTCAATGACAAAAAAGTGAGCACTGTAATCCTAGCACTTTGAGAGGCTAAGAAGAGGAGAATCACAAGTTCAAAGCCAGCCTCAGCAATGGAGAGGCACTAAGCAACTCAGTGAGACCCTATCTCTAAATAAAACACAAAATAGGGCTGGAGATGTGGCTCAGTGGTTGAGTACCCCCGAGTTCAATCCCTGGTACAAAAAAAAAAAAACAAATATGACAGAGATATTCCAAAGTTCAACAAATGAAGTATTCATTATGTGAGATCTTGAAGCTTACAATGCCACTGATATTCAGAAAAACAGTAACATTTTATGCTTCTTTAACCCTTTTAAAACAAAACATCTGGCATTCCCTTTTATTTTATGTGAACAAATACACTTGAACTGCTCCTATTAGAGTCCAATACCCTTTAAAGTATTTGGCAGATGTTTTCTGCTTTCCCTCTTATTTGTATTTTTCCTTCCCATTATATACGCATTCTTTCTTTCCCACTTTTCATTTTATAGATTGCTTTCCCAGAGAAGTAATATGTGTGAATAAAAACATGTAATAGAGCCTAACAACACTTCATAACACTTTTTATTTTCACAATTCTTTGAAAGTCATCATTACTCCTATTATTTTGATAGGTTAGTAAAATGTGGCTGTATTTTATTAAAGAATCATGTTACCTACATAGTCACATCATTTTTAATTTCTACTTTCTAATGGCAAATACTACATAAAATTGCCATTTCATTTCAGTCATACAAAGTAGATATGGTAAAAGCCTATTAGGCTCCTGGTCAACTTAACCAGTGTTATATCACTCCCAAGAGCGTATTTTT
Organism: Xerus rutilus; assembly: GCA_028644305.1. Classification (NCBI taxonomy): domain Eukaryota; kingdom Metazoa; phylum Chordata; class Mammalia; order Rodentia; family Sciuridae; genus Xerus; species Xerus rutilus. The sequence continues at coordinate 68,191,142 of CM053399.1, read as the reverse complement.
AATGCTGATCCCAGGCTGCTCTTGAATAACAAGTTTTCACACTTCCCATGGGAGAACATTGCATAGCAAGATTTTAGTATTGAACATTGTCCCTGAAAATATTTAATTTAAGTTTTTCTTTCATTACAATATTATATCTATTCATTCCTTTAAACTACTCTACTTTTGTTTTCATAAATGCTTCATTCAGTTAACTTATGATCAACCAATAAGAATTTTGTCACTACCATTTCCTATAAATGATTTATATTAGCTCAGCTATTCAAAAAAATGGAAAAAAGCCTAAGTATGTATTACTTAGGACCACAGACAACTGACAAATACCTGATTTTTAACCTTTATTTAACTGGTATTTATTAAGCAGATTTATTTTACATGAGTCTAAAAAAGAATACAAGTAAAGTAAAAAAAAAAAGTTGAATTGGAAGCATTGCAATGAAACACAGTGATTGAAAAAATAAGGAAAAATTGACTTATCCAACAAACCAGCCCTTCACATTAGCACAGTCTTAAACTATCTGAAGTCAATTGTTACCTATTTTCCCTGAGATTAGCTGAGATAAATATTTTTTCATTATTTAAATTGATGAATATGACATATAAACAAGTGAGAGGAAATAAATTGGCAAATAGATGAAATGTAACATCTAACATTATGATATACAAAATTTCATGTGACTACACCGGATTTAGTAGAAATAGTAGTCATCAAGAAAACATTTGCAATAGTAGCAGTTATAAATGATAACATTCTATAGAGACCAAATAATCAATGTATCAAATCTTAGTTAAAATTTTTCAAGAAAAAGAATGTATATTTTTTTATTCAAAATAATATTTAATCATAAGGATAATGTACAAAAAAAATTGTTAAGAATGTATATTGATGTGAATAATTTTAAAAATTAAAAGGAAAAATTGTGAATTGATAACTGCAGAGAGAAATGATCAACACTTTAAACTGACACTATGACATTTACTGCCTCAAATTTTTATCACAAAAAAATCAATAATGTTATGATTATGATTAAATATCTAATATTCTTGAGCAAAAGGAAAAATGATCCTAAAATCAAAAACATGATCCTAAAAGTGAAATACCCATTAGCTCAAAATGTTCATATCAAAATAATATGTTTGTGTATTTAAACTATGTAATGAAGACCCTCTGATGTTTGAAATTAAAATAAATTATTTTGAAATGATCTATTATTCATAATTTATTCATTTAGCAAACATTTACTAAGGGACTACTTTATTCGAGATGGAGGCACTACTAGGGAATTGAACCCAGGGTCTTGAACATGCCAAGCAAGTGGTTCTAACACTGAGCTACTTCCCCAGTCCCTTCCACTTTTTATTTTGAAATAGAATCTCACTAAGTTGCTCAGGCTGGCCTCCAATGTGTGACCCTCCTACATCAGCCTCCTAAATAGCTGGGATTACAAGCATGCATCAACAAGTGGCTACTGAGAGACTTTTAATTGTTAAATTGGGATCAGTAATGAGGAGAAGATTCCTGACTACAAGGAGTTTAACATCTGTGAAACTTATGGAGAATTGCATTTTGTAACTGTAATAAATCTTCTTAAATAAAAAGTAAGATATACTTTAATATGAATGCTTTTTTAAAAGTTTATTGGTATTTTTATAAGTGTGGTTTACAACACATTTCACAAAAAAAGAAAAAGGGAAAAAAACTTTTTCAATGAACACGCATAACAATGTTTTTATGTTAGAAAGCATGTGGGCTAGAGAGGTATGTATATGCTTAAAACTGATGTAAAATAAATTGTACCACTCCTCATTACTTGTTTTTTTTTCCTTTTTATGTTAATGTATGAATTTTTTTATGTTTTCTAATTTTATTTTTTATATTGATAAGAAGTGATGTATTTCAGCATTGCCATTGGAAAATTTAGACAAAAACAAAAATTAAATAAACATTTCCTAATGACAAAGCAAATCTATTATACATTTTCCTTTTAATTATAAAGGGGAAGGCAAGGTGAAGAATTAAACATATTAACCTTCATACCCTTTTCAAATAACAATAATTAGACAGCTATCCACAAATGAAAATTAGAAAATTGCTTTAAGAAAGTTTAGGAACCCCATTAAAAAAAACTGCAGCAACATAAAGGAGAGACAAAACAGAGAGGGGCAATCACCTCACAGAAAGGGTAGCAAAAAATAGTTGTACTTTTTTGCTTCAACCATTTTCCCAGGTGTGACAATTCTGCACCAAGAGAAATCTGGACACTTGAATTCTCCTCGTGGGGAAAAAAGAGAGCAAAATAAGTGAGTAGCCTCCTCATGCTTTCAGAGCACTACCTGAAAGGTGACTTTGTTCATAACACCAAGGTTGCTGCAGAGATAGGCGTACCCTGCAAATCTGGAGCTAGGAACTAAATTAATGAAGTTCTTCCAATGGAATCCAAAACATGCTAAACAGCACCATAAACCAATAGAGAAGTGCAAATGTCATTGGCAAAGGTAAATATGTAATACAATACAGAATAATATGACAATGTAATGAAGATGCACTACTTAACACTAATGTAAAAGATAAAGATAAAAACATTAGCTATAACTGCAGAAATTTGGTAATCAATTTACAATATATAAAAATATAAAAATAAATAGAGTAGAGTAGCAGGTAAAAATGTAGAGTTTTTGTGTGCAACTAAAATTAAGTTGTCATCAAATTAAAACAGACCATTATGAACAGGAGAGGCTAGAAGTAAACCCACACATCTACAGTCAACTAATCTTTGACAAAGGTACTGCGAACACACATTAAAGAGTAATATTTTCAATAAATGGTGCTAGCAAAACTGGATATCCACATGTAGAAGAATGAAACTAGACCTCTCTCTGTCCAGTAACAAAAATTAACTAAAAATGAGTAAAAGATCTAATGTAAACCTAAAATATATCTTCACCTAAAAGCCTGGAAATGCTTCAGGATACTGGAACACATAAGGATATTTTGACTAAGACCTGAAAAGCACAGGAAACAAAAGCAAAAAGTGACAATATCAAACTAAAAATTTCTGTATGGCAAATAGATAATCAACAGTGTGAACTGAGAAAATGGGAGCAATTATACATCTGACAAAGGGCTAAGGAATTCAAACAACTCAAAAATAAAAATGAACAAAACAAAAAGAACATTCCCAAATAATCTGATTTAAAATGGGCAACAGATCTAAATAGACAATTTCCCAAGGAAGATATAAACATAACCAAAAAGTATATTAAAAAATGTTCAACATTGCTAATCACCAGAGAAATGCAAATCAAAATCACAATGACAGGTGATCTCACTCAAGTAAGAATTCCTATTATCAAAAAGAATAAAGATAACAAAAGCTGGTGAGTATGTGGAGAAAAGGGAACCTTTGCACACAATTGGTAAAAAGATAATTAGTACAGCCATTATGGAAAACAATATGGAGGTTCCTCAAAAAATTATAATTAGAAGTACTATATGATCCAGCAATGTCTTTCCTGGATATATGTCTGAAGGAAATGAAATGAGTATGTCAAAGAGACATCTGCACTTCCATGTTCATTGTATCGCTATTCACAATAACCAAGAAATGTAAAAAAACCTAAGTGTCCATCAACTGATGAATGAACAAGGAAAATATGGTACATAAACACAATGAAATACTATACTATAAAATTCTGTCATTTGCAACAACAAAAATAAAACTGGAGATCATTTTATTAAGTGAAATAAGGCACATAAATTTTAGTGGCATATGACTTAATTCATGTAGAATTTTTAGAAGTTTATCTTATAGAAGATGAGAGTAGAATAGTGGTTATCAGAGGCTGAGAGTGAAGGGTGGGGAAAGGTTGATTATCAGGTATTGTTATAGATAGACCACTAAAATTACTCTGGTACAGGTCACCATCTAGGATATTAATTGCCAAATCCAACTGGATGCTCTTACTTCTCTTATCAGTTAATAATTCTGCAGCATTTGACACGAAATGATCACATTTCTAAAAGTCTTTCAATTTTTTTTGCATATGGCACTTTTCTCCTGATTCTAATTCGGCTTACTGACCATTCTTCAGTCTCATTTGTTTCTCCCATCACATCTTTCTTCCTAACTTACTGTCAAGTGAAATGCAATTGCAAAAACAGGATGCATATTATTTACTCATTTCTGATCTGTAGAAGGATATATATTTATATGGTCGGTACTGAAGATTGAACCCAGGCACATTTTGCCACTGAGTTACATCCTCAGCCCTTTTAATATCTGATTTTGAGACAGAGTCTCACTAAGTTTCTGAGGCTGGCCTCCAACTCACCATCTTTCTGCCTCAGCCTCCCAAGTTGATGGGATTATAGACATGTGCCACTGCACCCAGCTATTAGGCATACATCAATAGACATAAATATTCAGTGTGTTCATGTAAATTTTATTTATGTATAAGTCTGAAAAAAATATTTATGTATATCAAAATGTTCTGTTAGAAAACAATAGAGATGATCTGGGTGAATTTAATTCAATTCTGTAGTTTCTAAATATTCTCTCATATATCACATATGACTATTAAAACTGGAGAGTCAATAATAAATTAGCCAATTATGCTTATATACTTTTCAATTAGACTTATATATTACTTCCAAAACTGCTCTTCAAGCCCAGATCTTTTCCATGACCTGGATGTCCCAGAGTCAAATTCACTCCTCACCACCATTCCTCTTTTAATCCCCAAATCATACTTTCCCCTAGATAAAGTACTTTGTTGCTGCTCTATCTTTACAAATGTATAGTTCCTAAGTGGAATGCTTTATGAATTATTCATATGTCTACCCCTAGTGTAAAGCATGCATCGTGTCTTATAAAAAAAGTTACTGATATTAGTTAAGTGAATAAACTAAAGGCATTAATCTTTATTCCTTATGTTTTAAGGAATTATTGAAGTTTTTCAATTGGATACTAACATATTTGAATTTGTAATTTAAGATTAATCTCCAGATATAGTCATGTTCTGCTTAACAATGTAGATACATTTTGAGAAATGTGACATTAAGTGATTTCCTTTTTGTGTGAACATCATAGAGTAGGCTTACATAGGTCTAGATGGCAAAGGGCAATCACTTGGTAGAAATGAGAAACATAATAAAAAATATGTGAAGCTACTGCTAGCATAAAATGGCATGTATTTTACAGTAAACATGTTTACAAGTAGCAGTACCCTGTAAAATAACAAAAAATAGGACAGTAAAGACATAAACCAATAACATAGCTGCTTCTTGTCATTAACTTCTGTATATGATTGTATGTGCTACACTTTCATTCAACTGGCAACACAGATTTGTTTGTATCATCACCATAAACACATGAGCAATTCATTGTACTACAATGAGAAGGGGAAGAATTTTTCAGCTTCACTATAATCTTAGTGGACCACTGTAGTATATGTTGTCATTGACCGCAATAGTGTGATGTAGTTATTATTTTAAAAATGAAATGAAAACATAAGAGTTTAGAAGAGAGAAGTATAAAATGTCACAAAATTTCTAAGCATCAATGTAGATACATCTGATACAGTTGGTTCCTAAGGAACAACAAAAACAAAAACAAACCCACATTCTTTACACACTTGCTTTTAAAGTTACACGTAAGTTGTTATTACTGGTTTTTAGTGATTCTAAAATGAATCTTTGCTGCCATCTTGTGGTGAAAAACAATATTTAGATTTTTATATCACCAAGTTTTTCAAGAGTTACAGTCCATAGTTACCTCTATTGAGTTCTTTGTTATTTAAAAAGAAATTTCAAATTAACACAAACATTTAAAAGTATTCTTTCTGCTGCTTTCATGATAACTCAGTCTTTTATCTATACAGACTTATTTATATCCTTTTGAACAAATATTATTTTATGATTGTAACAAATATTTCTAAGCTCATTTCTAAGCTCTTTATTCAAATTTTTGCTCAATTTTTCTATAAATGCTACAGGCTAAAGAAAAACTTCAGTGATATTTGTGAATTTACTTGTCAAACTCTTTTATTATTGAATACATATAAACTCATTTATTCAATACATATTTATTTATTTATTTTAAATATTTTTTAGTTGTAGATGCACACAATAGCTGAATATTTTTTTATTTCTATTTTTTTTTATGTGGTGCTGAGGATCGAACCCAGTGCCTCACGCATGGGAGGCAGGCGCTCTACCACTGAGCCACAATCCCAGCCCTCAATACATATTTATTAAGTGCCTATTTTATGCCTGTCTTTGCTATAAGCACTCAAGATACAAAAATATAATAATAGCAAAAAGAGAGAGAGAAATAAATGACTTTTAGAAGTAATAATCTATTGAGACACATGAGGTAGATTTATAAGACATATTCTTTTAAAACATTCATATTTTCCACAATTACAAACTGCACAAGTATAGAAGGAAAATACAGAAAAAGAAAATTATCTATAAAATAGGAACTTTTTGAGACAATATAGTTTAGAATTCTCAAAATTTAACATATAAAATATTGCAAAAAAATGCAAGTGTTAGTGATTTTCTGTATTGATGGGATTATAGAAAATATAGTATGACTAAATAAGTCAGCAATAAATTTTAATAACTTGTCTCAATTCAGTCTGAACAAGCCTTTTCACATTCATATGTACCATCTAAAGAGCTTATAGTATAATGAAGATTGAAATGGTTTAGAATAACTAGAAACACTAATTTGGCAAAGGATTGTACCACTTTATGTTTACTTCTTCTCTCACTTACAAGTGTAATAATTATCAGAAAGATTGGATTCTACCAGGCATTTTACGTATTGATACCTGAGAAGACTGGGAGTAGAAGGAGAAAAGTACATAATGCAGATAAAAAGAGACATTGTCTCATTACACTACACACTTAGTATAGGGAATCAGTGACCAAAAGAATATGGGGCACAAATTCTATATGATCCTCACTTCTTTTGTGAAGCTATTAAAATTACTAAGAACATCATCTTGGATGGAAAGTGAAAGATAAAAACAAAAATGAGATTTTTATCATAGGAAAATATTTTACATCTTTTTTTTTTAGTACCAGGGATTGAAACTCAGGAGTACTCAACCACTGAGCCACATCCCCAGACCTACTTTGTGTTTTTTATATGAACATAGGGTCTCATTGAGTTGCTTAGCATTTCGCCATTGCTAGCTTTGAACTTGAGATTCTCCTCTCTCAACCTCCCAAAGTGCTGGGATTACAGGTGTGTGCCACCGTGCCCAGCATATTTTTGATATGAGATTTTAATAAATTATATCCATAAAGGTTTCTGACTGCAGAGTAAATTCAAATATGGGTAATATGGACTCTATGGGCAAAATTGTACTCTTCAAATAACTGCTTATATGTGCTTATATGAGTGTACATGTGCATGTACTAAAAAGTGAAATTATAAATATGTATTTTTTAAATAGACAATATTGCCATCTCTATTTATTTTTACTGTCTATATTTTAGTTACTTCCTTGGTTTCTAGGGATGAATTTAAATGTATTGTTTGTAATTTTTATTTTTAAAATTTGAAAGTCTAAAAATTTCAAAAGCTAAGGCAATCCAAATTCATTAATAGTTTTTAGAGATATTTATATTTGTTTTTAATATGAAAATTTTGTTAGAAAAAGTTACAACATACAAGAATGCCAATAGCCCAAGAAACAAAGTACATGAATCAACATTTCTCAAAGGAAGACAAACAAATGCCCAGCAGATGTGAAAAGCTGCCCAGCCTTACTGTCTTCAAGGAAATATAAAATGAAAGCACAATGTGGTGTCACCTCACACTTGTTAAAACAGTGATTATAAAAAACAACAAAGGATAACAAGTCTTGATAACAAGTTTTGAAGAAAATAAAACCTTTGTACACTGTTGGTGGGTATGCAAATTGATATAACCACTGTGAAAAATAATATGAAGTTTCCTCAAAAAATTAAAAATAGGACAAGCTCAATGACTGGTGGCCTGTAATCCCAGCAGCTCAGGAGGCTGAAGCAGGAGGATAAGCCAGCCTCAGCCAATTTGCAAGACCCTGTCTCAAAATAAAAAATAAAACAAAAGGGTTAGGGATATGGCTCAGTGTCTAAGCACCCCTGGTTTCAAACCCCAGTTCAAAAACAAAAACAAAAACAAATTTAAAAAGAACTATCATATGATCCATAAACTCTGCTGCTGAGTATATATCCAAAGGAAATGAAATGAAGCATATGTACAGTCTCATATTAATTGTAGTAAAATTCACAATAGCCAAGATATGAAAACAACTTGTGTCCATCAACAAATAAACATATAAACAATATTTGGGATTTATATATACAGATGTTGAAATATTATTCAGTCCTTACAAAGAAGAAAATCTTATCATTTGAGACAACATGAATGAATTTATAGAATGTTATGCTAAGGAAAATAAAGAAGGCAAAAACAAACACTGGTGCTGGGGATGTTGCTCAGTGTAGAATACATGTCTAACATGTGCAGGGTTTGGGGTTCAATCTCCAGCACTAAAAAAAAAATACTGCATGATTTTACGTGTGGAATCTGAAATAGTGGAACTCTTAGTAGCAGAAAGAAGTAGAATGGTGGATATCAGGGACTGGGTAGGGGTAAAGGAAGTGGAGAAATGGCCAAACACTACAGTTCAGATATGCAAAATTAATACTTTCTTGAGATCTAATGTATAACATGGTAAGTACATTTAGCAATAATTTATTATATACTGGAAATTTACTAAGAAGAGATCTTTATTATTCTCACACACACCCAAAAGGTAATTATGTGAAGTGATGGATATGTTAATTAGTTTGATTGCTGAAAAGTATTTCTCAGTGTAGATGTATATTGAAACATCATGTGGTTCACTTTGAATATATACAATTTTTATCTGTTAATTATGCCTTAATGAAGGTGGAGAAAATCTTACAAAATAAACTTCAGGCCCAGAGGGCTTCATTAGAAATTCAACAAAACATCTAAGAAAGAATCAAGGGCAGCATGCTATCTGTTCCTCTGGTACCCTTGCAAGAATTCTGTTTTTATTCTTCATACTTGAATAAATTCTACTCCTTTCACTCTTGCAAAAAAGAAAAAGAGTAATTTTTTATGAACTCTTCCAAAATTGAAGATAAGTGATTACTTTCCAACTTATTCTGTATCTCCACTATTACCCATTTAGGAAAACAAGAGACATGATTTAAAAAAATTACAGATCAATATTCCTCCTGAACACAAATAACAATAATTCTTCAGACTACGTGAGCAAATCAAATTCAGCTACATATAAAAATCATGACCAAGTGGAGTTTATCCTAGGAGTGTAAGGTTGGTACAACATTCAAAAATCAACCAATTTAATTCACATACTAACAAATTTGAAAATAAAATCCATATGATCACCTTAATATATGCAAAAAAGCATTTTACAAAATCCAACACACATTTATGATAAAATATACTGCCAAAATGAGAACTGATGAGAGGTTCTTTAGCTTGTGAAACTACTGAAAATTTAGAGTAAATATGATAGTTAATAGTGAAAGACTAAATGCTTCCCTACAAAGCTCACACCACTTCTATTTAATGTTATGATAGAGATTCTAGACAGTGTAACAGAAAGAAAAGAAATAAGACATCCATATTGGAAAGGAAGATGTTAAACTGTCTCTGATCTCAGATAGTATGATTATCTATGAAGAAAACCAGACACAATCTACATAACGTATCTGTCACTAATGGGTGAATTGAGGTTTTTCGAATGGGAGATCAAAATACAAAACTCAACTACATTTCTTATACTACCAAAAAATAGAAGTTATAAAAATTATATCCTTAAAATGACATGCAAAAATTGGGGATATTCAGGAATGAACCTTACAAAAAATACATAAGATTTTTAAAGTGAAAAAGAAAAAAGAAGTGAAGTGTAAAGTGAAAACATCAAAATATTTTCAAGAGTAATTAAAAATCACCTAAATAAAAGGAAAAAATACATCACATCCTGGTAGGAAATTTTCAATGTCGTTATAGTATTAATTCACCCCAAATTGACCCAAGATTCAACACAATGCCAATCAAAATCTCAGCAAGCTATCTTTTAGGTACTGAAAAGCAGATTCTAAATTCCATGTGAAAATGCAATGGATGTAGAATAGGCAAAATAACTTGATAAATAATGTTAAAAGACCAATAAATGACTCAAAATTTATTATAAAAGCATATCTATCAGAATAACTAAAATTTTTAAAATACTTTGAGAATATAAAATGCTGACAAGGATATGGAAAAATCAAATCAGCAATTCATTGCTGGTGGGAATATAAAATGGTATAGCTGTCTAGAAAAGAGTGTGGCACTTTCCTACTTAACTAAAACATGTGCTTACCATATGATCCAGTAACTGCTTTCCAGGCTATGTATCCTGGAAAAATGAAAACTTATACTCAGACAAAAACCTATCTGTGAATGTTCATACCAGAGTTTTACCTGTAATAGACAAAACCTGACTCAGCCTAGACATTTATTGTATAGATAAAAAGTTTTAAAAACCTGCATTTTGTATGTAGTAAGGTATACACTTAGAAATAAAAACACACACACACAAATTGGGTCTAACTCCAAGGAATTAAGTCGAATGAAAAAAAATCAGGTGCAAAAGGTTAACTACTGCATAATTGCAAACATTTTAAACTCCATTTTAGTACATTAAATTTTAAAATTTTAATAATAGAGAATAGTGATTGTCAGAGAATGGGAAAAGAGTGTAGAGTGGAAAGTAGTTAATGGAGTCATTCAGTATTTTGACAGTGGTAGTAAAACTGGATAGAACTTAATAAACTTATATACACATACACACACAGGTATAAGTAAAACTGGGGAAGATCAAATAGTATCAATTTATTGTGTCAAAATCAAAATCCTAGATTGAGTTCCAAGATGGCGGCCTAGACGGACTCCTCCATGCTAGTCTCTCCAGGACCGGACCTTGCAGTAGTGGAAATACCATCTCCCAGCCAGCTTCTTGACATCATCCTACAGCTCATCATCCCCCACAGGACTTTCACTCGCGCGTGTAGGTGGGGCCACCAGGCAGCAGTGATCGCCACAAGCAGCATGACTTCAGCGGCAAGCAGCAGAACACAGCACGGAGCGGGGCTCCAGCCCAGGGCTCTAGCCCAGGATTCGCTCCAGGTGGACAGGTCCTACTTCTACACAGCATACCTGGCTCCAGCACTCATCCAACTACACAGGACCCCTAGCAATTGCTCCTGTGGACAAACATCTCCCACACGGGACCCCCGGCTACTGTTCTTTGTGGATCCCCATCTAACATGGCAGAACATCCTGCACCAGGGAATGCCAGACAGCATCTCGGGACAAAATTTGACTTCAACACAGCACACCATGAAACACTGTCTCCACCAGCGGCCCAGACCTTCACCCCACTGCTGAAGCAGACGGCTTCCTGGTAAGACACACACCCAGGACATTTTTCACCCAGTGGGGAAGTCCAGTAAGCAACGTACAATGCCACCTACTGGAGGTGAAAGGAAGCAGACCTGTTTATTTACTTTGAGACATTTTAAAATTTTTTTTAATTTTTTAATTTTTATTTTATCCGTTATCTTTTTCTCCTAAGATTCCTCTTGTTTAATCTTTTGCTTTATTTCTCTGCTCTTTCCTTCTTTCCTTTCTTCTTTCCTCTTTTCTCTCTCACTCTTTTCCTACCCTCTAATCATCAACAGTTGTGAAACTAAGTATTTGTTATACAGTAGGATATGGTAGATTGGGATTTCTGAACTGTATACTAGAGTGGTATTATATAGTCTTGTAACTCCCACTTGCATGTGTTTTATTTTTCTTAATATCATGTCTCCTCACTAGCTGTACTCTTTTTTCTTTCTCCTTACTGGTCTTCCCCAACTCTCTGTTTCTCTTTCTAGTAATAGTCAACTTCTCTTGGATTCCTTTTTCATGCTTTCTAAGATCTAATAACCATATCCTCACTTCCTGCTACCTCAGCATTCTATCCTACACCCCACCCTCAAGTTTACCTAGCCCACCAACAGAAATTATAGACCCTTGTGCAAACCTATTGTTTACATAATAGATGTAAACAATAAGTGTTGTATATTGTGACTAAACTGTAAATGTATTTGGGAGCTATTAGGAGCTACTTGGTTTGAAACTATACATTGTTTGCATTGAGATCAATCAATATTGGTCTCCCCTTTAAAGGAGAGGTATTAAAACCCCACAGAGAAACTGTAATAGGAGTAAAAACTGTAACACCTTGGATCAGCAGAGCTAGAAGGAAAGACACACAAACATAATGAAAAAACAAGGGAAGAAAGTGCCTCAAACAAACCAAGATACTACACTATTAGAATCCATGGTCAGTACAGCAGAAAAATGACAGAACAGGAATTCAGGATCTACATAATTAAAATGTTCTGTGACTTAAAGAATGATAAAAGAGAGCAAGCCCAGTCAGCAAAAGATCATTTTGAAAAAGAGATACATAGGCAAATACAGGAAGTAAAAGATCACTTCAATAAAGAGATAGAGATTCTGAAAAGGAACCAAACAGAAATCCTTGAAATGACAGAAACAATAAACCAAATTAAAAACTCAATAGAAAGCATTACCAACAGATTAGACCACTTGGAAGACAGAACCTCAGATACTAAAGACAAAATATTTAACCTTGAGAATAGAGTTGACCACACAGTGAAGATGGTAAGAAACCAAGAACAGAACATCCAAGAACTATGGACTCACATTAAAAGACCAAACTTGAGAATTATTGGGATAGAGGAAGGCATAGAATTCCAAACCAAAGGAATGAGTGTATAGATAGTTAATAATATGGGCCCGTCCTTGAGTGTGACTTAGGACAAGGGAGCTAATTAGTGGGGAATTTGGAAAAACTTTGAGGAATCACCTCAATGTTATTGTGCAGGGCCATCTGGCACACTAATGAGCTCTTGGTGCCTCAAAAATTTCATCCTTTTATCCTGTGAGTTTTGAAATCTGGCCAGTTCCCACCTCACAGAGATTTTACGGCCGAAGGCCAGCTGCATTACGCTGGACTGCATGTTGGGAGGGGTTGCTGTGTCTTTTTAAGCCCTCCAAAGGAGAGAGAAGAAAGAAGAAGGGGATCTATCTGGACCAGAGAAGAAGGGGATCCATCTGGACCAGAGAAGAAGGGGATCCATCTGGACCAGAGAAGAAGGGATCCATCTGAAGAGGAGAGATTGAATCCATCTGAGAAGAAATTTCAACAGGGGAAGAAAGAATCTGATGTTTTGAGTAAGAAGAAGGAACCTGAGAAGAAGGAAACTGACTTGTAAGGAAGAAAGCAGACTCTCACCTGCGCTGTTTCACCCCACTCTTGGTGTTGCTGATTTTACCCAAGGCTGGGTGTTGAAGGTGGTGATGACGCTTTAAGTGGAAAAGAAGGACTCTCACCTGTGCTGTTTACTCTATCCTTGGTGTTGCTGATTTTGCTGATTTTGCTGATTTTGCTGATTTTACCCGAGGATAGGTGTTGAAGGTGTTGATGCTGTTGTGAGTAAAGAAGAAGGATCTTGAATGGTGCTTTGAGGAGAAAGACTCTGAAGGTGATGATGGTGCTTTGAGGAGGAAGACTCTTACCTATGTGTCCATCCCATTCGTGGTGTTGCTTATTTTACCCAAGGCTGGGTGTTGGAGGTAATGATAATGCTTTGAGTGTACTTGCAAACCCATGTTGTGTTATCCAGTGTTGATTGGTGAGTGCTAATTGGGCTGGAGCCGCTCTTTCTTTCTGTTCTTCTATATTATTGATTCATTATATACAATATTCAATATTGTAAAGTATAACTGTTGCTTGCTTTGTTATATTGTCTCATATTAAAGCTTATAAAACCCATCCTGTTGTGAGGCTGGTGATTCACCCCATGAATCTGCCTAGATAAATTAGTCTGAGCTCAGCAATTCTTGGTCATAGATCCAGACCAAGACAATGAGCAATCTATTCAATGAAATAATATCAGAAAACTTTCCAAATATGAAGACTGATTTGGATAATCAAATACACCAAATGTACAAAATCACAACAGACCTACACCAAGTCACATCATAATGAAAATGCCTAACATTCAGAATAAGGAGAGAATCTTAAAAGCCACAAGAGAAAAGAATCAGATTACATACAGGGGGAAGCCAATTAGGATCAATGCAGACTTCTCAACCCAGACTCTGAGAGCAAGAAGATCATGGCAAAGCATATACCAAGAGCTAAAAG
>CM053399.1:68091094-68166987 GCA_028644305.1 Xerus rutilus | reverse complement strand
AACATAACAGAAAAAAACAAATTTTCAGAAGCTGTACACACTATTCACTGAAAACATTTGTTGAGGCAAATAGAAAAAAATATTGTTACAATCATAATTTTTCTAACTTTGCACAAAATTATAAGCAGATTACATTCTTCATATTAAACATCTTTATATGCACTTTCAATGAACAGTATATATATATATATATATATATATATATATATATATTTTTTTTTTTTTATCAACCATCTTTACTATACCCATTCCCCTTTCCTGCCCCTCACCTTCCCCATGTCGCGTCCAGTGTTTCTCTATTTCTCTTATGTTTCCCATTCCCACCTCCCTTATTCATCAGTATCCATTAATCAGAGAGACCATTCGGCATCTTATAGTCTTAAAAGGGGATAAGGAAGAAAGAAAAGAAAGGGCAATGCAGACTTATTTTATTTCATTATTATAGTAAAAAAAAAAAAAAAAGCCTTTTACTTTTGCTGTTTAACCAAGGAAAGGAGAAAAAATTGTCTCAAGAATTCCACCTTGGCCAGATCCTGGAATTTTTCACTTTTTTCCTGCTCACTGTGAAAACTGAAGCTCAGGATCATCTCAAGCAAAGATCATTCCCAGCTCTGGAGATGAGATTTTGTATTTTCACATAGTTTTTGTCCTCTTGGTATTTCCAATGATCTTGCATTTATGTATTTATGATAAGTTATAAAGAATTTTATCCTCGGGCTGAGGTTATGGCTCAGTGGAAGTGCTTACCTAACATGCGTGAGGCACTGGGTCCAATCCTCAGCACCACATAAAAATAAAAGATATTGTGTCCACCTATAACTGAAAAAAATAAATATTTTTTAAAAAGAATTTTATCCTGTGTTTGTAATTGTTTTCCATGAGATTGGCCAGCATACCTAATCCAAAAAACCTTATGATAGGAAAGTTAGTAACATATTTAACAAAACTATTTAGAAAAACTCTACATGTATTCAGAGAAAAAAACAAAATCTATAGAGAAAAAAAAATTATTCTAGCTCCTAACTTCTCTTTTGCAATAGCAAATACCAGAAAATACTGGAGTTATAACTATGAGAAAAGCTTAGAAAAGGGTTTTTTTATCCCCAAATTTAATATCCAGGTAAGTTGTCATCCCCCCAAAATGACATAGAACTTTAAGAATTCAGATCCAGGTGCAGTGGCACAACCCTGTAATCCCAGGGACTTGGCTGAGACAGGAGAATCACAAGTTCAAAGCCCAGCCTCATCATCTATGCAAAGACCTCTGTAATTTAGTGAGACTTTGTCTCAAAATGAAAAATAAAAATATCTGGAGATGTAGCTCAGTGGTATAGCACCCCTGGGTTCAATCCCTAATACCAAGAAAAAACAAAAAAATTTCAGAAAATAAGTTACTCTAGATAAAATTAAAAAACTAAAATGAATAAAAATATGGCAAGATTATTAAAGTAAAGCATTAAAAATATTATGTATAAATAATACAAGAGATATTAGACATAAAAACTAAAGGTTTAATACTAATAGTGTGGTTTTTAATTCTCTTTATATTATTAATATCTAAGAAGTAAAAAGATTATCAGAGGAAATATGAATTTCTATTAATTAAGCTGTCACTGGATGAAAGCATTACATATATAAATTTAATTTATTCTTCATAACATCCCATTAAGTAGGTTATTGATTTTTTCTTCTTGATCTAAGAAATTACCTCAATCACAGTGGCTTGAAAACACAAATTTATTACCTTACTAGAGCTCCATGTTAGAATACTGGTCTAATACTCACCAGCATTGATCTCACTGAGCTCAATTTAGTGTGTCAGTGGAACACACTGAATTCTGTGAACATACTGTGTTCTTTTATGAAGCCTCTAGAGGAAAATGTTTCCTTTCCTTCTTAACTTACAGAAGCTGCCCACAGTCCTCAGATTAGACTCCTTCCTCCATACTCAAAGTCAGTAATTACAGGTCAAATTCTCACATCACATCACTAATTGATGCTTCTTCCACTTTTCAGGAAATTTGGGATGAAATTAAACCTATCTTATTATCCCATGTAATATCTATTTTTTCTTTTTTGTGCTTTTATTAGTGCATTACAGTTATACATAATAGTTGGATTATGACATGATCATACATTCATGGAATTTTACTTTGGGGGAAGGTACCAGGGATTGAACTCAGTGGTACTCGACTACTGAGCCACATCTCCAGCCCTAGTTTGTGTTTTATTTAGAGACAGGGTCTCACTGAGTTGCTTAGCAACTCGCCATTGATGAGGCTCAGGCTTTGAACTTGTGATCCTCCTGTCTCAGCCTCCCAAAGTGCTGGGATTACAGGTGTGCACCACTGCTCCTGGCTGAATTTTACTCTATTTCAGTCCCCAGTGTACCATTTTTCCCTCTCCTTTCTCCACTCCCATTCCCTTTGCTCTACTCTACTGGTCTTCCTTTCACTCATTAATTTTTAATTTGTGCTTTACAGATATATATAAAGGTGGAGTTCACTGTGGTGTATTTATACATGCACGTAGTGTAATTTTGCCAAATTCATTCTGCATTTTCTTCCCTTTCCTATCCCTCCCCCTTCCCTCTCAATTTCCTTCTTCCGCTCAACTGATCTTCCCTATATATTTATGGGTAACATCTATTTTAAGGTCAGCTGATTAAAGATTTTAAGTCCAGAGAGCCCACAGAATGGGAGAAAATCTTTGCCACATGCACCTCAGATAGAGCAGTAATCTCCAGGATATATAAAGAACTCAAAAAACATAATACCAAAATAATAAATAAGCCAATTAATAAATGGGCAAAGGAACTGAACAGACAGTTTGCAGAAGAAATAAACATGAATAGTCAACAAGTATATGAAAAAATGTTCAATGTCACTAGCAATTAGAGCAATGAAAATTAAAACTACACTAAGAATTTATCTCCAAATAGAATGACAATTTTCAAGAATACAGGTAACAATAAATGTTGGTAAGGATGTGGAGAAAAATGTACACTTATACATTGTTGATGAGACTGTAAATTGGTGCAACCACTCTGGAAAGCAGTATGGAGATTATTCAGAAAACTTGGAAAGGAACCACCATTTGACCAAGTTATTCTGCTCCTTGGCATATACCCAAAGGACTTAAATCAGCACACTATAGTGACATGGCCACATCAATGTTCATAAGAGTTCAATTCACAATAGCTAAGCTATTGAACCAAACTAGGTGTCCTTCAATAGATGAATGGTTAAAGAAAATGTGGTATACATACACAGTGGAATATTACCCAGCCATAAAGAATGAAATTAAGGCATTTGCCAGTAAATAGATGGAACTGGGGACTATTTTGCTAAGTAAAATAAGCCAATCCCAAAAAACCAAAGACCAAATGTTCTCTCAGATATGCAGATACTGACTCACAACAGGCAGGGTGCTGGGGAGTGGAGGATCACTAGATTGGAGAGGGGGAAATAGGGGAAATGGAGAGGGGATGGGAAAGACAGTAGTATGAATCAGACATAACTTTCCTATGTCCATATATAAATATACCACCATTTTAACTCCACATCATGTACAACCACAAGTGTTAGGTTAAGCAGGACATGGGGAATGCAGACGGCTGTCTCTGTTAATGCAGACCAGAGCTGTAAGCAATGTGCATGCGGAGAATGCACCAGCATGGCCGCCATGGGTTGCGTGCACCTAACGCAGCACGCATGCAAGGAACGCAGCATGTATACGCCGAACACACCAACATGGCCACTGCCAACAGCATACACAGAGGAATACGGAACACTCAACATGGGTGCCACCATGTTTCCCAGATCATCCCGGAAGTACTCTGAACTCAGGGGGATCCCCTGACCAATCTCCGAGGACACCGGACTCTAGACCACCTCCTCTTCCTACCTCGGGCCCTTCCCTTCCTGCCTTAAGTCTTCCTTTTTCCGGGCGGGGCCCTTTAAAACTCCTGCGCCATCAGGCTTAAGCTGCCATATTGCCCGCTCAAGCCTGGTGATCGGGGGTGTGGCCTGGGAGCATACTTTCCAAAATAAAGCTTGTTCTGGTCCTATTTTACTTCCTTCTGGTCATCTAGCTTTACAAGAAGTGCTTCTTTGTATCATTTAATATTTTTGTCTTAAAATCTACCTTGTTAATGCTTTAACTTTTGCTGTTTTTCTTTGGTTTTGCCTAATTAACCTTAGGCCATCCATTCATATTTAACCTTAGTCATTTTGTTTTGGTTGTTTCTTTAGTAAGAAGCAGATAGATTGCTTCTTGTTATCCTTTTCTTGACTCCAATCCAAGAATCTTTTTTATTTGCAGAGAAGTTTAACCTTTTCCCTTCTGATTACTAATTGAAAAAGTTCAATACCCACAGTGGCCCAGAACATATTAATGACTTTGTAAGTTATTTAACATCTGTAGTCCTCAGTTTTCTTATTTATAAAACATTGATTATTGTAAGGATTAATTGTGAAACAACCCATGTAAAACAGTAGAGTAAGCACTGAGTAATAAGTACATAAAAGTTTAACAATAAAAGTGATCAAGATGTTTAGTATTTTTTATCTCAGTTATGCTTTCCTTTTGTGTGGATGGTTGTGTGACTGCTTCCTTATTTTTATTCTGTTTTCTAAGCAAAGTATGGTTTTGCTTTTTTATTTACTTTTTGATTTTCTAAATATCTACATTGGTTATAATTCAGTAAATATTAAATGGTACATATGTGTTGTGGGCCAAGATTAAGCTCAGTTGTAGAGTGCTTGCCTAACATGTAAAAGGCCCTGGATTCTATCCCCAATACCACATAGGGAAAAAAAAAAAAGGAAACATATGTTGGACTTTACATATATGCAGGGTACATTGGGGAACTGAAGTGAAACATCACCTGTCTTAATTGTGTTTGAATTTCATGAGAAAGTTTGACATGAGTCAAGTATCCTCCATATATTAATTCTGATAATTGCCAATAGTGCTATGAATGGAAAGTACGTTATGCTTAATTAGTGGGCACAGGGAATTTACCTGATAGAGTTGGAGTGCAAGCATAGGTAATAGACTAGACAAAGGTTCTGAAATCGAAAGTAGTATAACATTTAAGGAAAGAAAAATAGTCATTGAGGTAGGTCCAGGCTCAGAAAGGACTGTCAGATAAGGCTAAGAGATGTAGGCCAAACCATATAGGAAGTATTGGAGACTTATAAAGGAGAGTTTTTGCCTTTAACCTTAGGCATTGAGGAACAACAAAATATTTTACCATGTGTTAGGACTTCAGAATGGTAGAGTAAGGACCCCAAAAAATAAATAAATAATCATCTCATCCATGAAAACAATGGCAAAATGTACTAAGTAAACTTTTTTAGAATTCTTGAAATTAGCCAGCCTTGCAATAATCCAAAAAGCAGTTGTTCTATTAAAGAGCTAAATGTTGCTTAAAACATCAAGCTCTGTGGCATTTTAATTTACGCTATTTTCATTCTCACTAGCTAAATGGTTGCTATGAAATCCAGCAGTCTAAAACTGCAGAGGGCAGAATCATTTTAGAATTCTTTAAAATTCCCATCCTCAGCTTGATGGCACTACTGATCTTTCTGACAGCTCCTTGAAAGAGTTCCATTTTCACAGTTATGGTTGTGTGACCTACTCAAAACTTAATTTGGGGGAAAAATCTTGTCTTCAGAATGTTTGCTGAAAATAGCAATGATAGTTTTATATGGCAGCTGCCTAAGGAGGCAATATCAGTTGAAGCAAATAAGAATAAAAACTTTTAACAGAAGACCTGAACTGTGAGATTACACAGGAATCAAAACCACTGAAATTCCTAAGGAACTTGAAAAAAATTACATGCACAGACAGGATTGTGTGCATGTGAAGAATAAGCAAAGAAGCCCTAATTTATCACTACTACCCAAACTTGAGGACTGATGCAAGCAGAAAGAGAAGATTAATGTATGGAGGACATGCCATCATATACTCAGAGAATCTTAAGAGAGAATACAAGGCTTATTCATTCAAGGATACATGGAAATCTTCGTTCAGTAGCTAATCACAAAGCTAACAGAGCAGGAGCTACATATAATAGGGATTGAAGACAGAAGAATTAGTCAAGGAAAAAAATCAAATAGCACGAATAACAATAAATGGCCAGTAAAAGAATCCGGGGAAGGGGAGATCTTACTTATAGAATTCACACATTATATAGAAGAATGGCTCATATTTGGGCAGAGGGAAGTACATTAGAAAATAACTCTTTGGAAGACTTTGGACTTATTCAACAAAGACATTAATGATAAAAATTGTGTTCCAGATATAAATTAAAAATAGATATCATGCATATCAATCTTTTTTTTGTCACTGCAACAAAATTCCTGGGATAAGGACATGCATGTTCCAGGACATGCATTCAGTAACATTCCTCCAATGAGGCCCTACCTCCTACAGTTTCTACCAATTCCCAATAATGTTATTAATTATCAGCTATTGTGTCAGCTTTTCATCATTGTGACCTCATCACTGAGACCAAAATACCTGACAAGTACAAAAAGAATAAAAACTTTTAACAGAAGACCTGAACTGTGAGATTACACAGGAGTCAAAACCAAAAAAAGTTAGAGGAGGAAATATTTATTTTGGCTCAATTTCAGAGGACTCAGTTAATGGTTGGCTAACTTCATTACTCCAGGCCTGAGGTGAAGCAGAAAAACATGGTAGGAAGGATGTGGTATAGGAGAGCTCCTCAACTTATAGTAAGGATAAGAGAGAGATAGCCAAGGGACAGATATATTCCCTAAGTCTATACCTCCAGTAATCTACTTACTTCAGTCATACCTACCTGCACATAGTTTTCATCATCTTCTAGTAAGTCCATTCAAATTATTAACCAACCAAAGGGATTAACCCACTGATGAGCTCACAGCCTCATAGTTCAATCATTGCCTAAAATCTCCACCTCTGAACCTTGTGTTTTGAGAATCTTGCTTTCAACACATGAACTTTTGGGGGGACATTCCAGATCCAAATCATGAAAGTTATGAATTTGTTAATAGGTTAATCTATTGATGAGGTCAGAGCCTTCATGATTCAATCACTTCCCAAGAGCCTACCTCTGAACATTGCTGCATTGGGGACCAAGGCTTCAACACATAGGCCATTGGGGGACATTACAAATTCAAACCATAACACTATGTCTAAACAATAAATAGAAAATATGAGACTTTGCAGGGTGTGGTGGCACATGTCTGTAATCCCAGTGGTTTGGGAAGTCGAGGCAGGAGGATCTTGAGTTTAAAGCCAGCCTCAGCAATGTTGAGGTGCTAAGCAACTCAATGAGACCCTGTCTCTACATAAAACACAAAATAGGGCTGGGGATGTGGCTCCATGGTTGAATGATCCTGAGTTCAATCCCCAGTACCAAAAAAAAATGTGAGACTGATATCTCAGCAAACATTATGATAAAAAAGACTTATTGAACCAAGTAACACTTATGGAATTGACAAGTACAATGACAAGTGAAAATTCCACTACCGAAGTTCAACAACAGGGTAGGCCTTATCCAAAAAGAATGAGTGAATTTTAATATAGGTCAGTTGACAGTACCCAGTCTATAAAATAGAAAAGGAAAAAAAAAATGAAGAAAAATAACCATAGTTTCAAACTTGTAAAACATTATCACACATACCAGCATACATTTAACAAGAATTCCAGAGGAAGAGGAGAGAGGACAAAAAGGAGAACAATATTTGAAAATACATGTTTGAAACCTTCTCAAATTTGGTGAAAACATTACACATATGAGAAACTCATTGAACTCTAATTAGAATGAACTCAGGTATTAACAGAGATACATAATAAAAGTGTCAAAAGCAAAAATCCATAAGAAAATCTTGAAAGCAGCCGAGAGTGAAATGACTCATCACACACAAAGAAGTCTTTTAAGAGTAACATTTAACCATGGAGGCCAACAGTCAAAGGTTTTAACACTCTCAGAGTAATGAATGAAAACCACTATCAACAAAAATTTTATATTTTTCAGAATTCAAAAAATTTTCAACTATATGAGTATCTTGAAAAGGCAGAGCATTGTTTAGCATACTCTAATATCACTATAATGGTTGTCTGACGGAGTTCAAAATGTGTCCCATCAGATTGTTTTTACCAGATCTGTTCTTGACTTAATCTATTTCTGGATCATACAAATATACATATTTAAAGCCTCTCTCTTTATCTGATCTATTTATTTCCCTATGAAATAAGTACTTTTGAAGTTTCCAGTTATGAAATCAGGAATTTAGGAAATTTATGTTTGCTAACTAATAGGATTTAGATGAGATTTTGGACTTAATTAATTATTGTTGTAATGGGTTCAGAATTTTGAAGATCATGAGATGGGGAGAATATTGAGTGACATGAAGTTTAGGAGGACAGAGAATAGTCTTTGATAGAATAATCATCCTTTAAAGATTTTCACACCTTAATTCCTGGAACTATCAATACGTTAGTTATATGGTAAATGGGAGCTAAGGTTGAAGATGGACTTGAAATCTTTTTTTTATTTGTTCTTTTTAGTTATACATGACAGTAGAATATATTTTGACATATCATACATACATGGAGTATAACATCCTATTCTTGATGTTAGGTTAAGCAGGACATGTGGAACACAGATGGCTGTCTCTGTTAACACAGACCGGAGCGGTAAGCAGCGTGCATGAGCCCAGAACGCACCAGCATGGCTGCCACGGGTCACGTGCACTGAATGCAGCACTCATGCGCTGAGATGGATGGGAGAGTTCAGCCCGAAAGTGTGTATTTCCAATAAAGCTTTGACCAGTGGCTTTAATTCATCTCTTTTTGGTCATCTAGTCTTTACATAATGGTGCACGAAACCCGGGAGAGTTCTTGAACCTCCCCCTGTACTGGGGTAGACGCAAACTCTCCGAACCAGACTGGGAGCCGCTTTCCATCTCCCCTCACCCGGACTGACAAAAGTGAGGTAGGCTGCCCCCTGACCCATCTATTCTGTCTTCTCAGCTTACCTCCCACCCTCGACCGTCCACTCCAGAGGCCTATCCGATAAGTCATACATGTGCAATAGGCTTTACAAGAGGCCTATTGCACATGTGTGACTGTCTGGGCTGCTTGGATTGGGGAGATGTCCCCAGCCCTTGTGTTAGCCATTCGCCATCTGGGGCCCCAGAGAGTTCCTAGGGATGCCTGAATTCTCCGTCCTCCATTTTCCCGTGGACGCGAACATTCTTAGGGATGCCTTTTTCTGTTCCTGCCCATTTCCCGGGAGCACTGAGAAGTCACAGGAAACACCGACTCTTCTCTAGACCCCAAAACTCCACTGTACTATGGCTTAGATAATGGATCAAAATGGCCTCCAGGGGAAACTTTTGATTTTCAAATCCTCACTGATTTGGCTAATTTTTGTCACCAGACGGGGAAATGGAGAGAAATTCCTTACATTAAGGCTTTGTTGGAAAGTACGCTCTAGCCCCTCTCTCTTTCCCATCTGTTCTTCCCTCTCAAGTTCTTCTCGCTAGGAAAAATCCCAAGCCCCTTTTCCCATTTGGTCTTCTGTACCTCTTTCCTCATTCTCTGATCTACACTTGTGGCCGCCATTATGTCCTTGCTCTCTACCCAGACCCTGCCTCCCCTCACTCTCGGCTCCGCCCGGGAGGTGGAGCCGGCCTTAGTCCCAGAGCTGGAGGGCAGAGACGAGACGTTGGGTGGAGCCTGCCTGCCTGGGTCCTTGTATCTCTCGCTCACATCTGCACTGCTCAGACGGGCAGCTCAGCGTCTGTGAGCTACCAAGCCAAGCACCCTGCATTTTTAAATTTTTACCAGCCGCATCATCTTTTTTCTTTCTTTTCTTAACTTCTATGTTTTTTGAGCTCATGACCTTAATCCTTCACATCTAGGATTATGTTTTCTGATCAGTCCAATTTTTATTCAACCGTGGAGTTTTTTTTTAACAAAAACATCTAACATTGCCTGCAGGCCTTTACTATTGTTGTTGTACATGGTATCAAAATTGGCACAGATAATGAGCGCTCATCAATTAAACCTAAAAAATGGGTCCAAATATTTTAATTCACATGATTTAAAAGGTTCAATTTAAATTGAGTAAACACAAAGATTTATAGATTCCTATATGAAGTTTTAAAAGTTTCTACTATTGCCTAAGTTCAAAAAAATTACAAGGATTACTTTGAGATATGAACAGAAAGAATTAAAGACTCTAAATATGGTATTTATTGGAAGGAAAGAGAATATTTCTGATCAAAAGGTTTACAACTGTAATTAAACAAAAAGTTAAACTCTAAATTTTTCTTTGAGAATTGAACTTAATGTAATAACATGAATGTGATTCTGGTTCTACTAGTTCTATTTTTATATTAAATGTGTTCATTTCTTTCAGATATACAAGCTTTAAAATAAAATGTTTTAAAGACCATTATATCAATCTGATGTTCTCCAAACTGAACTTGTATAGTATCGATTTATATCATTTAATGTTTTATAACTGAACCTATCATCAATAAGATAAGGCTTTAATTTTTTTTTACATCAGAGTGATCTTTTAACAAATGAAGACCTAATCTATTTAATACTCTGCTAAGATTTTGCAAGGAGCCCTGTCTTACCTAAAATAGTCCTGTCTCCCAGCTTACTACAATGGCTTCAAAGTAAGTGAGACTCCAGTTCATTTAAAGATATATTCAAAGGATTGATTTTGTTGTAAAGATCATTAGGATCTCAAACAAGGATATAATATGTAACTCAGCCAAAATTTAAGAAAGCTATTACACAAACTAAATATGTTTTTACTGTTGTTAATTTTATTTTGTATTTTCCTTAAACTCTATGACTATTGCCTATTAATGTTTTACAGAGGTACTACTTCAAGAACAGACAACTCAATTTAATTTAAAATAAATAAGCCATCACCTACAGGACAGATAGACCTTAAAGTTAAAGCCCAGTACCCTTACTTTAAGACTGATGAGATTGGCTTGCTGAGTTAAGATGAAGACTTAAAAACTAAAATTAAATTAAAAAGCCAAGAAAATCAGTATTTGGCTCTTGCCCTCTGAGTCAACCTGAATCCAAGGAATGAGGAAACTTCTCTAAAGCACTCTACACCTCTGAGCCACAGGACCTCCTAAACAGGGAGATTACTGAGACCATTAGACAATTAAAGAGTTGATCAAATGCTATACGATGGAGAGGAAGGTCAGAGAAAGAGGAAACCATCTCTCATGCCTCCCTGAGAAGCCACATGGTCAGTGCCAGACCTCGACCTATCCTAATGCAGATGGCACTAGCAAAGCTAACAAGCTGCTCTCAAGTTCTTTAAGGATGCCTCCAAGGAGACCAAAAGGTGACTTTTAACAATAGGTAAGAACAAAAGTCAATTTGACTTGCTTCATCTTAAACACCTAGCAAAACCAAAAACACAGCCATTCCTGGGCATTTAAAAAATAATTTAAAGATAAACATCTATGACATTAAAAACCAAATTCTATGTTTACATGCCTTGTCCTCTCCAGCCTTGTTATGGGGACAAATTCTCAACCCTTATACTTCCTACATTTCAGACTGTTTCCTCTGTGTAGATTTGAATCAAAATTGTAATTCCCATTGATGTTCCTCAATTAACTGTACAGCGAGGCTGAATTACCATGACTTGTTGCCACCTCCCTTTCTAGGGCAAAAGGGGCTCTTTTTGAACCTCATTTGCTGCCTCTGGGCTGAGGCAAGATAACTTGATTATGCAGTAACCGCTACTTAAAAACTTAAACAAATTTCATTACAGAACTGACCAGCCTTGGACTCCCATCATGCTGGACTCCCACCAAACTCAAAATTTCTTGGCAGCCCCCTTCTTTTTCTGCTAATCAGTAATCTCTCCCAAGCCTCTGTTCCTACCCACAGGTGATGCTTCTACATTCAAGCAACATGACTGACAACCAGAGGCTCCCACACCCCTGCGTCTGCCTCCCTGCCTGACCAACACCTGAGCCATCCCCCCCTCTCCGGCGCCCCTAATCCCACAAGAAGTAGCCAGACCGAATCTGCTGTCCTATATCATCAAAAAGTCCAGGATGTTAGGTCGGTTCAAGGCCCATGATGTCCAATTAGGGGGACCGGTCATGGCAGCTGTGGTCAGGGTAGCTGTGGAACGGAGCAGCCAGCCAGACGCTGACGTCACCAGTAGATGCGCCTCATGTCAATCAGCAGGTTTTTCCTGACCTATCCAGGAAGAACTCTGGCCTTCTCTTCCTGCCCCCAAGCCCTCCCCTTCCTGACCGGGCCTTTTGAAATTGTCTTTACGCCCGAACGCGGGCACCATTCTCCCATACACATTCTGATGGACGGGAGAGTTCAGCCCGAGAGCATGTATTTCCAATAAAGCCTTGCCCAGCAGCTTTAATTCGTCTCTTTTTGGTCATCTAGTCTTTACACTTCTTATACTAAAAGTATAAAATAAGTAAATATAAAAGACATGTACCTTTATAGGATAAATAAAATCAAAATGCACAAAATCCTCAAAATATAATTAGAGAAATTACATGTTTCTGAGTATAAGGTAGATCAAATAAAATGTCAGTTTTTTTGTTCTTCACAATGTTATATCAAAGATATAGACATACCATACTTTAAAAAACATATGAATAGAATAAAAAACAAAACATTATAAATCTTTGTCTTTATACTCATCAAAGATTAATGCATCCAATTTTCTTTGTTTCATTGTGAAAGTATTTTCAGTGATAAATAATTATCTTCAATCCAAAATGAAAAGCAGCCTAACTTGTGTAACACTAAATGAAGGTACTATCTGTGTGGTCCTTCCTGCCAAGGTACAAGAAAGCAAACCCATTTGTGAAGGAGTTCATTTCTGGGCCTTTCTATAATTTTTAATGTGTATTGACTAAATATCACATTCAACAATGAAAAATCTAAACCTCTACATTGTGTTTGGCTAACATCAGGCCAATATTCAGACTAAGTTAGTATCCTCATAAAAGGAAGAAAGGGGGAAAGATAAGTTAATTGTGATGCTTTTATACTTCTTCCTGGATAAAACCTTAAGGGAAGGACTATTAAGTAGGGTGTGCGAGTGCACGCGCACACATGCGCGTGTGTGTGAAAATTTCAGATTCTTTTTTTAAATAATGGTTTGCTGCACAAGCCAGTTAACCTTAAACCTCCCAGATCCATTCCAAATTGTGGGATTTTCTCTGTTACAGCGCCTAGCCAAGGTGGATGGCCTCGGCAGGAAGTTGATCAGTTCATCAAATCTTCATTTCTTTACCACTTTCTGTTTGGTTCAGTCTGTCTCCTTCATCTTCCAGTTGTGGACATGGTGGGAGAGATGTTGATGGTGGTGCTGTGCTGTCTGAAAGTTTCAAGAAAAAGCAACACCAAACAAAGAAGCTAATAGTTTCTGCTTCCCAACTCTGTAAGATTAGGGGAGATCCCAAAGCTGTTCTGAATCAGACAGATGCTGATATCTCTGCTACTATCTGGGGTGTGAGACTAGCAGTGGGCAACAGAAGTAAATGAAAGGCAAGGAGAAGAGCCAGGCAAAGGGATCCTGGGTCACTACTCCTTCTACCATAGTTGTTTCAGATATCCTAGCTTCTAGCCAGACAATCCCTGGATATGGTGGCACATGCCTGTAATCCCAGAGACTTGGGAGGCTGAGGCCGTAGAACAGCCAAGTTCAAGTCCAGCCTCAACAATTTAGTGAGGTCCTCAGTAACTTAGTAAGACTCTTGTCTCAAAATAAAAATTAAAAAAGGGCTGGGGATGTGGCTTAGCATAATACCCCTAGGTTCAATCCCCAGTGCCAAAAAAAGGAAAAAAGAAATGTGTCTGGGTCAAGCTGAGAAATTTTCTAAATCCAAAACAGACATTTCGGACACTGCAAGAAAAAAAAAAAAAACCTCAATAATTATTTTTATATTGAGTATATGTTGAAATGATAATGTTTTAGATATACTGGGATAAACATAATTGAAGTTAATCTGTCTTTTTTACTTTCTTTATTGTGGCTATTAGAAAATGTAAAATTACATTATTAGAAAATGTAACATCCTCACATTTGTAGCTCATATTTTCATTGAATGGTGCTGTTCTAGGGATAAATACATGAAAGTGAACAAGCAGTCCATCCTTCAAGACGATTTTTAGTCTGGTTAATAAAAACAACAAACATAAAATCATATACATACACATAACAGACACACATGAGCATACTAACACATGAATATTGTATATATACTTAGGGAAGAAGACTAGCATAAATCATCACTCCAAAGTGACTATTTCCATATTGATGAAAACGTTGCTTATAAAATACTGCCAAAAATTTAAATAAGTTTGAATTCATTTTTACAGATATATACAACTTTGTCCCTTACCAAAAATTATTTGAGAAATATTTTAAAATGTAGAAAAGTAATCAAGAGTACTTTAATAAACACCAATTTTTCTACCAGAAAGAACTCATAGTAGTTTTATGTTAACATATGTAAGTCTTTTGTTAGTAAGATTGTCAAAGTTAAGGCAACTTTGGATCTGTTTGGGACTGGGGAAAGAGTAAAGCTGGATGGATATAAGAAGGTCTGTATAAATTATACATGTAACTAACAGAAAGTTTCTTAGTTTGTGGTTAGCACTAGACTAGGAAAGGAGTTGAAAGTTGAGATGGAATGTACTGTTTCTGTACAATTTTTTTTAATCACAAGAAAAATTATTTAAGAGTGAATATATTAACAATCCTAGTAATGCTGCCATAATACTAGGCAACTCAGATAATGACTTTAGTCAAGATGAAAAATTTTTAGAGTATTTGATATTTCCATTTCCAATTATGTATAATTAATTTCTATGGTCTATTATATCCATGGCTGCTGAAATTTTAAAAATGGCACCACTTTTGGAAAGCAATTGTATATATATATATATTCTTTAAAATCTTAAAATTACTTAAAAGGGCTTATACCCTTTACGTCAGTATTGTCACTTCTCAAACATTATCCCAAGAGGGGAACTTAAAATAATATATATGATTTATATATATAATTTTAAGTTCCCCTCCTGGGGAACTTATATATATATCTGTATACATGTATATAAAATAAGTTGATCATTGGCTCTTATGTACAAATGAGCAAGTTGGCGAAATTAAATAAGAAAAAGTTAAATTACAGTGCATTATAAAAAATACAGTAAGGCATTAATAGGTACATGAAAACACTAATTCCAACTTATATATTTCCCAAATTTGGGGTGTTACTCAATAGAACACCTCATCTTTTTAACAGAAATTATGAAATAAAATAGCAAAGCACTCATGCTAGGTTAAGAGGATAACCATGGCATAAACACACAAAATAAAATAGCAAATCACTCATGCTAGGTTAAGAGGATAATAACCATGGTATAAACACACAGTGTGTTTATACCATGGTTATTACATAAAAATTTCATATTGCTAGGTATAAGGAAATAAAGAGAATATGTGAAAATGAATAGCCTTTTTAAACTGGGGTGGGAGGATTGAACAGATCTCTCATGAACAAACTTGGGATCAAAGGAAGTATACAACTTTATATTTTTACTTAATAGTTACTATTATTTTAAGATTATCCAGTGTTATCTGTCATCAAAAGCATTTTCTTTCCAAATGCCCCATCTGGGAAATACAAATTAGAACTAATGTTATTTGTAAGCACCTATTATTGTCCTTTATATTTAAAAAGCCCTTGAAATTTTTCCAGAAGTTCCAGAATTGAAGAACTGAGTACTGGCAAAGGGATAACGAGGGGCTAATTTGAAATATCAACCACTAACCTAGGATCGTAGAGCAATTGTGATCATTTGTAGCACTGCATTTCATCCATACTTTCCTGTTAATCTTAAATTCTATTTCCAAAGTGCTTTGATCGCAATTGTTATTAAAATTGCCCTAGATGCCTGCACTTCCTCCGTGCTGCCGACAGCAGGAGAGTGAACGTGGACAAAAACGGACACGGACGCGCACCCACACGCAAGGATTCGTCCATCCTTCCTCTCCTCGTTTACGCAGCCCCACAGTCTGCGCGGGGGCGGCGGGGTGTGTGTGTGTGTGTGGAAATGCTGTAGGATTCTGCACACGCTTTGAAGCAGCCAAGGGGTGAATAGATACGGAAACTATGGTATAACCCAAAAAAAGGACGCAGGGTCGTGGAGGGACGCGGAAGGGGGAGGCGGCCAGCTCGCTGCAGCAGGGCCCACGACCAACAAGGCGCCACTCCATCCAGAGCAGCCCCTCGGCCTCCGGATACCTTCAGTTTCTCCTCTTAGAGCGTCTATCTAAACGTGCCAAGGCTCCACCTCCGACCCCCGCTATCACCCGCCAAGCCTGACCTACCAAGGCCCCACCACCCGCAAGGGATCCCGCCGCCTCCTCCACTTTTTCTCTTCTCTTCTGCGCCTGCGCGACCGGAAAATTCGCGAAGGTTCCTGAAGCGGAACCGGCAGTTTCCGGAAGCCGGCAGTCGCCCTAAGCATCAGGCCGGCGCTTGGTACAGCAGAGTTAGTCGCATCGTCTGGCGGGTTCGCGGTGTTTGGGCCTTTCCTGTAGCGGTGGGTAGAGAAGATGGCCCTGCTGTGCTACAATCGGGGCTGCGGCCAGCGCTTCGACCCCGAGAACAATTCTGATGGTAAGAGAATCGCGCTGCCAGCCCGTCCTCTCGCCTCCCAGCCATCTCGCGGGAGGCCTCTGGGTCATCCGCGAGCCGCAGTGGCGCTGCGCGAGCCGGCGCCCCTCCTGGGCCTCCGCCGCCGCTTGTGTCCCCCGGCTGCCTTCCCCAGCGCGGTGCCTAGCGACCGCCAGCACCCAGCAGCCTTCTGCGTCCGCGAGAGCCCTGCCCCGGAGCCCACACTGGATCCACGTGTCTCCCAGATCGACCCTCACTCCGTATTTCGCCTCCAGTTTTGAAAATCTGAGTCCCCGCCGTCTCTTTGGGGAATTAAAACTTAAAGAGTCCTACTAGCTCGCTTTGCAGTTTCCCAAGTATTATTGGCTGTGATTTGCGGAGAGTGCGGTGTAGGAGAGAGAGCAATGGGAAGAGGGATGGGCAGCGGGTTAGCCTAGCACTTAAGTTTTGCCTCCTTTTAGTAGAGAAGTTTTTCTTGAAAGTCTACTCTACTCATTATTATAAGTTACTTTTAAAGAAGTTTTTCTTTGGTTAGGGAAATTGCTCGATTTTTTTTCCGCTGAATTTTGACACATGCGCCCTGGTGGTACATTTCATTATCCTTTGCAAAAGAATTTCTATATTCTTTGCAATGACCTCTGCGTTTTAGTATCGTGCCGTTTTCACAGTGCGCAAACGAATGATCCCTACAGCACCTAGGTGTGGAGTGAAAGTGACTACACAAGGTTAACGCTGGCTAATAACCACCGAATTTTAACTTTGATTCTTAAATGGGAGAAGGAAATAAGCTGATTCTTTAAATATTATAGGAAGTGATCGATAGCACTTTCTTGAATTCAGCTATCATTTATTGTGTTATTTTATATCCCAGACATTAATCTGTCACTTTATCACAACAAACCTGTTAAATATGTAGTAATAGAACCATTTAAA
This sequence comes from Xerus rutilus, assembly GCA_028644305.1. Taxonomy (NCBI): domain Eukaryota; kingdom Metazoa; phylum Chordata; class Mammalia; order Rodentia; family Sciuridae; genus Xerus; species Xerus rutilus. The sequence goes on along the minus strand of CM053399.1, from coordinate 68,149,336 downwards.
AGATCAACAGTTCAACATGGCAGTAACTCGGTTCCCCTTTGTGAAAGAAATTAAGATATTTGAAATATTTCTTGGCGGCAGGTAAATTGGTGACATCATTTAAAAAAAGATCATTGGTGCAAGGTTTTAAGGCAAATATAAATCCAGTTTATGTATACTCAAGGTACTCTCTTCGACATTTTTATAATATAAATGTGATATTACCCAAAGGGAATGTTAGGATGTTTTCAGTGGGTAACAAAATTGAGAAAAGAGGGATTTTAAAGTCTAATGTTGGTCATGTTGATCGCCTGTGTGAAAAATGAGTGGTATTTTTAGGGAGTTATATTTGGGTCTACAGTTCAGGGGAATTAAAGCTATTTGTTGGAAGTCAGTGTTTCCATGTGGAAATGGTGCTATGCCTGTAAAAGAGAAAAGAGGCCAGAAAAGCCAACAGTGTGAACAGCTTCAAGTATTGGTGGTCAACAGAACCAGATGAAGCAGGAAATTCCAGTAGGATTGCTGAAAGTTTATTCACTTAAGCAAAGTGGAAATTATTTTTAGAGACTTTGGATGCATAGGCTAAGTAAATTGGTTGAATGAATGGAAGGTCAAGGAGATGATAGTAAGAATTAGAAGACAACTAAATGCTATAGACTTGACTAGGAGAAAAGTTTTATAGAATATGAGAGGATAGGAGTAAAGCTGAAGGTACAAGCAAGTTCTAAGTTCTGTCTTGCTTGGAGCTATATGGCTAGTTCCATCATTCTTAAAAATATCTTAATCTACTCTCAGTACTTTTTTTCTTGGTGGCCTGGCATAATTACCGTGCTCATTGATTTCTCTCAAGATTTTCTACTAGTGAACAAAAATCAGACCCTATTCTAAGATGACAGACATTTTAATTTGTAATACAAGTTAAGCAGGTATTTAAAAAAGACATGGTTGGTGATTTGCATGTGTTAAAATACTTTAGGGAAAAAAGCACAACTTTACAAATAGCATTTTATTTAATACACACATATGAGGAAACTCAAGTAGCAATAAAATGAGAATTTTCTCCAGGATCAGACCCAATGTGAAAAGCTCTTTATACTTAACTACTATGTTGTTGTAGCTTCTTAACCTATAAAATGTTGATTTGAGCAAAACTGGCAAGCCTGATAAAAGCTAGAGAAGAAAATGTCCATCTGCTTATTACTAGCTTTTGAAAATAGTGATTTTCTAATTTTGTCCATACTATAGGATTAAGATCTGAGTCATTCCTGCTGCCATCCTGCCAGAACTGACCACTACGAAGACTACTTTATGCCTCAGATTGTTTATATTTTACATTGTAGACTTTATGTCTGATTGTACCTGTACGTTAAATTTAATATTAACAATACCATATTTCTTCTTTACTTCTACTCCCCTTTCAACTTCCTCTCCTTCATATACATTTCCACTTCCAACCTCCTCTTTCAGTTCTTAATTTTTCTGTTACATAGTTTTTTCCTAATCTATGGGTTTATTTGCTGTGCTAGGAAAATACCTAACACTTTCTTACCACATTAGAATACTATTTGTATAACACATGGTTACTAATTAAGGAAGAAATATTGGCTATTAATTCAGAATAGGGAGATTCCTCTGAGTACAAGGAATTAATCATTTTAAGGTAACACAGGAATCGGAGGTAGAAAATAGAAAGATAAACAGACTAAAGAGGTTGAGTTGAGGTAACCTTGTAAGAAAATTATAAAGGTGTGGAGTTGACCTGTTTCTCTAAGTTCATTATACTTATATATATGTGTGTGTGTGAGTATATATATTCTTATATCAGAGAATAAGTATTTCTATATTACTTCATTTTAAAACAAAATACTGTACATTGCTAATTGTAATAAGTTCGTTTTTTCAAGAGAGTTAAGTCAAGATTTATGGTATAATGGGGTTGGGGAACAAAAGCACTGAATGATCAGTGACAGCCCCAATGAGTGAAGGATTTACACTTCTTTTTAATGAGGTCTGTACCTAGGAATTGATACCTGTTTGAGAAAGTTAAATTAGCAGTTAGATATTACAGGTTGTTTAAAATGTGGATCCTATTCTAAAATATGTTTTGAGGAAACCTCTTGAGAAGCCTTTATGGATCAGTGCATGTAGGTACACTTAAGTTTAATAGTATTTCTCTAAAAACAGAATAGAAATATGTTCAAAATCTTAGGCCTTAAAGTTTGGTACTAAAAAAATTTTACTACAAAAATTAGTGGAATATAGAATATATAATCTGTTACTCTTAAAATGTTCTATATTTGCTTTTTTTTTTCCTCTCTGAGTTTTTATCTATAGGCATCATGCTCTTGAACTGAAACCTTAACAGTCACTATTAATATAAGGCACTTCGTGCTATGCATCCACAACAAGCATTAGTGGATTTTTAAGGAACAGTGTTATGTACATTTGGAAAGGGAATTAAATCTTAGCAAACTGAATAGTAATGCATACATTTTTCTACATTGTAAAGAATGCCTTTTTTTTTTCTTTTCATTTTTGACCAGATGCTTGCACATATCACCCCGGTGTTCCAGTCTTTCATGATGCGTTAAAGGTAGGAACTAGATATGTTTTCAGTTTCTTCCTATTTGTATAATAAATCTAGAAAAGTAATATTAAATATTTTCTCATCTTTTTTTCTTGGTGTGTGAATTTCTGCTTTTTAAATGACCCTTGTGGGGGGCTTTATGCATGTATTCCAGTAAAAGCAAAGAAAATAGTGGATGGTGATGTTTACCAGTTATAAAAATACTTTATTTGCATTTCAAATCATTTTCCTAATGCTTACTTTGTAATTTTGAAGGGAAATAGAAGCGGTTATGATGAATCTCAGTCTTTTAGTTTATCACTGTTGGCCAATAAGAAAAGCTCTCAATTTTAGGAATGATTGTTATAAACATGCTAAGTTTAGAATATGTTTACTGAAGAGAGAGATTACTAGTTTTTTACCTGTATTTTCTTAGTGTTCTGGAAATTAGAGAAATAATAGAATGTATTTTGACCATATTTTTTGTGGATAATTGAGGAGTTTTGGATAATTGAGGAGTTTCCTTTGTATATCTAAAAGAAAATGCTGTCATGTGGCTGCCTGGTTTTAGGTACTACTACTTTTATACTCAAGAACATAAACAGTCTTACATGTTTAAATGTTGTTGATTCCTTTTGAATTTCCTATTTATTCTTCCAGAAAGGAGTTGGACTCTTGGTATTTAACTGACACACAAATTCAAAGTTGTATAGTAAATAACAATTTTATGTTAGCTTAGTTCTAAGTGAGAACAGAACTTCATTAGGGCTCTTTGAGATCTGACTCTTTACAAAACTTGATGGGAATGGAAACTTGTGATTTTGTGCGGGGATGTTTATTTTGCTTGGGAGGAGGTCTCTTTCCTGGATTGCCATTTATTGATCATTTTTCTTCCTTTTTTCTCCCCCTATACTATTTCCTCCTGTCTGCTAACTTGACTTTGCAGTCTTTAGATTCCTATTTTCTCTCATTCAGTTCATTTGTTTGTTCTTCAGTGTCACCTCTGTGACAATGATTTTTGCAGCATACCTCCATTCATATGTTTGTCTGGCAAGTTTCTAAAGTGAGGTATTTTTGGTTTTCTCACTTGCACAGTTGTACTATTATTATCTCTATTATATTAACACTTTTTGTAGATTTAGACGTTCTTCCCAAGACTATTGGAATCCATAGCCCACACTATTTGGATGAAATTTGTGCATCAGTATAAAGTCACTAGTTTTCTACTTAACCAAGTAAGAAATTAAACTTGTATTAGCAAAAGAAAGGATATCTTAATGCTAGAAGAATATAATACTCAAAGAAAGCCCTTCTCAAGAAGACAGTTAACAACCTTATATCCACATACTTAATATTGATCCTTTTCTTATTTTACTTAGTACTAGCATATGACCCAAACTAGAACATGAAACAACTAGCTTTTGTCATGTGTGCTCTGGTATCTGATTTAATTCTGTATGTATGACAAGACAGTGAATCCTTCTAACAGCATAACTGTTTTGAGATAACTGTATTAATCAGTGCTATTAAACACTCATTAAGGCGTTGGAGATTGGTTTTCCACATCTTAATTCAGAGTAAAACAGAGAGTGAAATTTAAAAGGAAAAATTTAATTGTAGATCCTTAAAATTTTATTTAAAAAAAAAGAAAACCTGAAAGTACATACTGTGTAAAAACTCAATACCAAATTCTTTGTGCAGAAGATACAAAGTTGGTCCTTAATCCAAATTTGGGACCTCTCCTGTCTCAGAATTTCTGCATTTCTTTTCCCTACTCTCTGTAGTACATTAGTAGAGATGATAACTTCACAGCCATTTTTTAAAGCCACTTGATATTTTGTTGAAAATTCAGAGGGTAATACAGTGTAAAATGTCTTTCTTCTGAAAATTAGGGATTGTTCTTAAAAATAAGCAACTTGTTCTACTGTTTTAAGATGCTTTCTTTAATGATTATGTTTCATAGGGTTGGTCTTGCTGTAAGAGAAGAACAACTGATTTTTCTGATTTCTTAAGCATTGTGGTAAGTACTGTTTCTCCCCTGGATTATCTCCCTAAAAGTACATTTTGTAGGAAGCTACAGATTTGAGTAGTCTGATTTCTGTTATCTATTGACTCATCTTCATCAACTATCAAATAGCACTTTATTTCTAAAATGGACTTCACCTTCCTTCCATGGCTTCTATAATAATTTATCTGGTTACAAGATTAAGACTTTAAGATATTAATTATTCATTGGTCATTTTATGCTCTTGACAATAGCAGTATTAAAAGCAGTGGGCAACTATTTAAAGTATTTTCAGTTAGAAGTAAACTTATGAAATATAGAAGTACCATTGAGATATACCATTATTTTATATTCCACTAAGAAAAAAACTCAGCATATAGCCTGTATTTTACAGATAGGATTATTTTGCTCAAGGTCATACAGCTATTAAGTAGAACTGGTACACAATTTGAGAACTTGAGTATAAGAACTTTGCATTTAAATAATTTGTAAAGTCTCTCAAATTGTTTTATTTAGAGGTACAAACTCATTTTCAAATATAGCACATTTAGTTCATGAAAATAAATCAGCATAATAAAAGTATTTCTATTGTGGCATGTAAAATGGATACTAAGATAACTCTTAATGAATGCCTTTCACTAACAGGGCTGTACAAAAGGTAGACATAATAGTGAGAAGCCACCTGAGCCAGTCAAGCCTGAAGTCAAGACGACTGAAAAGAAAGAACTGTCTGAATTGAAACCCAAATTTCAGGAGCACATAATTCAAGCCCCTAAACCAGTAGAAGCAATAAAAAGGCCAAGGTATACGTTTTATAGTTGCTTATTTTTGTCACACTTGAATAATAACATTTGTTCATGGTATTTCCATTTATCATTTCACATGATAGCAATTTTCTCTTAAATGAGTCTTTAATTTTATTCCCACTCAACTTGAGGCATGTGCACAGTGAAACTTCATTGCAGATTTGTCATACCATCAAAATTACAGATTTATGTATTATTAGGATAAGGGATTCACACTTCTTTTTTTTTTTTTTTTTTCCCAATTTGGCATGTCTTTTCATTGTGGTATGGTGAAGTTCTGTGAAGTAGTTGAGTTGTTCTTGCAGGAAATCAACTTGAATTGGAAATGAATATAGAGACCCAAACATTAATCTTTACTTTAAGATGCCTAAAAACTGCTGTTATTAATTCTGGGGAATTTTTTTAATGCATTTGATTTAGAAAGCATATTTCCTAAAGTGTCTTAAAATAGCTTTTCTTCATTTTTAACTAGAATTCAACTCTTCATAATCATTTTCTGATCAAACAGACTGTATATGGGGTTTACTTCTGTTAGGCTGGGTCTTTATACTGCACTTAAGTACTGAATGTTTTAGAACCAAACTACAGAACTTTAAATAGGTGGTAAATTATTTTTAAACAGCTCTGAGAAATAATTGACAGCACCTACTGAAATATGTATTCATACTGTGAACTTAGTGTTCCCAACTTTTTCTTTATTGACCTTACTTCAATATATTTAGAGTATTGAATAATATGGGATGAAGATAAGAACTCCAAGAGACTTTTAGTGTGTGTGCTCATTAGTGCTCTTGAATAAAGATTATTGTTAAAGAAACTACTCAAATGATTTTACTCCATTTCCATTTATTCATAATCCTGGGAGACTTATCAAATTCCTTGCTAGCCAATTTGAAAAATTACTGGAAAAAGATAGGAAAACATTTTATCCTAATTCATTTGATGATGCTATAATTATGAGAATAAAGATTTTTATGTACTTGTTAATGTCTCAGTTTTTGTCATTATAGATACAGCATTCTAGAATTTTTTAGGTTATTCTAGAATTATTTTTATTGCTACATTTATTAATATTCTTGATATTTTTGAATGGACTTAAAGTGGAAATATAAAATTTAACCATTATGAAATGTTAAGATTTTTTTTAACCTCTTTCCATACACTTGTACCTGAATTTACAGGTCCATCTACTAGTGTCCATATACAGTAAAAATGAGTATGGATTCACTTCCTGTTTGTTATGTGCACAGCATTTTACTTGGGCGTGGAATGTAGAAGTATTCTATAGCCCCTTCCTCAGAATTTACTCATCTTGACAAACATGGTTTCCTAGTCTTTACTCCCTTCCCATTGGTCCTAATAATTAATAATTGAATATTTCTACAATAGCATAATTACTTGAGACTTAATATTTTAACATAATAAAGCTTAAATTTTAACATAAGAAAGACCTTTTCTGCTAAAATTTAGATTGCAAAATATAGCAACTATTTGTAAGATACTTCTTATGAAGAATGACTGGATTCACAAAGCATTTAACATTTCAAAAAGAAGGTTTTATGGTTTCTTCAGTTTGATTACAGGGATGTGTTTGGTATATTAATAATAGTAACAGGGTTTCAAAATTCTCCAGCCCAGATGAACCAATGACAAATTTGGAGTTAAAAATATCTGCCTCCCTAAAACAAGCACTTGATAAACTTAAACTATCTTCTGGGAATGAAGAAGATAAGAAAGGTAAGGTTTTGTTATATTGTATTACAATTTTTTTTCTCTCCAATAAGCTTTCGGCCAAAAGCTTACTAAATATGAGCATTTAGCATGTTGTAGTAAAAAACTTATTTTTTCCCAAATGCAAAATAATAGCTCAGAATATATGTATAGTTTATTGTGTTTTTATTAAAAATGAGAATCTGCTCACTTAAGGTTTTTCCTTCTATGGTTTATTATTTTCTAAGTTACATTTCTTTGATAATCAAAAATATTTGTGAATAATGTAGAATATATTTAATATTCTATGACCTATACCTAATACCATAGGACAAAATTACTTTTCCTAATTTCTCTTTTACATGGTTAAGATACTAAATAAAGTAGTGCATTATGGAATAAAAATAACACCATATATTATTTTGAGGATACAGAGAAAACCTAATTACAATAGGTGAATGTTATAAAACTTTTTTATTAGCCGGGCGCGGTGGCTCACGCTTGTAATCCCAGCACTTAGGGAGGCTGAGACAGGAGAATCACGAGTTCAAAGCCAGCCTCAGCAATGGCGAGGCACTAAGCAACTCAGTGAGACCCTGTCATAAAACACAAAAACATAAAACACAAAATAGGGCTGGGGATGTGGCTCAGGGGTCGAGTGCCCCTGAGTTCAATCCCCGGTACCAAAAAAAACAAAAACAAAACTTTTTTATTTATTTTCTGTGGTACTGGGGATTGAACCCAGGGCCTTGTGCATGCTAGGCAAGCATCGTACCAACTGAGCTATACTCCCAGCCCAAGACATTTTTAATTAGAAAAGTTGCATATTAAAAATGGCACTATAGTTGAGCTTTTGTTAATTTATTTATTTATTCAATTTATTTATTTATTTTTATTTTTTCATTTCAGAAGATGACAGTGATGAAATTAAGATTGGGACCTCATGTAAAAATGGAGGGTGTTCAAAGGTATGTATTATAAATCTTGTGATGTTATGAAGTAGAATTTTTAATTTTAAAGAAAGAGGTTGCAGTTCATTCTCAATTTAGAAATTAGGTACCTATTATACTTTTGGCATTATGCTAAGGAGTAGGGCTGTAAACATGGAATAGGGACTAGAATCATGTGAGTCTAATCACCATTTATAACTACTTAATATGTGTCATACATTGTTGTAGGGGTTGGAGATAATTATTACCAAAAAAATCTCTTTTTTATGGAGCTGATATTCTAGTATGGGCACACATACAAAAAATGGTAAGTATAAATTGAGGTAGATATGAAGCAAATAAAAGGAAGGAACCAGAGTGTTTTGGGTTGGGAGTTATCATTTAATAAGATTGTTAATTATGTTCTTTTTTACATGGTGACAGAATCAGAATTCTATGTAATATAGTGGATGAGTTACAGACCTGGGGGAAGAGTGCTATAGGTAGAGGAAGCAGCCTGAGTAGAAGCCTTAGAGCTTGGCTATTCAAGGAATAACAAGGTCAGTGAAGCTTGGGCAGTGGTGTAGAAGTAGTGGATAAAGAAGTAGACAAGATTATGGAGGTCCTTATAAAACAATGATGAGGAATTTTGGCTTTAGTCTAAGTGTGATGGAAAATTACCTGTCTTTGGGGTTTTAAAAGGATGTCTGTGACTAGTGAGTAGCAGATATATGCTGGTGAATGGCAATGGAATTGGAAGAGAAACCAACTTGGATGCTATTATAAGCAGTGAGATTGAAGAGAAGTTTATTGAGAAGTGGTTAAGTATAGGATATGATCAAACATTTCAATGAGATTTTATCCTGCTTGCTTTGTAAACGTTTCCTCCCTTCATCTCTTTTTCTCTCCATGACATTTAAAACTTTGTGCCAATTTGCTACCATCTAACTCATCTACTACTCATGTGCGGTTTATAAAGTTTTGGTTTGTTCTTTGTTATATCTTGATGTTTAGAACAATACCTGGCATATAGCAAATACATGTGGAATGAATGGTATAATTTGGAATATTGGTAGGACTTGCTAAAGTCCTATTTTTAGGACTTGCTAAAATAGGACTTGCTAAAGTCCAATTTTTCATGCAATTCATTGCATAAAAAATTGCATGAAAAAGGAACTTGGGACTTGAGCATCTAGGTGATTGGTGTTGCCATTAAATGAAAAAGTGAAGATGAGGTGGGGGGCAGGTCTTTATTATTCTCTTCTGTTAAGTTTAATGTCACCTTGCTTATTAAGAGGTGGAAATAAAATTATTCACATGTATATGAGATAGAAGTAGTAGATAAAAGGGAATGATTAATTCTTGAAATAAGGAATGCAGTGCAAATAATAGAGTAATGGACGAAAGAAGATCAAAAAGGTGTTAGATGAATTTTGAAAAAGTGAATGATAGTTCTGAAAATATGAGGAAAAAGTATATTCTTAGTAGAGGTGATAGCAGTAGTATAATAAAAAATAAATAATAGGAATGGTATACAATTTGCTAGTGTGGAATTGAGATTAAAAGAGGTTAGTAATGGCCAAACCCTAATAGTCTTTAGTAGTGCTGGGAAGATAGACCTTATTTTATATTATGGAGGCCATTATAGAATTTTTTAATCTTATTCATTGAAGTGTATAACAGAAATTTGTTAAATCATGTACAAATACAAGTTTATAGCTAAGAGATTTTCAGAGGAAACACACCAGCATGGTAGAGCATGCCTCAAGACTCTTCCCATTCATTTTTCCCTTCCCCAAAGGTGACCACATTTTTTCTCAACATTAATTTTGCCTATTTTTAAAATTTAATATAAATAGAATCATAGAGCATGTACTTTCTCTTTTCTCATCTTTTGCTTATTTTTGTTTGTTAGGTTCATGTTGTTGCACATAGCCATAGCTTTTTTTCTTTTTTCTTTTGTTACATTTGTTTTGTTTTCATTTTGTTCTTTTTCGGTTGCCATGAATATTTTCTCATACAGGGGCTCATTTAAATGTGCAAAGCACCTGGAGCTAATTATTGTATAAGGTATGAGGTAAAGGACTTTAAATAAGAAAATGGTAGTAATTAGATATTTTACTGAGGTAAAGAAAATAAATCAAAGGGTGAGAAATGAAGTAGAGAAAATTTCATATAAGGTAATTGCCTGAAATCTGCTAGGTCGTGATTAGGGCTAGGAAATTAAACCAACAGATAAACTTTTTAGGTTAGAGTGACAAGATTTCATATCACGTAGGCGGAGAGTGTGGAGAAATTAAAGAGCACTTACAGATTTTGATTTGCGAGACTGGTTATGATACCATTATATAAGATGGGCAGAATAGACTTGGGGAGTTCTAGTGATAAGTTCAAAATCTAACTTACTGGAATTTATGTGCTCATATAATATCTTTAGGAAATAAACACACCTAATACTTCAGATTTACAAAAAGTAAACACCAAATTTTATGTTCTGTCCTTGAAGCTAGTTAATATAAATAAAATAGTAGAGAGAATAGGCTGTCGGCTGCTTCCATGTTTAATTAACCTAACTTGTGAATTCATCTGTAGAACTTTCACCTACAGCAGCTATTGGGGCCTAGATCATCTAGACAAACCATGGAGAGATACATAGATAGTACATCTGTAGCTCATTTTACCATTTGCAGGGAAGAGAAATAACCAACACTATAGAATTTCCAGAATTATGTATTAGATTACCATGTTAATTGATAATGCTAGCAGAATTTGTTATACCTCTTTCTGATGAGGATCATAATCTGTCTGTTTTGAATGTTTCTGTAAATTTAAATACCTGAATATGGTTGGGTTTCAGGCTGTGAAAACATTTAATATTGTTATCTATTGCCTACTTTATTTGCCTTTTCATAGGAACCTAAAATTTAACCATGTCTAAAATGGAATCATTTTTTATTCCTTATTGGAATGGCCTGAGATGGAGTACTAACAAATATGTGTAAGATACAACAGATAATGCAGCTAAATTTGTTTTTTATCTTCTCTTTTAGACATATCAGGGTCTACAGAGTCTGGAAGAAGTCTGTGTATATCATTCTGGAGTACCTATTTTCCATGAGGGGTAACTTATGCATGACTAATTAAAATATATAGTAGAGATTAGAAACTTAAACCTTCATGTATTTAAATGATACTTACCACGCATTGTTATTAAGCATTGTACTTACATTGCTATTTAATTTTTATAACAACCTAAAAATGTGGGGTTTGTCCTCTTTTAACAGATGAAAAACAAGATTGCAGTTAAGTGTCCATTGTGATTCAAACACCTTATTTTCCATTTCAATGTAATGCTCTTTCTATTTGGGCTAAACTCTTTTGTTTGAGAGACTGTCCTGCAAGTTGTAGAACATTCAGAATTTTAGGCCTGAGGGCCATTAAGGCATCACCATCTAAGAAAACTCATATTTTTCCACAATCTTCAATTGAGAGTTTGTCTTATATATTGTGCTGTAGTTTAAAGAAACAAGACTGTTTGAAAAATCTTAACACTTTTTCCTTATGCTTCAAGGTTCAAACCTGAAGTTTTGTTGTAATTTTAGCTTCCTGTGTTAGATTTTTCTTAAAGAATGGTGTTCTACTTTGGGATTGACCATCACAGTTTGTGTGAATGTTAATTTGTCATGGTCTTTACTAGGTTATTTAAATGTGGTGATCATAAATCTTTGGTTGGTTGTATCACTTTTTGGTAGCTTCATGAGGACGCTGGAGGAGTGCTGGCTACTAATGAAAAGTTGATTAGAATTTTGGATTTTTTTGTCTTTCTCAGGAGCTTCAAATTTACATAATAAGTGGCATTCTCGTTTTTGAATTGTTAGTCTTTCTCACGTATCCATTTTACTGTTCAGTAGCTTAAGCATTGGTAAGATATTAAAGTTGCCCTGACTTTTAAATCATACTTGTCACTTTAATATTTCTGTATTTAATTGATTGTGAGATTTTACCTCTGAAAATTTTTGTAATTATTTGAAGGATGAAATATTGGAGCTGTTGTAGAAGGAAAACCTCTGATTTTAATACATTCTTAGCCCAAGAAGGCTGTACAACAGGGAAACACGTATGGACTAAAAAGGATGCTGTAAGTAACCTTTTCAAAATAATGACACTAAGTTGTATTGATCTGAGTCATTTTTGAGGGATTTTGAATGTTTCGTCTTTATATTTAAAAAGAAAAGTTCTGACCTTCACACAGTGAATATTTTGTTAATATATCCCCACACACACATACACGCACAAATGGTCTGAATCAAATTCTCAACACTACCTATTGAACAAAAACTGTTGTATATGTTGGTGTAGGTATGTAGGTTTTTGTGAAATACTTGAGCCTGTCAGAATGAAGCTTGTTGTGAAAATTAATTTCAAAGCCTGTTCCCACTTCGTTTTCTTTTTTCCCTTGTTTGCCACTTAAAACTTTCACCATTTACACATGCACAAATGCCTCATCTAGTGGCCAAGAAATAGATTGCAGACTTGTTTCAGTGGAATTCTTCTGAATTCGTTTGCTTGCTGTGGGGAAATACCAAGAGAAAAATAAAGCATCAGTTTCTATTTCCCTGGACGGTGTCTTTAAAAAACTTTGGGCTATACACATAATTCCCTAAAAGACCATAAAATTGTAAGAAGGAAAGTAGTTTATCATGAAATAAGTTGAGTGTTAGCTATTAATTTAATAATATGCTAAAGAAATTTTTTTTTGTACTGTATTGAAACTGATAAACCCCAAATAATAACCCTTTTCAGTTCATAAAACTTGTGCCTTTTTTTAAAAAAAGGTTTTATATGGAGGACTGAACCCAAGTGTGGTTAACCACTGAGCCACATCCCCATCCCTTTTTATTTTTTGTATTGAGACAAAATCTCACTAAATTGGTTAGGGCCTCCCTAAATTGCTGAGACTAGCTATGAACTTGGAGTCTTCCTGCCTCAGCCTCCCAAGCTGCTGAGATTACAAGTGTGTGCCACCATGCCCAGCAAAATTTGTGTCCTTTAACTTAGATATGAATTATAAATTTCCTAAGTTAGAAATTGATTCAGCATTTGAACTGTTGACTTTTTTATTAACACATGGTTACCTATTATAAATGTACCCTCCAAAGTTAAATAGTTCATTCATCATGAAACTTCCAGGAATGTTTTGTTAGTAGGTAGTTAGGTCAGCCTTTGTATTTTTCCCAAAGCTCAAGTTTCAGGATCTTAGTTTAAAAAAAAAATTGTTTTATATAAAAAGTTTTCAGAATATAGTCCATGATGAATGGTCTGTTTTTGTATTAAGTATTTAATCTATAAGATGGTAGCTAAGGAAAAATTATGAGTAACATCTATAATTTAAGCTTAATGTAATTTGATGTAATGATGCCTTTTATAATGGTAGTGTCTTGGAGTTTACTGAAGTAATTTGACTAAATTGTTCTCATTTATAAAAGAAATCATTTGTCTTTAAAAAATGCATTGATATAGCAATAAAACACTAATATATAATCATCATTTCCATAATAGTAATTGAGGATTACTTCTGCTTTTTTCCTTTTTTTTTTCCTGTATGTTAATACGTGGGGACAAGAAGATGCAGTGAAAATATCAGGTTTAAGTGGTCAGTTATTTTTTTTCTGCCAAATTATTCTTGTAGAAAATATATCGAAGGTTCCTATATATGAGATTATGTTGTTGTCTTGCTTATCCCACTGAAGCAAACATCCTTTCTTATTTCGGTCTTCAAAGAATGTTTTTATGGCAGTAATTAGTGGATAATAGAATTTTAAAATGAGATGAAATTTATTAAGACTTCTTACATTGTCTTTTTAAATGTATAGTGATATTGTGGTCTTGAAGAAAAACCAAATGGGAGACACAGCAGGTCGCAAATCATAAAACTATTAAAGTACTTTGTATTGTGCTATTATTTTACTTAAACCTCTTGGTGGAAACTTTGGAAGCTGATTGTACTAAAAACATTAAGTGCTTAGTTGTGCATAGTAAGTTTCCTCTACTATCAATGGGTCAAATTCTTCTTTTAAAGAAGTTAATTATATAGTGCTTTTTAAACTTATAAAGGTCTTCTACATTACAGGGGAAAAAAGTTGTTCCATGCAGACATGACTGGCATCAGACTGGGGGTGAAGTCACCATTTCAGTATATGCTAAAAATTCACTTCCAGAACTTAGTCGAGTAGAAGCTAATAGTACATTGGTAAGTACACTAAATAGCTGAATCTGACTTGTCTTGTTCACATTGTTTTTATATTACTGCATTCTGAAATACTGTTGTTATTTCAATGGATTCTAAGGTCTTAAAATCTTTCTCATATAAACTAGGTATGATGGCAATGCCTGCAATCTCAGCATCTAGAGAGAGTGAGGCAGGCAAATCCCAAGTTCAAGTCTAGCCTCAGCAGACCCTGTCTCAAGATAAAACACAAAACTGGGAATGTAGCTAGGTGGCAAAACATCCTTGAGGTCTCAATTCCCAGTACAAAAAAAAAATCCTTCCCACGTGAAAAAATAATTTTAAATTACATTCATGGAAACCCTTTTAAATGAAAATCTAAAATCTATAATAGAGTTTTTTCCTAAAGTTATTGAAGATATACTAGCTTACAAAATTTGTCAGATAATATGGTATTTCATCCTCGGTATGAAACTTCAAGTTAATTTTTCTTTTCTGTTAATGGTTTTCATAAATAAAAGAAAAAAAATGAAAAACACAACATTGGCAGCTTCTTAAAATAGCTTAATTTAAATCAGTGTCTCCTTAAAATAAGCAGTATAATGAGCCCTCAGTGTGAATTTGATAGCTAAGGGGTAGAGCGCATGCTTAGTATTACCGAGGCCCTGGACCCCAGCACCAAAAAAAGAAAGAAATTAATCAACTTTTTGTATCTTTTTTAGTTAAATGTGCACATCGTATTTGAAGGAGAGAAGGAATTTCATCAAAATGTCAAATTATGGGGTGTAAGTATTATGAATCCATCAAAATTTTGGGTGATTTAAAGTATCATTTATAGAATAAAAGGCAAATACTTTAGTAAGTGAAGTACAGATATGTAACTTTATTGTACAAAAAAAATCTAAATACTGGTATACAAATGGCTTTAGAGTCTTGTGTTTGGGATTTTTATCATGAGCAAGACTGATACTTTACTCTGAAACCAAATAAGACCCACTCGGGTTTACTCTTATACTCCTTGATGTGTTACAGGTGATTGATGTAAAACGAAGCTATGTAACTATGACTGCAACAAAGATTGAGATCACCATGAGAAAAGCTGAACCTATGCAGTGGGCAAGCCTTGAACTACCTACAACCAAAAAGCAGGAAAAACAAAAAGAACAAAAAGAAGATATTACAGATTGAGGTGGGGGGAGGGTTATTGCCTATTTCAGAATTCTGAATGTGTGGTGAAGTGGTGGCTTGCTGCTGTAACTTTTTGTTGTTGAATCAGGCATTTCAGGGTCACATTAGGTTTTTGTTTTTAAAAGCCAAAGTCAGTTTCTCTTTTTGTGTTTCCATCTTTTGTATTCCATAAGATTGATTATTCATGTTTCCTCATTGGTAGAACCATAGTTGTGTCCCTTACTTGAAGAAGCTAGAAAATAGCTCATGAGTGTAACTGCAGTATTTCTTAGTGTATTATTATTATGTTAAAGAAATAATAAGGGACATTTGTTTTTTATACTTCTGTTATCCCATAATTAGTAAACCAAGATGAAAATGTCAAATTTTAATCAGTTTTTTTTTTCTTTTTTTCTTTATGGACTTTTTGTTCCTATAATACTTGAAAATCTTCGAGGAAGAAATGAAGCTCTGCATTTTTTTTTTTCCAGGAGGAATGTACTAGGTAAATGGGGGGAATATATGCACTAACCAACAAATTAGAATTTGTTCACAGTTAATTTTAAAATAACATCATTACCTATATTACTTGCAAAACATTATGACTTAAGAGTATAGGAAACAAGACCAGAGAGGTATGAATTTGGTTAAAATTCACCATTTTATAAGACTAAGCAATAATGTTAAAAATCTTTTTCCTGGTTAAAGGTCTTTGTATGGTGTTACAACTAAATGGTACCTGATTTTCAATCTAAACCCTTTTAAAACCTTCAGTTACCTATAAAAAGAAATCATATGTATCTGGCCTTACCGATGGAAAAATTTCTAAAAATTATATCTTAAGTTTGTGCAAATACAATACAATAGAGTAGGAGAAAACTAAATATATAAACTTTGCTTTATGCCAACTATTACATGTTAAATAGCTTAATTCTTCCAGAGTTATTTTTTTTAAGGCTTTCAAGTAGAGCTTGACAGTTTTAGTGATGCAATGTTAATTATATATTGTACTTTACTGGTATTAAATATATGTAATACATGATTTGATCATTTATGCTTATCAGACCATTAGTGAGTAGATTGCTTTTTAAGGTAACACAGAGCTCAAGAAGAAAATTTAAGAAATGTTATGCAATTCAAACTGGCATACCTTAATAAATTTGGTTATTAATTAGGCTTATATAGATTAGAAATGAAAGTCAAAAGGGTACTCCAAACCCCTTGAGTGTGTTCTGAGTTAGTAGAATTCTTACAAAGAAAACTGTGCAGAAGTACTATTTTAGTTCATAAGGGGTTTGTATATATCATTCTATTACTTTTAGCAAATAACTATTAGATATATTAGTTATAATTATTTAAAGATGTAGCTCTGTCACAGTTTACAAAGAGAAAATCTGGCAGCCAGGCTTTGTTGACATTAAAGTAACATGGCAAGAAATTTTGGGTAGTAAAAGTTGGATCCAGATAGGGTATGTAATTGTCTAATACTGAGAGAAGTATTTAAAGTTTTGACAACTATCTTTCTGAAATTAGAAACCTGTGTTCTTTAGAGACATGGACTCTTGTTTGAGAAAGAAGTTGATTGGTAAATTTGATTCAAAGTAATTATTATTATACCATTTGTATGGTTTCTTCTTGAGGCTGTTTTCTCCTGCAAAACATCTTCATCTTTTAGGATTTAAATATTATTTAAAGTAAGTGAGATATTCTAACCTCGGACTTAGTTACAAAGCACTGATTTTTTTTTCTTTTTTGATACAACTATGTAGTATAGTCACATTAGTGACTATTTTATTTTGATTCTTATTCCTAAGAACCTCTAAATGTGTTGCCCAGGTAAAAATTTAAGTGATATTTACATTAGACTCATAAAGGGACACAATTACAGTTAGGTAGAGTATGTTTTACTCTATCAATTTTTCAAAAATAGTTAATAAAAAATGCTTGTTAATTTACTGAGTCATTTTTCTAGAACTGTGCTCTGTCTTTCTTTGCATTTAAAGTAATTAAGATAAAGCAGTCAAAAGCTAGGTGTATGAAACTCTGGATAACTAGTTTCAACATGGGAAACTTGAAATGACATTTTTACTGCCTAGCACATTTGCTAGTATAAAAGAAGTAATATTGAGCTTTCTTTTTTAACCTCTTATTTTGAGATAATTTTAGATATACCAGAGTTGCATAAAACAGTAAAAGAGTTCTTTATTATTAATCTTTCTCTTATGTTAAAATCTTGCATAATCACAGAACCTTTATACAACTAAGATATTAACCTTGGTAGAATAATGTTAACTAAAATAGAACATTTAATTTTAACCAGATCTGTCCTATTCTCGAGTCTTGCAGTAATTTGTTAGTTAATATAAATAATTTTTAAAAAGAATTGAAATTAACAAATGTTTACAGGTTGATGATGAAACTTCTTGGTGTACCTATACATGGCAAAGGGCTGGTTTTCTTTTATAATTTAATTTTATGCCAGAAGTTTTAATTCTTACTAAGTGTAACTTACTCAGTCTTTAGACAATTCTTCAAGCTTCAAGAATGACAAGAACCTTAAAGCATTCTTGCACATATTTTAAAGGGCCTTAAAGCTATTGCTAACCCAACCCCCACATAAAAACATCAGTGATTTCCAAGCCTATAAATGGATGTCTTAAATACACCCACAACATGTAAACTTTGAAAAATTTCATTTATGAAATCTGGTATTCATTTTAGGGCTATTTGAACATTAAAAAGTTATTTTTTCTTGTTTTATTGCAAATTATATTGACTTGGCATTCATATATGGTATTTTCTTTGTATTCTCTGCTAGTGTAATTTCATGGCCTTAGTTCAGAAATACAAGCTTGTAGGTTGAGCTTGTTTTAGTTTTATTGGTAGATTTTTGTTTTTCTTTCTTTGATTGTTTGGTAGGTGAGAAGTTGGTTTTTTCCCCAGCTCCTTCCCTACTGTTCTTAAATTGACCTGGTGTTGCATGCCTTTTTTTAATTAATTATAGATGCCTATGGTCTTACACATGTGGCATTATCCTTAAAATGCAAGGCTTGCAAAGTTTTTTTTTTTTTTACCTGCATAGCATTGCTTAATTTTAAGTTTTCATGAAGTTTTTTGATGTAGAGTTTTCTTAATGCTTACTGAGTTTTCTTAATTTTCTAAATAGTTTTCTAAATGCTTACTGAGTTTTCTTAATTTTCCAGTTTAGTAGGATACTTTTAATGTACAATAAAGTGAAATAAAACCAACAATCTTAAACATTTTTATGTTGCTTAAACCTGCATTCCTTTTACACTAAGCAGATATCCTACTAGATGATTAGATTGTTAAATTATTTTTTAAAAAAGATTTTGCTAATTAAAGTAATATCAGTAATTAAGCTTAGAAAAGACAAACCTCCCCAAGTGTACTTCACGTCCCCAACAGAAAGATTAAATGAATGTATTAATTTTCTTATTTATTTGTATTAATTTGTTATCTGTATCCCTTTGCAGGCTGCATGTGACTTTAACTGTTTTGGCCATCAGCATTCCTATTTTCCACTAAAGTACTTGCCATGTTAGTTGGTTCTTTAAAATGTCTTACATGCAGCAATAGTAGATTATGCACTGGTCTCAGAATTTAAATGAGCATGAATGTAGTCATCAACATCTTATGAGATAGTTACTATTCTTATATGACAATTGAGGAAACTGATTTATTGCAACTTACTGGTTAAGCAACTTACCCAGTGTTGAAACTAGTGAATTAGGGAGTAAAGATTTCAGATTCAGGCAGCATGAGTCTATTCTGTGCTCTTTTATTTAACCATTGAATAAATAAGCTTTGCAAAACATTGATACATAGCATGGAAAACTTAATAACAATATGTTGATAAGCAGGAACACATTTTTTATTAGATGTGTTTGGCTAGAAAATAAATTTTATAAAATACACAGTTTTTTTGCCTGGATGGTTTGGTTATGCCTATTAAAAACTCATCACTTGTTATTTGACAACTTTTAGAGTCAATCTGGAGTTTAAAATCTCAGAGTCCTCAATGCAAAATACCTTAAAAGTTTCCATTGCCATTTTGATAATAACAGTACATCTTTTAAATGGGAATTTGTATTTCTACATTAATGAAATGGCATCATTAATGAAGTATCATCAGGTTCTTTGTTTAATATGGAGTGTCTGGAACATCCAAATAAGAATAACAGAAGATGGGATTGTAAACATAGAGACTAGATAGCAAAGGATCATTTGAATTTTTACTTCCATCTTCAGGCCAAGATTTTCAGAATACCATTTCTAGACCAGCTCTATCACTATCAGTAGGAATTTGTTTTAAGTGCAAATTCTTGGATCCAAACCCAGATCCACTAAATCAGAAATTGGAAGTAGGGCCCAAGATCTGCAGAATAATTTTCAGATTCTGATATACAGCAAAATTTTCAAAAAGTTAAAGCCACTAGAAACATGGTAGTCTCAGTAGGCTTATATTATTTTTTCTTTTAAGTGAACTCTTTGCTCTAAGAAAGTTTGGTATTTGTAGAAAAAAGGTTACAGAGTTTGCATATACACAACCAATTTTACTATTACTAACATATTAGTGTGATATATCCCATTACAATCAGTTGAATCAGTATTAATTCATTATAAACTATAGTCCATATATTATTGAGATTTTCATAGTTTTTACCCATTGTCTTTTTTCTTTAACTATTCTACCTAGGAGAGTACGTTATATGTTAGTCATTGTTTGTTTCCTTGTTTTTTAGTTTCTTAAACTCAAAACACTGACAGTTGTGGTAGTGTACTTAGAATGTCCCTCAATTGGGATTTGTGTTGCTGCTTTTTTAAAGATTGCACTTATGTTTGGGAAAGAAAAAACCAAAGTGCCATTCTCATTCTGTGATATCAAGGATATACATACTGTCAAAGTGACTTGAGCAACTGACTTGTCAGTGTTTTTCACCATAAAGAATTCTTTATTCCCTCTGTCCATCTTTCTTCCTGTTCTATAGTTCACATTCATGAGTGAGTAGGGAGTTATTTTCTTCCACTTCCTTTAGGACAGAATATAGAAGCTATTTGGAAATTTCTGCACAGCTTTGTCTCCTTTCCATGAATCATTCATTTATATTAGTATAGACTCATAGATATTTTACATTTGGGGTTACCCAATGCTACTTTATTTTCTTCCTTAAATTATTTCAAGTTATTACAGCTTTTCACTTGGCTCCTATTTTAAATCTTTGGCATAGCTTTTTCACTATTGGATTTTGTGTGTCTTTATAATTTTTCTTTTAGTATTTGTGTTTGAGCACTTATTTTGTGGCATTTGAAGATGTTCTGAACTCATTTTGTGTATTTACTACCCAAATTCAAGATCCAACCATTTCTTTATTGGAGAATAGTTTAGAAACCAGTATCTAAGTACTAGGTATGCTTATTGCTATTGAAATGTCTTTACCCCTAGGCAAGGAAACATGTTTTTACTAACTTGTATGTATGCATGTTTCTATTTGTAAACATCCATGTCTTTGTTAAGCTAACCATGAACTCCTTTGTTTCTTAATTCATTATTACATCTCATTCCAACCTTCTACCTTTACTTATCTGTAACTTCCCATTATAGTATAAAATTGGGTTCCCAATTATATTCCTTTGCTTAATTCTAACATAACATTGCTGCATAGGTACCGTTAAACTGGTTGCCCGTGGGAAATGTTACCAACTACAGTGTGTGTGTAGCCTTTAGTTTTAAAACATTTCTAGAGACCTGCATACTCAAAGTTGAGCACCTCTTCCTTTCATCTCTTAAATTTGTAATATGTATATTTTATAGAAAGATCATTTTGATAAAAAGGAACATTTGGAGATAATATAGAGACCAGTTAGGATCAGGGCATGAAATACAGCAGGAATAGCAATAAAGGGAAATATAGTAAGAGACGCGGGGTCTTGAAAGGAATTTGGTACTGGAGAGAGAAAGTTGAGGATAATGTGTAGATTTGAGAATAAAATAAGACAGAATCTACACAAGGTTTTGGAGGAAGTGATTTTGTCAGTAGGATTGCTAAGTCAAAGAAATCTTAACAAGCCCACACAGTTCACTGGGATGACAACGCTAAGGTTGAAGCTTACAATGAGGGATCTGGCTTTCAGGATTTGGCACAACTAAACAGACACAAGGTGAATACATCACTTAGCTTTTAGGGATGCAAGGTCAATGCATTGTAAACTTTGAGAGTATCTTCTTTTCATTCAAAAAACAATGATAATCCTGCCTTTGAATATTATGCAGTACACAGGTGTGGAAATACATAAATCCAATAAAGGCTTATTTAGGTGTACACACTAAATACTGAGAGTATGCTATGCAAACCATCTGAAATGGGTCACCCATATGAAAGAACTCCCTATTAGAAGAATGGGAAAGGAAGGCTGAATGAACAGAAGCAACAAAAGTTCTTTCATGACCTTGATCCAGTTTGTAGCTACAGTAAAGCAACTTAGACATGATAGATTCTTAGAGGAAAGGATGAAAGTTACCTGTGTCAAGCCACATTTTTTAAGCATTCATTATTTTAGGTTCATTACAATTAATGAGGTTATTATAATTATAATTTTATGTAAAACTTTAGGTTTCCTGCTAAAGAAGTCTAGATTTCAATAACAGATCCCAGACTACCTACTTCATACTAGAGACCAACTTTAATCATTTTTGATGCCTTAATGATTCCTTTAAGTCCCTTTTGTTCCCCAATAAAGCTACTTAAATTTATCAGCAGGAAAAGACTGAGCAGGAGGTGGAGAAGGGAAACAAATTTAGAAAGCCTATGAAAATGGATAATGGAAATCAGAATTGGAAGGTGGTTAGAGGAAATCTAGTCCCATTTTTATAAGGTAGGGCATTAAAACTTTCAGGAAAAGGAGGCATTTAATCAGGATTTATAGTTCACTTCAGTAGAGTACAAGGCACTTCAAAAATTCTATTCATGATCTAGGCTTAAGAATTTGGGAAGTGTTTGTTACAAGAAGTAACTTGAAGCTACAGATGTGATAGCTGTGGGTTTTTCATTGTGCAAATAGAATGGGTCAAGCACTTTGCTAAGTACTTTATGACAGGTTTTGATTTACTCTTCACTCTGATTATACTCTATTCTATAATCTACATTTAGAGACAAAAGAAAGCTTTATAACTTGCCTCAGATCACAGATAGAAAATGGTGAGATTTTAGCCAGGCGTGGTGGCTCACGCCTGTAATCCCAGTACTTAGGGAGGCTGAGACAGGAGAATCCCGAGTTCAAAGCCAGCCTCAGCAAGGGCGAGGCGCTAAGCAACTCAGTGAGACCCTGTCTCTACATAAAACACAAAATAGGGCTGGGGATGTGGCTCAGTGGTCGAGTACCTCTGAGTTCAATCCCCAGTACCAAAAAAAAAAAAAAAATGGTGAGATTTTATTTTAAAATTTAGTGACTTACAGTTTAGACATGAGGTATTCCCCCAAAATAATTAACACAAGAAGACTTAGAAGCAAAATGACTGGGATTTTTCTAGGTATGAGGGCCTTAATGTAATTACTGTATTCATTAACCGAGAGTGGTGACTCCTAGTTAGAGTTGGTTGGAGGAGGTGGGACAATGGGGCCAACTCTTGGGATTTGTATTTTGTCCCTAGTGAGCGGAGCATGCTCTGCTTCTTTGGCCATGTCCTGACCTGTTTTCCTCCACATCCTTTTGCCATGATTTTCTGCCTAACCTCAAGCCTTGAGGAATGGAGCTGCCGCTATCTAATGGACTGAGACCTCTGAAATCATGAGCTCCCAAAATAAACTTTTCCTCCTCTGAAATTGTTCTTTTCAGTTCTTTGGTCACAGCAGTGAAAAAGGCTGACTAAAACTGCCTTGACTCCAGAGGCCTTAAACTTTTGATAGTGAGGCAAGACATCCAAGTCAACATGCAAACTAAGAAATAGACTGCTGTTTCTTATTAAAGTTTATCCCTACCTTTTTAGTATCAACTGAATTATGAAGAGTGTGCTCTCAGTTTTTGCAGTAGGCAGTTGAGCCATTCACTTTCTTAATAACCCTTTAAAGGGCCATTGAGCAGTTAACAAGAATAGGGATGGATTCTGCAGCTAAGGGACTGAGTGGAAAGTAAAGGGCTCATGGCTGTGAATTTGTGCTCTCCATGCCTTTTGTTCTAATAGCCTATGCCTATAAATATCCTTAACCTGATCATCAGCTGGAGTCAAAACTTTTTTTTTTTTTATATCTCTGTTAGGTTTAGACAATTAGAAGGCAATGTACATAGACATTGCGTTAGGAAAAGAGAAGCAATATATTAAAGATTAGTATATAAGGCAAACAATTGACTCAATGGTGTAAAAACTAGGTTCTTTGTAGAAAGTTAGGGAAGATGTCCCATCATATTACAAGAGAAAGACATTTTCTTAAATAATTCCTGAACTCTTAGTGTTTTAATGAAGACTACATATAAAATTGTTATAGGACATGTCTCTCCAAGAGCTCTCACATACATAGGTTATCCACTTTTAATATTTATGTTTTGTCAGAAATTCTTGAAGTTGGTTGAGGTTTCAGAGTGGTTATTTCTCTCAAACGAACTGTTCTATTTTTAATTTTTCTATTCTAATTAAGTTTACATGACAGCAAAATGCATTTTAACTCATTGTACACAAATGGAGCAGAACTTTTCACTTCTCTGGTTGTACACGATATAGAGTTACACTATATGTGCAGTCATACATGAACCTAGGGCATTGTTGTCCATTGCATTCCACCATCTTTCCTGGCCCCATGTTCCATTCCTTCCCCTCCCTCCCCTTTGACTAAAGTTTCTCCATTCTTTCAAAGGAACAGTTTTAATGGTTGTGAAATGTATAAATTTTACTTGTTTTTAATAGTGTAGCCATCCCTTTGCTTAATTATTTTTCATTCAACAAATGTTCTTGGTATGCTGGGGATAACTAATCAAATAAATACATAGCCTCTGCTTTCAAGGAAGATTCTGAAAAGGAAAATGAGATCATTAAATAAAGGTATGCCAAGCCAGGTGTGGTGGCACGTGCCTGTAATCCAAGCAGCTTGGGAGGCTGAGGCTGAAGAACCACAAGTTCAAAACCAGCCTCAGTAACTTAGACCCTGTCTCAATAAATAAATAAATAAATAAATATATACACACACACGTATATATATACACATACGTATATATATATACACATATGAATGTATATATAAAGGGCCGGGGATGTAGCTCGGTGGTTAAGCGCCCCTTGGTTCAATCCTTGGTAACAAAAAAAAGTATGCCAAGGAGTTGCTGTGGAGCATGTTTGGTACACTTTGTAGCAGGACAGACACCAGAGTCCTGAAAACAAACAAGAAAATAAAGAGTAGCCAAATAGAATAGAGGGGAGAGAAGGTCACAAAGACAAGAATGTGAAAAGGCCTGGAGCAGAAAGATGGCATGGCTACCCTTGTACCAGTTCCTAAGCAAACACCATAGCATTGGATTGGGACTTCTCTTCATTTTAGTGTATCATGGCAGTAAATACAGCCCTTGAAAATCTCTGCTGGTTGTCCCCTAAATTAAGGTGGCTCCATCCATGCCAATACTGAACTTTAGCCTAATACCTAGAATTGGAGAATGCCTGGAAAGAAAACTAATCTCAGTTATCCAAGGACTCGGAGACCTTTAGCACCTCTGGTTTTCAGTGCTTCCAGAGCTCTCTGGAATCTCTAAAAATATTTTGAGAAAGTTTAAAATATAAAAATAAGTATATTCAATCCAATTTTTCCTAGTTGTAACTGGAGCAATTGTCTACCAGTTAATACAACTTCGCTGGAAATGGAACTCCCTATTGAGATTTTACATAGTGCATGTCATATTTAGGAAGATTAATAAGTATAATTGTGATATAAAGGAGAAAAGGAAGTGGGATGATCTGAAGTATCATTTAAGGGAGCTATATGGCTCTTCGGAATTTAGAATAATTAGACGAGAGATTAGAAGTAGATGAATATAAGAACTATTGAAAAGATAGAGGTACAGGCATGGTGGTGCACACCTGTAATTCCAGCTACTTCAGAGGCTGAAACAGGACAGACTAGTCTCAAAAAAATATAGAGCAAATGACTTCGTAGTTAAAAAGCAACAGCAAGGTAAATAGTATCTATCTAGCCTTTAGCACTATCATTAATTTGGAGATTACTTTTTACCTTAAACTCATTTCTATACATATAAAGCTCGGTTGATGTACTTGAAAGTCTGAACTTATGGAAAATATTAAGATGGCCAATGTGTGCATGTGTAAATAAGTATTTCTTCTGGTAAGTGCTCATCTGGTAAGTGCTCAGAAGAACTGGTAAATTAGAAAATTAGAAGAGGATTAATGTTTATAAACTGTCATCCCATAAATTCATATACTATTTCCTGTTCAAAAATGAAAGCGAAAGTTTTTATTTTACCAATTATAAAAGAAATGTATTCTGATATTAAAAATTTGGGCAATCTAGAAAAATACTGAGTCCCACCACCCCAAAGTAAGCACTGTTGACATTTTGTTGATATTTGTATATTTGCATTTATAACCTTTTTTTCTTTGCAACAAAAAGTCATGGACAATTTACCATATAAATTAAAATGTATATATCAGTTTTATGATTATACAGTAACTTAATCAGTTCTCCATTGAAATTTTTTTCATTACTTACACAATTCATTATGACAAAGAATGCTGCTGGAAACACCCTTGTGTTATATATTAATTTGTTTAATTTACAGAACAAATTTTTAGAATTCGAGTATATACATATCTTTAACATGCCTATTGCTTACTGGTCCTCTTTATTATTATGAAACTTCTTACTGTATTTAACATCACATTTAACTTTTTTAGATGACTAAATTATTATAATAGGAATTTATGGCTTATTTGAATTTGATTTTAAAAATCATTCATAAGAAGCAATATACTCTTCACAAGCAAAAAATATTTGTTATTATTTCCCATGTATCCGTAAAAGAAATAATACCTCACTCAGAGGAATAATGATTAACAGCTCAACTGTTAATCAAATGCTCAGGAGAAAAAAAATGTCAAAAAACCATTCAAATGTGTAATGAACATGAGATAGCACATACCCTACATCCAACGTTGTGGATTGATTAGTGTTTACCACATAGTCGCTTGTTCTGATCAACTCTTGATGAAAGAAAATAAAGGAACAGTAAGTTGCAAAGACTTAATATTTTACTCCAAATTCATATTTCAAATCACATACACTGTTTTGGCAGCCCACATTTTTCTTCAAAAAAGCTGCCAGCAGGAATAACACCCTTCAAGAAAATTCTAAACTTCAGTGTTTTGTCTCCTTTAGAAATGATGTAGTAGAGTTGGAAGGAATTGATGTTCAGTGATAAATACTAATTCACTCACTCGGATAGTAAAAAGGTATGACTCATAGGTGTTACCCCACTCTTACAACACAGTGCCTTTAACACAAAGGTTAAAATAGTTGCTTCTCTATGAACCTCAGTGTTGTTATGCTGAGATAGTGT
This sequence comes from Xerus rutilus, assembly GCA_028644305.1. NCBI lineage: Eukaryota > Metazoa > Chordata > Mammalia > Rodentia > Sciuridae > Xerus > Xerus rutilus. The sequence goes on along the minus strand of CM053399.1, from coordinate 68,122,377 downwards.
AGTGAGGTAGTGACTTGTTACCTTTATCAAGCAGAAGATTTTGTGGTATCTTTAAGCAGAATAAAGGAACACAAAATTTATCTTGATGACTGAGGGTCATTGTTACACCTGCATTAAGGGGAATTGGTGAGGTACCCTTTAGTAATGTTGAGATGTAGCAGTAATATCTGTCTCTAAATACCCCCACTCTTTTGTTAAATCGTATTGTTGGCCTTGTAACAAGAGTGGCAGGTGTAGTTTATCCTTGAAGTCAAACTTTGAGCTGTCACTTACCTTAGTGTGCCTGCCAATAAATCTGCCCTAGTTTTTGATTCTCAACTCTTTTTGGTAACAGTTGAACAACCAAGCTTATTGAAACTTAATGTTTATCTGTAATTCTGTGATTTCATGAAGGATTGCAGATGCTGATATGCCTTATAGAAGTTAGACTGGAACTTTGGGGCAGCTGTCTCCCCATCTATTAGATTTATGTATTTATTCAGTGGAGTTCAATTTATCAAAAGTATAGATATTATTGACTTATTCTGACAATTTGCATTCCATGGTAATTTTATCAGAGAAGGTGTGCTGTCCCAGTTTCTCTACTGACATTTATTTTTTGTAATCAAATTTACCAGGGCATAATTTTCATACAGTAAAATGTAGACTTTTATTTTGATGAAGTATGGCAAATGTATACAACTCTGTAATAGCTCAAAATAAGAAAGCTCATTTATCCAAGAAAGAATCCCCGTACATTTTTGTGGTCATCCTTCCCCTCCTACCACCACTTGCTCAATCACTGATTTTTATCTAGTTTAACACTTCTTGTAAAGTTTTGCCTTATGTACTCTTATGCGTAGCTTCTGTCACTCTACAATGTCTGCCAATAATACTGCTTCTTTTATTTTTATTGCTAAGTAGTAGTCCCTTATGGATGGATATACCCACAGTTTATCCAACAGACTAATGGTCATCTGTTGGTGGACATTTGGTTATTTCTATTTTCAGTTTCTGACCATGCATGAAAAATCCAAAATACTCTGGTGAACAAGATGAAAGTCTAAAACTTGATGTGAAAATCAGTATTTTAGAACACTGGCTTCATGAATCATCAGAAAGAAAGACTAACTTCATCCTTGGACTTTGAGCAACACATTTAATAGCTGTTCACTTGACTGATGCCTTCCTATAACACTTCTTTCAGTGTTCCTGCTGCTGCTTGAATTGTGAAAGCTGCAATAGAAATATGTTTCTTTACTTCTGTCCAGGCCAAATGAGGGTCTGCTTTATTTTCAATGTCAAACACGGCATCATAAATCCCAGGAAATGATTCTCCAGCATACTTGTTGTGCCTACTTGGAGCAAAGATGATATGCCTAAAAGAAAAAATGCTTATTATTTAAAACAAATGGAAAACTCTAGGTAGCCAGAATTAGCACCATAGCTACATTTTAGAAGTTATTTGGGAACATGCAAGGGTACGATACATTATATATTCACTTAATAAAATTACCTTTACAATCATACATGGAAAAATTATTTCTATACCACTGTAGTAGACTGAAACATGGTAATGTTACTGCTTTATAATATACTCTTAATATTTAGTTAACAATTCAAAATGTGTTTTAAAAAATATACTGTATGCCAGGCACAGTGGCATATATTTGTAAACCCAGTGACTCAGAAGGCTGAGGCAGGAGGATCATAGGTTTAAGGCCAGCCTCAGCAACTTAGCAAGACTGTCTCAAAATAAATAAAAAGGGCTGCAGATGTAGCTCAGTAGTAAAGCACTACTGAGTCCAATCCCCAGTATCAAAAAATAAAATAAATCAGTGTAGTTTTTTTTTGAGAGTAGGTTGTAATAACCTCATCCAATTTTAAAATGTATTGGCCCTTAGACCCTGAAATCCCAAGTCCTGATTATGGAGATAATAAATGTTCAAATAGGACACAACAATGACTTATTTCCATACATATCTATTACAATAATAAATAATTGGAAGAAAAGACATTAAAATTTTAATAAGGGGTTGCTGGGATTATGGCTCAGTAGTAGAGTGCTTGCCTGGCACATTGTAGGCACTGGGTTCCTCAGTAGTACATAAAATAAATAAAGGTATTGTGTCCATCTGCAAATAAAACACAATTTTAATAAGGGGTAGTTAAATTATAAATGTAAGCCATACAGTAGAGCAGTAGGCTGCAGATGAGAAGAGCAAAACTATATAACAAAGAAAGCTAAAAGTAATTGTTAAGGAAAAAAAATTGTAAAATACTATATGGTTCCATTTATGGGCTGGGATTGTGGCTCAGTGGTACAGTGCTTGCCTCATATTTATATGTTGTACTGGGTGTGATTCTCAGTACAACATATAAATAAATGAATAAAATAACTAAAAAACTCATCAACATCAACAACTAAAAAAATTAAAAATACTATATGGTTCCATTTAGGTAAAGACATGCTTATATTAAAATGTGTGTGTATGTGTATGTATAAATGCATACATATATATTTGTATACAGACAATATGTGTATTATAAATGTATATGTAAATATATACATGAATACAATTTATATTTAAATGTAAGTATATACAAATTATAATGAAACATTTTATATACTCATACAAATATATATTTGTGTGTGTGTGTAAAGAAATTCTCATTAAATACTTTCTCTGAAAACAGCAGGACTGAATGAAAGTGAAGTATAGGAGAGAATGATAAAAATGCCTTGTCTCTTTTTATTCTATAAGCTTCTATAAAGACTTAACATTTTTACATTTAAAGATATAGAAGTTTGGTCATAAAGAAATTTAAAAAGACTAATAAGACTTTTTTTGACTTTTTGTTTGATTTATATATTTAACTAATTGCCCTATTTAATTTGCATGAGTAGAGATTTATGTCCTTATTTATAATTTCTAAAAATAGCTGCCATGTACTGAGTGTATGCTTCTTTAATTTTGCCTACCTCACACTTGGTATGTGACAGAGCTGGGCTCTAAAACCTCTGCTTGTAATTACTTAAATGTTAATAGTAATCACTGACATTTAAGAAAGTAACATATACAACAATTTTTTTGCATGTTATTTGGTGATAGCCTTGTAAAGTAGCAACTAGCATCGTCTTAATGGAGATGGGAAAGCCACGGAAACCACTTAAACTAAACCTCACATCTGTAAGTGAACTTGATCATGTATTTTCTGACTTTAGACTCTAGGACTTTTCTAATTTCCACAAGGAACCATAATTTACAAAGGACCTTGAGAAAAAGAAATTAGTATATTTCTTTAAAGGAACATTGTAGCCATCTTAAAAAACCTAAAATGTTATATGAAAATGTTACTCTATTTGACTTTGGAAGAAAGATCTGGGTCAAAGGAGTATGTTACAGGATAATAGATTTCAGATCTTTATTAAAAGTTTTTTAATAATGAGAACTTCTCTAACAATGCACTTCCTCATGAAGTAAGCTTCCTATCCCTAGAGGATCTAAACATATTGTATATGTTAACTGAGAGTCTATAAGGATTCATGTAGATGGTTCAACTAGATGAGCTCTAAGATTTCTTAAATTCTGTGGCTTGAAGATTTTGTTATGAGAGTTCTTTTTCAATTCTCACCATTTGCATAAAAAGCAATGGAAAAATGTGTAATTTTTGGCATTATGTATTATACTATTATTGGATGCATAATTGACCCAAGTTCCCTTCAGTATCCATAGTCACCCTCTATTCATCTAATAATAACAGTTTACAGCAGACTTTGGGTATTGCTTTTATTTTGTCAAAGTGAGGTATTTGGTACCCTTTAGTGGGTCCTCTACTATTTCCTTACCTATAGAACTGTCTTCCTGGTAAACCAAGGGGATCGATGAATGCTCTTTCCAGAAGCATCAGTTGGTCATTCATAATTCTCACTGCAATAGGACTTTGAGAACAAGAAATACGTGATTAAAACTTATAGTATAGAACCATGTTTAAATTAATATAAAGATAAGACATGGTAAAATAATTAAAACCAATAGTTTTTTTTAAACCAAAATGTTTATTAATCCAGTACTGCTTTACATGGTAAACTACATAACAAGGTCATCTTTCAGGCATTTATAGTAACAGTCCTACTGGAAGTTATTTGTTTTTCAAAGCCACAAAATGATCAAAAAGACCTGGAAGACAGATAGCCAGGCCTCTTGGATAAGCACAGAGTGAACGACTAAGTTGTTCCTGACAAGTCACTTAGCCTACTATGCAAGAAAGGAGTCAAATAAAGACAGAATAGCAAACAATGACTGAAAATTTCAGGAGTCCATAGAAAGGGCAGGAAACAGTGGGCTGGGAATTCCTTTTGCACTCAGAATTTTCAGACTGTCATCTTGAGGAGTGAACAAGTTCCCTGGGCACTCCTACAATTCAAAGGAGAAGAAAGTCTCTTTGAAATGACTGACAAAGCCAAGCGTGGTGGTACACGCCTGTAATCTCAGCAACTTGGGAAGCTGAGACAGGAGGATTGCAAGTTCAAAGCCAGCTTCAGCAATTTAGTGAGGCCTTACGTAACTTAGTGAGACCCTGTCTCTAAATAAAAATACAAAAAAGGGCTGAGGATATATAGCTCAGTGGTAAAGTACCCCTGGGTTCAATCCCAGGTACCAAAAAGAAAAGAAAAATGACTAACAAATCTTTCTGATTAAGTCTGAAAAATAATGTCATGGACTATACTGTGGAACAATTTATGCTATTACATAATGTTTTACTTTAAATATACCTTTTAAACTATTTTCAAGCTAATACTAGTTATGAATTCAATAAAGAGAATTATAAACTGATAATTCTGGTATTGGAAAAGGACTATAATGAAATAGATTTCAAGTGCACTTAAACCCATGAAGCTATGTATACCAGCTAAACCACACAAACTTCTAAAAGCATGTCTTTGGCCCTTGTGTTGGAATGAGTGTTTAGTCTTCCATTTACAACATTATCTCCAACTTTAAATCACCTGAAGTTCTTTTTTAAAAGTGAATTTGAATTCACTATGTCTTGGATGGGCTCTGATTTATGCCTTTCTAACAAGCTTCCACGTGATGCTGTTGGTTTGCAGACAATAATGTGAATAGCAATGATTTAAAGCTGAATGTTTGTTTATGTGAGTGAAAACAGTTCATTCTTGTAACCAGGTTACTTTTCAAAACAGTAGGCATCTGAAACTTACTTATTAAGATCAACTTCTGTAAGTCTTCTATGAAAATCTAAAGCAGCCTCTGAGAAGTTTTTCACAGCAGAAAACAAGGAATCTTTATAAAAGTAGAAAAAAGAAATTAGAAGGCATTAGTGATTCATATTTCAGTTTCACTTTTCTGCCCTCTCCACTCTGGACTGATGTGACTGAATAGGTGCTGAAAGAATTTTATACTGAGCCTTCTTGTAGGTTCATGAAAAGTATTAGAATATATCACCAAAAATATTGTATGAAATTCTTTAAATGGCTAAAATGATTCTTGAGAAAATTACCACTCAAAAATTCAGGATATAGATAATTGACCTATAATCTTCCCAAACCCAGCATTCATTCATTTATATATTCATTGAATACATATTTAAGACAGTTACTCTATATAAAACACTCGATCTATAGCTATAAGTAAGTGATAATTCCTGTAATTGTTACAGGATTAAAACAGTAACAATTTTAATTTTCTTTCCTTCTTTCAGGAAGGTTTACCATGATTGAACTCAAGGGCACTTGGCCACTGAGAGACATCCACAGCCCTATTTGTATTTTATTTAGAGACAGGTTCTCACTGAGTTGCTTAGTACCTCACTAAGTTGCTGAGGCTGGCTTTGAACTCTTGATCTTCCTGCCTCAGCCTCCAGAGCCACTGGGATTACAGGCGTGTGCCACCATGCCTAGCTCAATTTTAATTTTCAAACAGTACATTTAAGATCTTGATCAAAAGGCAACCTGTGACAAACTGATATATCCAGACTCAATGATCAGGTTTGGTTGGTTAAACTTTTCTTTAGTTCACAAATTAGGATCTCAGGACATATTTTTTTTTATTGCTACAACCTATTTATTATTTTTCATGTTTTCTAAGCAGGACTTGATTGGTTGGTTGATTGATATTTGGAATTGAACCTAGTGTTACTTTGCCACTGAGCTACATCCTCAGCCCTTTTTACTTTTAATTTTGAGACAAGGTCTTGCTGAGTTACTGAGGCTAGCCCCAAATATGTGATCCTCCTCTCAACCTCCCAAGTCTCTGGAATTACAGGCATTTACCACTGCACCTGGCTTATAAACACATACATTATTGCTTTGCTGCTTGCATCATTTTGTGGAGACAAAGTATAACATAACAATTCATTTTACAGATACAGCATTTACAGCTCAGACCACAGGATTTCTATTAGGTCACAGTACTAATTAGTACTTTCAATAAACACATTTAGTATAAAAAACAGCGTCTTTTCATCCTAGATTTTCTTAAATTTTACTTGTGTTTTAAACCATGTTTAAAATAAATAATCTAATAGATGTGATGGAAGCTAAAAGAAGAGAGTATTAAAGAAGTTTTAAATTTTAAGTGTAATAACAGAAGTTGCAAGGCACAGTGGCACATGCCTCTAATCCCAGTGACTCAGGAGACTCAAGGAGGCAGATCTCAAGTTCAAGGACGGTCTCAGCAACTTAGACCCTGTCTTTCAAAATAAAGCATAAAAAGGTGGTCGGGGAGGCGATGTAGTTCAATGGTAAAGCTCCCTGGGCACAATCCCCAGTATTGCAAAAAAGAAAAAGGAAAATGTACTGAAGTCAAGATAAGAATTGAAATGTTGGGCTGGGGTTGTGGCTCTAGTAAAGCACTTGCCTAGCATGTGTGAGGCACTGGGTTAGATCCTCAGCACCACATGAAAATAAAGGCATTCTGTCCATCTACAACTAAAAAATATTTCAAAAAAAAAAAAAGAAGAATTGAAATCTGTCCCTAGAATTTAATGACACAGGCCAATGACAATTTTGGCAAAAGCCACTTTCAGTAGATAAGATGGAACAATGAATTAGGTAGTGGGACATGGAGAACTGGAGACGGAATGCATATTACGTGTTCATTCATCAGACCTTCATTCTTCATTAAAAACATTTTCAAAGATAATGTTTTTGTCTGGCATTAAATTAAGAATTTCAGTAGTGAAAGAAGTAGGACACATCAAAAGAAGAAATACTGTTGAGAAAATATTTCATCAGAAGGATAGTCACCAATGAAGAAATTATTAAAATACACTAGAGTAAGACGTTAATAGATCAGACCAGGTTCCTACGAAGGTAAGCTGGTAGAGGAATTTAAAGGGAGCCGTTCTGTTGAGCTTGTGTAGTTCATGCCTCTTGACTAGACCTTTACTTAAACAAATAGATAAGACAATTCCACCAAAAGGAAATCTGGGCACTTATGAAGGCAACTGGATGCTAAATAGCCACAGAAATAAGAAGGATCATCTTTGTCAACTCCACTTATTTCTCCAGTTTCATCTCTCTTCATTGCCTTTACGATGCAGAGATATTCCAATCATTGATGTAGACACACTTCCCTGTATTTTCTTTGCTTTATTTTATTTCCATGTCAAAATACCTTCTGTTCTTTGTAACTGCATAAAGATTACTAACACTTATGTAATAATACTTAAAATAACATATAACCACTCCATAACATTGCTCTTTGCTATAGTACTCTCCATGTTCACCTCTAATATCCTGTGCATTTTGTCTTTGTCCACATAAGATTTTAATCTTAGAGGATTTGACTAAGTCTTATAATACAAATCTCTCACAAATAACATAGCACTTTCTACAGAGTAAACAGTACGTATTTGACAGTTTGGGTATATATTAAGAATATATCCCCCTGAAAAATAAAGAAAATGATAATAAAACAGTAATAATAAGCTACATTTATTAAGCACAGTGCCAACCACCACTGCTTCTAAATATTAACAATCTTCACAATAATCTTTGACGTTATATTCTTTGATTTTATTGTTTCACTTAATTAAAAAAAAATAACTGGGACATAGAGAAGTTAAGTAACTTTCCAAAAAACACACAGACTAAATGGTAAAGCCAGGATCTAATTTAGACAATCTTCCAGACCCAATACTCCACACTACTATACTACATTCATTTTCATCCCTACTTTATAGGAGATACATGAAGTAGAATAAAAAATAAGTGGCCTGTTATAAAAGGAATGACTGCTTATAACTGTGTAAAAAATTCTTCATTTAGACAAACACTAATGGATATATGCAGTGAGAAGAATGCTTAATATGTAATAGAACTGGTGGTCTTTTCTACTTTTCAATATTTTTGTATTTTCCTCACTTTGTTTTTGTAAAAGTAAAAATGTTCTTAAAGGCAGTATAGTATAAGGAATATTTACCAATGCAATGCTTGTAGCACTAATTCAGCCATAATGGATTCATCCTAGACACACCAGATTCAATCAGTTTCCTAAGTAGGTATTTATTTAGTTTTTATGTAAGTGTCAGAATTAGTGAGGCAAAATAATTATGACTAATTCTAGAATAAAACAGTATGCATTGATCATAATAGATAATATCATTAAGCTCTACCTTAAAGATTATAAAATGTCTTACCAAATGATACCCCCTGGTCTTTCAATTGCTGGTCATATTTCTTGCATAAATTGAAGATACTTGCTGCATAATATTCCAAAGCTATTCCATAGTCTTGAATATTGAAAGGAATGATTGTAGAGTCTGCAAGCTCATATACCAGTGCTCCTCGTAACTGAGCCACAGAAAGCTGTTTCTTAAATGTGGGGTCATAAAAATTCTCTACTAATTCAAATGTTTCATAAGTTGTGTGATACACAGGGTAGCTGCTGTATTTATCTGTTTTCTAAAGAGAAGGTGCAAGTGTAAAAAACATTGAATATTCAAATTAAAATATTTTATGTAATCAGAGAGGTAACTAAAGAATAAATATGTATGACATCTTGAATTTTATCACAATGAAGCAAAAAAGTTGAAATTTAATTAACTAAAACATCGCAACCAAAAATTCACTGATTTAAAATTTTACCTTTATTCATTTTATAGTCATGCAAACTTTACTCAAAATGCTGCTTCTTGAAATTTTTCTTTATGGTATTTCTAATAACTAAAATTAAGGAATATATATTCAGTCTGCACATCAGCAGTTCGAAATTATCTATCAATTGGGAATTAAACATGCTTGGCAGTTAGGTATCTATTTAACTGAAGGATGATGTATTTAAGTATCTTCCCTCCTGAAGAAGTACATAACCAAATCATTTAACTTTTATTATACAATTAAGAGCTACTATAATGAACATAAACTATTAATTAGTGGGATCCCACAAAAATATTTTTGAATTCTTAAGTCTACCTATCCTAAGTTTAGTTTTTACCATCTTCTACTTTGTTATAGAGCTATCATTCTTGTTATCATTCTTATTTAGTATCACTAGAAAACAATTTGTCTTGGTCCCTCTCCTTCTAATTGTCTTCTTCTAATCTACAGTGGTCTTAGAAACTAGGTAACTACTCAAATTGATGACAGGGTACAAAAGTGAACAGGCCTTGAAAAAGAATTAAAAGCTGACCTTTTATGTACAGTTGACCACTGAACAACACTGGGGTTAGAGTTGCTGATCTGTCTTCACACATATATTTCAAAACCCAAGGATAACTTTTGGTTCTCCAAAAGCTGAAATACTAATACCCTGTTGCTGACAAGAAGCCTTACTGATCACACCAGCAATTAGTACATATTTTGTATGTTATATGTATTCTATATGGTGAAAAATATGTGAGCAACAGAAGAGATTACTTTTTACTATGCTATGCAACTTGAGAGACAACTGCTAATGCAGAGATGATTAGTGTCATATGGCATTTGAAACACAACACTTGAGCTCACCACAATACAATAAGATGCAGCTATGAAATTATTATAGTAGTACAGTATGGACTATAATTAATTTTAATACATCTTTACGTGTTTACATTTCTCTCTACTTCAAATGTCACTGGGTATCCTTAAGTGTTTGTGTGCATAGATTTTGATAAATTCTAACTTTAATAGTAAATTTTTACATATATCATGGTAGTAAATTATTAAACAGACTATTATCTAAATATATTTTATGTATTCATGATACACCCAATCTTTTATATATATTTTTTGGGAGAAAGCTATACTATTCATCTGTACATTTTTTTCAAATTGTGGTGAATCTCCAAAAAAATCTGCATGTAAATGGACCCATGCAGTTCAAACCCATGTTGTTCAAAGGACAGCTGTATTAAGTATACAGCATATTAGTATACAGAGTTTATGCGTCTATTTTGTAATATTCTGGAACTGTTTTAGCTTAATTCTTTGTTCTTAATTATATTTGGATAGTTAATTTTAGTATTGGTACATATTATAAACATACAAAATGTTGGTGTGTTGCATTTTTTGATTTGCAAGTTGATTAAAAGCTATGAAAAATCTGCGTTTACTAATAAAATCCTCAATGTAATGTATTGCTTAATTTATAACATAGACAAGTCAACATGGTGTGTAGACTATGTCCAAGTACTTTCATATAATCCATATGCTTGGGTGACAATGGTACAAACTAGACACTGCAGAACAGAAGAGGATCAAGTTAAAAATTAAGAGAAACTTGCTGTTCTTTACCCAGGAACCCTGAACTCATCATAGGCAGGAGTAGGTATATGAAGAGCAGCTGCTGACAATAGATAATCCTAGCGTACTCTTCAAACAAAATATGTCCTCCAAATGCATTTTTCCTCAGGAAAAGAATATCAGAGCCTACAAGACTAGGCTAGGGGGAAAAAAATTAAAAGACTAGGCTAGAAAATGAAGTTTTTCCAACTAATCCGGTATGAAGAAAAGTATATAAGTTACTTAGTACTGATAACCATCTGGCATTACTCTGTGAACTGCCATTTCAGTGAATAAGACTAGTAGTGAAATACTCACAAAATAACACAAATTATTTCCTGGTTTATTTAAAGGAGCAGGCAATCTGTCTGCATCCCTGGAACTCTTCCCAGGCCACATGTCCATCTGGTGCCCAATACCAAACAACTCAGAAAAGAGTTCCTCACCAAAGGAAGGTGGATTGAATAGTGCTGTAGTTTGGATCTGAAATGTCCTCCAAAGTCCCATGAGTTAAAGGTTTGATCCTCAGGTTGGCACTACTAGAAGGTACCAGAACCTTTAATTTTTTTGTTTTTGTTTTTTTGGTACCGGGGATTGAACTCAGGGACACTCAACCACTGAGTCACATCCCCAGCCTTATTTTGTGTTTTATGTAGAGACGGTCTCACTGAGTTGCTTAGCGCCTCGACATTGCTGAGGCTGGCTTTGAACTCGCAATTCTCCTGTCTCAGCCTCCCAAAGTGCTGGGATTACAGGCGCGTGCCACCGTGCCTTGCTATACCAGAACCTTTAAGAAGTACACCTGGTAAGAGATCTTAGGTCTTTGGAGCATGGTACTCTGGAAGGAATAGTGAACAATACAGCTTATTCCTATTTCCCTCTTTGCTTCCCAGCTGCAATCAGGTCAGCAGCTTCCCTGCACCATGTGTTCCCCACCAGATGTGCTGCCTCCACCAGGCCCAAAAGCAATGGGGCCACTGACCCATGGGACTTTGGGGGCATTTCAGATCCAAACTACAGCAATGACAGAAGTCTCTCAAAAGCTGAGCCTAAATAACCTGTCTTTATGAGTTGCTCACATCCGGTATTTGTTACAGTACTGGAAAGCTGAATACATAAATGCTGTATATTCAAAATGATAAAGTGGCTTACCCTATTCTTGGTGTAACGAGCTCTGCCTGAAGCAATTCCAAGTCTCTGAAAGTAAGCTTCAAAATCACTTCCGGATCCCAGCTTGTTGATTCTAGATATAGAATATGGATAAATAAATAAATAACCATGCATGCTTGAATATATGAATAGATAACACCAAGTTAAATAGATGGGACAATGAATCCTGCCCCAAGATTAGTAAGGAATTACATAGTGTGTGTAGTACAAGGATTAGAACAAGGGTAATAACCTTCAAGGCAATTTTTTCTACCATTCACTGAAAAACTAACAAATCTATAAATTTGCATTGAAGATAACCATTGGGCAGTGTCACCAAAACTTGCAGCCTAGTGATGATGCTGTCTTCCATATTTTCAGCATTTAAGAAAAGTGGAAAGCAATGAAGCTATGGACCCTACCTCAGAGAAGTATAGTCTAATAGGAAATTTGCTGCAAGGAAATCTTTAAGATCATGAAGATTATAAGTGTGATTCATTTCACTCCAGAAACAAATTTATTTACAATATATTTCTTTGCATATAATTAAAATCACTGTATATATACACATGCATATATATGCATATATACATATATAATCTAATGATCTGAAAACTTTTTGTGAAATAATGGTGAGTCAATAAAGCAGAATGTAATATTATATTTGCATTATGAACTTCCCCTAATAGAAGAAAAAATAGGACCAAACCTTCACCATGCCAGCTTAGGATCTAACTTTAGGACTCCTGAAGTGTAAGAAGTAAAATCAAGAATCAATAAACAGGATGGATTAAAACTAAAAAGCTTCTCAGCAAAGGAAACAATCAATAATGTGAATAGAGAGCCTACAGAATGGGAGAAAATCTTTACCACATGCACCTCAGATACAGCATCAATATGCAGGATATATAAAGAACTCAAAAAACTTAACACCAAATAAACAAATAACCCAGTCAATAAATGGGCTGAGGAACTGAACAGACACTTCACAGAAGATCAAATACAATCAATAAACAAATATATGAAAAAATGTTCAACATCTCTAGCAATTAGAGAAATGCAAATCAAAACTAAGATTTCCCCTCACTATCTCACTCTAGTCAGGATTGCAATTATCAAGAATACAAGCAACAATAAATTTAGATGTTGGGAGAAAAGTGCACTCATACATTGCCAATGGGATTGCAAATTGGTACAACCATTATGGAAAGCGGAATGGAGATTCCTCAGCAAATTTGGAATAGAACCACCATTTGACCCAGTTATCCCACTCCTCCTTTAAGTACTCAAAGGAGTTAAAATCAGCATACTACAGTGATGCAGCCATATCAATGTTTATAGCAGCTTAACTCACAATAGCCAAATTATGGAACCAACCTAGGTGCCCTTCAACAAATGAATGGATAAAGAAAATGTGGCATATATACACAATGGAATATTACTCCCCCTTAAAGAAGGAAATGAAGGCATTTTCTGATAAATGGATGGAGCTGGAGATTATCAGGCTAAGTGAAATAAGCCAATCCCAGAAGACCAAAGGCTGAATGTTTTCTCTGATATGCGGATGCTAAGTCACAATAACGGAGGGCAGCTAGAGAAGAATAGAGTTACTTTGGATTGGGCAGAGGGGAATGAAGGAAGGGGAGGAGAACAGGGGTAGGAAAGCTAGTAGAATGAATGAGACATTTTTACCCTATGTGCATATATGACTACACAACTGGTGTGATTCTACATCATGCACAACCAGAAGAATGAGAAGTTACACTCCATTTATGTACGATGTGTCAAAATGCATTCTATCATGTGTAACTAATTAGAACAAATTTTAAAAATGCCAAAAAAGAACATAACTATGTATTTCCAAACTATTAGATTATTAGATGTGTTTTGAGATTGAGGCCTTGGATGTTCTTAAAGTATCTTTCATATTCTACTCTTTGTGTTGAATAAGGATGTGAAACTTTTATGATAGAAACATATTTAAACTTTCACAAGATTGATTTGGAATATGTAATGAGGCTATTGACTTTTCATTTGCTAGTAGTAGAAATAGCATTGTAATAGAAAATGAATGAATATAAAAATTCAATATATAAATTCAAGGAAGTTGCTGTTGCATGAATGAGAAAAAAATTAATATTCATATAAAATCAAAATTGATTAAAGATCAACACATTTGGTGGTTACTAACAATGCCTCTTAGTAAATTTACAAGCAAATAGTCCATTATTTGTTTTTTTCCTTTCATCAATATCATATGGAGTTATATTTTTATTAGTATATCTACTACATATGTGAATGAAATTTTATATAAGAATACCAAATAGTGACTAATAATATAGCAAAAACATTTTGACTAGAAATTTTCAAAACTACATTCATCTGTGCTCTATTACAGGTTTAAAAACTTGGCTGTGCAGGCTGATTAGCAGAACAAAACCTGGCAGAAGAATCCTTTATCAACTTCACTCCCATTATTGATGATACATCTGAGGATTACTTGTTTGGGAAAGCAAGGGGCAAAGGGGAATTCATAATTTATCCTATGGTAGAAAAGATGCATATAAGTGATTTACCTAGGAAAGCCTTTATTTTCAGGTGAAGGGTCTTTTTCTAACCAGCTTTCATAAAGTGATTTACTCTCAAAACCATCATCTGGGCTAGAAATCTAGAAAGATAATCAAATACTAGAGATTAGGAACAGAAACAACTAAATTTATGCCATTATAAAACTATACATTTGCCAAGCACAGTAGTACAAGCCTGTAATCCCAGTGGCTTGGGAGGCTGAGACAGAAGGATTATGAGTTCAAAGCCAGCCTCAGCAACTTAGCAAGGCTCTAAGCAACTCAGTGAGACCCTGTCTCTAAATAAAATTCAAAAAAAGGCTGCGGATGTAAATCAGTGGGTGAGAGTGCCTCTAGGTTCAATCCCCAGTACCAAAGTCCTCAAGTTAGGAACAATTTGGATACCTGGCACAGTGGTATTCCTGCAGTAGCTTCTGGAGAGGCTAAGACAGAAGGATTGCCTGAGCCCAGGAGTTCAAGACCAGCCTGGGCAAAATGGTGAGTCTATGTCCTTTTTTGCTTTCGAAGTCTTTAGATTTGGTAGTCTTGTACTTTTATCATTGTTGCTACCAAACTTCATCTTATTAGACCTGACAAAGTAACAACCCAATGAACATTTGTTATATAAAAGGAGTTGGCTGGGAAACACAATTTTTGAACCCAAAGTTTTTCTATTGCAGCTCAATGTTCTTTCCACTGTAACAAAATGCTTTGTCAGACTAACATTGGGCCTACTATACATTATAAGTATGTACACAATTAATAATAGACACTATTATTAGAACAAAGAGACTGGAAATACTATCTTCACAATTATGTCACATAGTAAATTTTATATTAAAAATTTTGTTTTTATTTGTTATTTATATGAGTCAACCATGTTCTGTTACCAGCTTAAAATTAAGTGCCACTAACTTAAGGGAAAAAAGTGTTATTCATGTATCCATTCATCAGAAAATATAGTAAGACAGATCTTATATACTTATATACCTCTTTTGTCATTTTATACATCAACTGGTAAAGAAGGGGTGTACAGTCAACTCTGAGAGTATAATTGCCTGAAAAATAAATAAAACTATTTCATACTTCCAAATGAAACTCCAGTTGTGCTTAATTCTAACATTATTTTTTAAATTTTAAACAAGATATAACAGTCTTTAAATCAAATGCATCATTTCCATGGAATAAAAGAGGGTGGAATTTTATCTCCAGGAGTGGGAGAATCTGACATAAATATTTTGGGTGAAAAAGGAGTAGATGGCCTTAGGTGGCTGAGGCAACAACTCCCACAGTAGTCAGACCTCATGTTTATGGTAGCATCTCTCAGGTGCTTTAGGCAAAAGGAATATAAAGTTAGTGAATTCACTCTGTATTCACTCATTCATTTCAATAGTGTATATCAAGATATTAGAGTATATATGTATGCTCTGACATTCATTTAGAAATATGAAAATTCAATAAAATGCCAGTGACATATGTGTCAAATTCAAAAGGAAGTATTTTGTGCACATTCCAATAAATACAGGATATATTCTTTTCTTTTTTTTTACTTTTCAAGAACTGTTTTAATATAGGCAATACATCTGTATGAAATATTCTGTAAAATATTTCAGGAAAATTTCTTTAATATCTCCATAGCAAAAATGTGGTTAAAACTAGAGTTTTAAGTTAAGTTGCCCATGATAGACAAATGGTAAATATAGCAAAGAAACTAGGAGCGATAGCTTAGTTATGATTCTTAATAATTGATATGAATCATTATTTTCTCTTTGGTAAAACAGAAAATTAATTTATTACTGAGAAATTTCATAGGAACAGAATATCTGAGATAGATAATAAGTTGGAATTTATAGACTTAAAGGATATATAATGCATAATAACTATCAAGGAAAATTAAGTAAAATTTACCTTCTGAACATTTCACTTTAAAAGAAAATAAAATTTACCTTCTATAGATGAATCTGAGTTGATATAAGCAATACTTCTCTCCTGGAGTATTTTTGCATTCTCCTATAGTTGAAGCAAAGCTGTTAATTCACAGTATTTACTATTATGAAAATAAACACAATAAGCAAAATAGTTATGTGGAAGAGCTATCTACAAATATCTTTATAAACCAAATACTTGTACCTGCCAGTGACCATAGATTCTGAGAAAATGTTGATACTTGGTTGGTTGAAAACATTAATGCAATTAAAACAAGAAAGAAGATTATTATGAATCAGTAGCTACTATATATAGTAATAGCAGAGGGCCCCAAAGGAAAAAACATTTTCAAAATGTGGTTCTTTAATTCCCTAAATCAATATATACAGGGTTGAGGCTCCCGGATTCTGAGGACCCAGCCCCGATCTATCAAATCAGAATTGCTCAA
Organism: Xerus rutilus; assembly: GCA_028644305.1. NCBI lineage: Eukaryota > Metazoa > Chordata > Mammalia > Rodentia > Sciuridae > Xerus > Xerus rutilus. The sequence continues at coordinate 68,105,579 of CM053399.1, read as the reverse complement.
AGTGAGGCCTAGAAATTTGTATCATCAGGTATACCTGAAGATTGAGCCTCACTCCCATTGAAATTCACTAGAGTGGATACCATGAAAAGTTATCATTTTAAAAGTGAAAAATAGAAAATTTCCATTCTATGTTGGAATATGAAGAAGTGAAAAATAAAAAAAGACAGAGGAGCTGCGGTTGTGGCTCAGTGGTACAGCACTTGCCTCACATGTGTGAGGCACTGGGTTCGATTTCTCACCACCACATATAAACAAATGAATAAGGGTACATCAACAACTAAACAAAATTTATTTTTAAAATAAAATTAAAAAGGACAGGGGAAAACACAGGTGGAAAGAAGGAGGGACAAGTTAGAACAAAAGTAAGACTGTCATACACACACATATACACAGATCCAGTAAAGCTCAAATAGTCATACACAGATGGGAACATGCTGAGAGAGCCCTTTATCTCTCTTTCTAGCTTGCTTCCTCATGAGAACAAGTTATAGTAAAAGAAAATTTAAGGCTTGTGTGGCTATGGCACAAATAACTGTCACCTCTTTGCTCTTGCCTGCAAAGGAAAGATGATAGTTGCCTTTTCATTACAGAGAAATATAGTCAGAGCTTCCATTATAACAGATATACAATGGAAATAAAGAAGATTCCTTATATGTATTTATAGAAGTATGCTGGTGAATATGATAAAGAATCTGGTAGAAAACTGGAACGAGTATTGTTTCTTAACCGACATGTATGGGAGTTAATGCAAAGCATATTTATCACATTATATCTCAAATTTCTTTTATCTTCACTTTGAGCTTATGAAATTAAAGAAACAAACACATGTATTATGTATATATATCACAAGAAATTACATATTTCTAAAAATAAATTATCTTAATATTTGATTAATATAAAGTAATGTTCTTCCAACATGTCTTCAGAATACTAATGTAAAAATTAAAATCTACAATCTACATGTGATCAACAAAGGATAAATGATATCAGATAAGTAACTATGTGCATGATTGTATTCTCATATTTATTTGATTTGTATTATTTTTACAAATTTAAAGTAAAAGGAAAGGAGTGAAGAAGAAGGCATTTTTTAAACTAAACACAATGGCAAGATACATATGCATGCTTTATAAAAACTCTATATTATCTGGACTAACAAAGGACAAATACATGGTGGACAGAATATCTTTATTTTATTTTATTTTTTATGTGGTGCTGAGGATCGAACCCAGTGCCTCACGCGTGCCAGGCAAGCACGCTACCACTGCGCCATAACCCCAGCCCTACATGGTGGAAAGAAAGCAAATACTTACACAGTGCACCTAAATTTATAAAAATGTACGAGCTTACCTTAAACATGCAAGAACTCAGAGATTACTCAATAGGGAGGCATAAAGAAGAAATGAAAGAAAAGGGCCTAAGACATTTAAAGAATTCAGAGCCAGTGAAAAATAAAAATCAGTCACCTCTGGAGGAAAAATTGACCTGTGAAACTACAGAGTAAATTAATTTACTAAAGTAATTCAATTTAGAAAAGGCAAAATTTAAGTATGGTTGTATTTTATATGTAATTTGTAAATGTGAAACAATCATGAGAGTATAATCATCTTAATAAAATAAGCTTTCCCAGAACACCTCCAAGGACACTTTAAAAATTTGAAAATTAGTTCAAGAATCCTTATCAGTTTTTAGATAATTCAATTCACGTGTTTAAAAAATATGCTAACATTAAAGTTATTGATTTTATTTTCACAAAACAAATACAAATAGAAACGAAAATACTGACAATGAATAGATTGTTTATAGACAAAGAGGCTATTCTATTTTGCCAAACAAATAAGAAAGTAAAAACAAATTCTCTTTCTTAAATTCTCTTGAATAATCCTCCCCTCGCCCAGAAAAAAAAAAAAAAAAAAAACATATTAGGTAATGGAATCCAGCTGTGCTCATTCTGAGATTATATATTGGTCTTTGTTGACCAAAAAAATAACAAGACTCTTGGCCGTCTTATTTACCTCAGCCCATTCTGTGGAACCCAGCAGTCCGAATTCTTCTGCATCCCAACTAGCAAAAATGATAGTTCTCCTAGGTCTCCAGCCTGTAATCATTGTTAACATACAGGGTTAGGTACACCTTCTGAGGAATAAAGGGAAGTTAAGGAACATTCTCTTATCACCTAACATATTCTCTTATCACTCACCTTTACTTATCAATTTTCCAAAACTCTGAGCAATTTCTTGCAAAACAGCAGTCCCAGTGGTTGGGTCAATACCTCCAAAAACCCACGAGTCACGGTGACCTCCTAGAATAACATACCTATCTGGAAAAGAATGTGTTCCAAAGAACAACTTTGAATACATTATAAATATTTGTAATGTATGTCTTTAAGTTAAACTTTCTTCTGCTTGAGTTTTCTGCATAAAAAATAATCCGCAAAAATAAAATATTGTAGAGTTGTGTAATTTTCCCCAAATTTAGTAGTTGCAAATAAAATCAGAAAAATATCAACTGACGATTGAAATTGAAATAGTTTTTTACTCTTAGTCTTTGTAAAAACAAACTGTTTAAAAGAACTTGATGACTCACCAGGTTCTACAGATCCTCTAATAGTTCCAATTACATTGTAAATCCTTGTAATTTTATTGGTGTTATGAACATGCATTCTAACTTTCCTAGAATTTCAAAAGGAATGAATTACTTCATATAGGTTATTATATTTACAGTTTTTCTTCCAACATTTTATTATGAAAATCACAAAACTACAGAAAATTATACAAGAGGACAATGAATTCTCATATATTTCACCTAAATTCAACAATCTTTAATATTGAATTCTTTGTAAGGAAGTTGCTGACATCGTGACAATTTACACCTAAGTATTTAAGCATGCAATCTGAAGTTAGCTTCTAAAAACTGGCTAATATTTATATTCTTCCTTCTCAAGGCTATATTATGGATACTTATTTATAATTCTAAGTAGTCTATTAAATATCTTGGGTATTTATTCAAAAAAACTTTAAATATATCCTACTTTAATTACAAAAACATCAATGAAGACAGCCCACTATTAACAAATGGAGAAAACATAAACCTATTATTTGAATATTTGTCCTTATATTCTATGGTGATCCCATAAGATTATAATAGATGTGAAAAACCCCCTATTGTCTAGTAACATTATAGTTGCTGTAATGTCATAGCATAATATAGTAGTCATATATTTGTGGAGATGCTGCTGTCAACCAACTTACTGCACTGCCAGCCATATAAAAGTGTAGCACATGCAATTATGTACAGTACATAATACTAATTTTATCATTCATTTATAGCATATACATTCTATTTATTAAAAATAAGTTGATTATAAAATATTATGCCATATTACATTGGCAGGAGCCTCATACATCTTGTATTTAATGCATCTTTTGATGGCATCAAAGGACCATGCCAAGTGACTGATCTATACCATCTAGGTTTGTGAAGTACATTCTCTAATGTTCAAGCAGTAATGAAATTGATAATAATGCATTTTTCAGAACATATCCCCATATTAATTGATGTATGACTATATTAATTATATTAATTCCAACTGTTCAATAACTTTCTTCAAGACTATGGAAGTAGTCCATAGGGACACAGTTGAAGAATTACCTGAGTGCTGCCTGTGAGAACCATGATAAATTCTACTGTTAAATGACAACTTGTGAAGCTCCTGCTAAAATGCACAACTACATAATGAAACTTCTTCAGATTCTCATTGTTGATTCTGATTTGGGCCAGGCTTTTACATAGTCATTCATGAATATGAACTAACTCATTTAGAAAAGAAGGGAAAATACAATCAAGCTGAGCCAGACAGGAAAAAAAAAAAGTTTCATGAATCCAGAATGACATGGGAAAATGTTGAGCCACTTTTTCACAAGAGAACAAGATAAGCCTTTATTTATTCTGAGGACAGAGGCACCCAGTTGTTTTTCATTTCTGATTATTTTTAAGTGGAAGAACAATGAATCTGCCAGAACCTGTATATTGTTAAGTGCAGATTCTCATACCAAATTACACCAAATTGTGTGTTTCGGAAAGCACAATTAATCCACATGCAACATTCTACTAAAAGTAACTTGGAGAGAAAACTATTCAATGAATTTTACATTTTAAGGCATTAAGTAAAAGATTTATTTTTGCTACTGATAAAATTTCATAACAGAGATAAAAATTCATAACAGAGAGCTCCAGTATAGCTCAATGGTACCACATGTGCTTAGTATGAGCAAGGTCCTGGGTTCAATAACCAGCACCAAAAATGATGATGATGATGATGATGATGATGATGATGATGATGATGACGACGACGACATAGAAATATGGAAACATTGTTTAGCATGTTTCTAAAAATATGAGCCTAAAATATATGGCTAGTAAGAAACCCAAATTTATTGATAACATGTCATTAAATTAAGAAAATTAAGTAAAGAGTTAATATAACAAACGAGAACTGAAGAAAAATGTTAATCTAAACATGAAAACAAAGACCATCTTCTCAGACTCTCCAAGAATCTCATCTCAGTCTTTAATCTTTACATCTTTCTCGTTTTTCGCACTTTTGGCCTCCAGAGGTATTCAAAAGAATATCTGTGAGCCAGGCATGGTGGCACACACTTGTAATCCTACCGGCTCAGAAAGTTGAGGCAGGAGGATAGCAGCCAGCCTCAGCAACTTATTAAAACCCTAAGCAACTGAGCAAGACTTTATCTCAAAATAAAAAATAAAACAGGAATCAGGATGTAGCTCAGTGGTAAAGTACCCCTGGGTTCCATCCCCAGTACAAAAAAAAAAAAATCTGCATGTTTATCCTATTATCACCACAAACTCAATGCATTACAAACAAACTGATCTCTAGGATGTAGGCTCCATAGAGTAGGGATTTTTGCCTCTGTTCACTTCTGAACCCCCAGAGCCCAGAATGGTACCTGGAGTTTAGTAAATATTCAATAAATATTTGTGAAATGAATGAATATACTTCCGTAAGGAAAAATTGGGACAGATCCTATATTATTCATCATGGTTTCCTCTGTCATTTATTGTTTTCAACTATTTTACAATTCTATACCACAAATAACTCATGTCCAATGAACTAGTCTCTAGAGAAGTTTCATCTGATCCCTCCTCTATTATGAAATATGCCAGCTTTTCTACTGTTAAGTATATTAATTACTATTAAGTAGTTAAATTTGGCATTCCTGATAAGCTGATATATTTTGGTCTCATCTTTACATCTGAACTCATTCTTTTTTTGGTACTGGGGATTGAACTCAGGGGCACTTAAACACTGAGCCACATCCTCAGTCCTTTTTTGTATTTTATTTAGAGACAGTGTCTCACTGAGTTGCTTAGAGCCTCACTAAGTTGCTGAGGCTGGCTGTGAACTTGTGATCCTCCTGCCTCAGCCCCTGGAACCACTGGGATTACAGGTGTGTGCCGCCACGCCCAGCTGAATCCATTCTTTTTTTTTTTTTACTTTTTCCAGTACTGGGGATTGAACCCATGGCCTTGGGCATAATAGGCAAGCACTCTACCACTGAGTTATCTACTTGACCTCTTGAACCATTTTTAACTTTCTTCTGGATTCTTTTATTAACTAGAAGTTAAATGAAATCTGCAATACATGTTCGTTTACATTCGTCTGACAGTTTTTAAATTATCCATCATTTTAGAGATCCCTTAAAACAAACAATAGATTAATCTTGCAGAACAGATGTGGTCTGTTGAAACTCATTCTTCCTATTTTCCTTGGTAAATCCCAACTTTGCTGACACGCAATATGTCTAGCTTTATTTTTTTCTTTACTGGTTTTATGTTTCATTTATGTTTCTCTGCTTAGTTAAGAATAAGCTATTCTTCCCTGGAAGCAGCAATGACTGGGAATCTTACTGATGTCTTATTATTTGGTAATTCTCTAAGTGAATTAATGAATTATCAAGATCTCTGTGGTATGAGAGATAAGAATGAATCTAGTTTTTAGGGAATTTTTAAAGTTGTTCATTGTGCATTTATTCATTGTGAACTCAAATGCATCAAAAATTTTGTATCCACAGGTGAGAAGTTTATTTGATATCTAGACCTGGGATTTCTTGTTTTTGAGTTTACTCTTGAGCTATGACTGAAATTATAGAACTGAACCTATGTTTTAGATCTGTATACTTCTGTTTTTAAATCAGATAGACCTTTATTTTTTATGTTATTTCTACCTTTAGAGGACATAAAAAATTTAGATAATAGAGCCTCTTAAATTAAAGGAACTTTACACTGATTGAATTATAGAGATAAACACAGAAACTGAATTTTTCTGAAGTTCCTATTAAGGAAGGAAATTGAATTTCTAGAACTTTAACCTTTCTGAAATAAAAATTGATAGATATGGGAATTAGAAAAGTAATGTAAAAGAATGACCAAGCATTACCTTCATTTCCCCAGACAATGTTTTCCTGATGTTGGTCATGCTGGCAGCTCCCACCTTCCCCAACACTGTCTTTCTAATGCTAATCATGCCGGCAGCCCTACCTTCCCCAGCTCTGTCTCTTTGATGTTAATCAAGCCAGCAGTTAACACCTCCCCCAACAAATGTCTCCCTGAGGCTAATCCAGGAAGAAGAGGGAGCCGAACTAAAGTGATAAATTGATTACTTTAATTGGCAAACAACCCCAAATTCCTAAATGCTCGCCAAAACTTAAGAGCCTATATAAACCCAGTCCCTTCCTTTGTGCTGGGTCTCATTTTCCACCGGGAATATGGGTCCACCACCTCCACAGATGACTCCTGCTCCCGAATAAAGCCTCCCATGACTTGCATAGTTTGCTGCCGCCGTGATCCTGCTCTTCTTTTTGTCCTTACAAAAATAATTTCAAAAACTAAAATCCATGCTATCACACATAGTGTGGTGACATACTCCTACAATCTCAGTGGCTCCAGAGGCTGAGGCAGAAGGATCCTGAGTTCAAAGCCAGCCTCAGCAACTTAGCAAGGTCCTAAGCAACTTAGTGAGACCCTGTCTCAAATATTAAAAAAATAAAAAGGGCTGGGGATGTGGCTCAGTGGTTAAGTGCACTTGGGTTGAATCCCTGGTACTAAAACACACACACACACACAAAATAAGCTATGGCTTTTCTGATTTATCAGTGTTACGTTTCCCTCTCCCCCAACATTTCAAGTGAATCAAACTTCTAAGTTCTGATCATGCAGTGCCATTGTGCCATTCCACAAACTCTCCCAGCTCTCTGTAGCTAGCATTTTCTGCTTGCCTTGACCCATTGGGAAATTTTTGTTCTTTCTGTAGACCTACCTCAGTAGATAAATTCCACAATCACTCCTCCTCTACAATAATGCTTTCATGTGTTAAAAACAATAAGTCTATTGAGCTTTATAGTAGCTACATGATTCATTCATTTTAACTCTTCTTAACACACAATTACCAATAATTGTTGGCTCCTTTCTCTGTTCTTCTATATTCCTCCCCTTAACTTAATGTTTCACATACATATATAGCATTTTGAAAGCTATTGGAAAAATTGTTTTTAAAATTTTAGGTAAAAAGAAAAGTTTAAAAATTTACACTTGAAATGTTAAGTCTATAATTCAAATATAGTAATTGATAAGACTCTGAAACTAATATTGGAATATTTCTATAAGAATTCAATGGTTCATGGAGCTAGGGATGTGCCTCAGTCATAGAGTGCTTGCCTAGCATGTGTGAAGCCCCCAGCTCTGCAGGAAAAAAAAAAGAATTCAAAGGTTCATTCTGTAAGTACTTCTTAAGTGATATAAAATGATAAAAGTTTCACTAGTAACAATGAGACAAAGAGATAAGCAAAATATGCCTGATGGAACAGTTATCTTCACATGTTTCCATTGAAATATAAAACCTTTCCAAGTTATTGAAGTAATACAAAATTACCTGAAAGAATCATTTCCTGTAAAGCCAGGTCCTATATTGTAACTCACATTAAGAGCTCCCTTCCAGTTTTCATCTGGTGGAGCATTTCCTCCCAAATGGCTGTTAAGAGAATGAGAAGACAAAAAAAAAAAAAAAAAAAAAAAATCAAGAAATATTACCTGCTGAGGTAACATTTAACTTTACAGCTAAGATCTCTTTATTGACCAGGTTTCCAAAATCCATTTTATTCTCTATTCTGGTGAGCTTTTATTCTAGTGAGAGAGCTGTAACTGCAACAAATAAGTAAAATGCATAATATTTTAGTGCTAAGAGCTGAGGAGGAAAAACAGAATAGTGAAAGCAAATGGGAAGCAAGAGCCTCCTCATACTTGATCTTATTTATATGAGGAAACAGTGAGTGTAAGAAATCCAACATTAGGAAATTCATAAATGTGTTTGGAAGAAATTAATTTGTAAAGAAGTTGTTGACTATGTAGTGGGCATACATAAAGAAATCATTAAGTTGTTCTGGTAGAAACATTTAAACAATGGATGTTCGGAGATATGTAAAGAAACTTCAGTTATACAATACAGTAACAGCAAACATCAGTTGGTGTTTACCATATTCTAGATGCTGTGCTAACTAGTATAAATTAATGACAACCCCATCAGGGAGAAACAGTACAGTCCTTGTTTTATAAAAAAGCAAAATGAATCAAAGAATAATCAACTAGTCCAAGATCATATATCTAATAAGTGGTGAGCATGATCATATTTTTAAACTATAGGTCAGGTATAAATAAGTATTTATTGAATATCTAAGGAAATCCAAATATTTGGGAAAAAACTCAAACCAGTGTTAATTTTTATCTTTAAACACAATTTTGCATTTGAGAACTTCATTTCTAGCAATCCTAGCAATGTTTTATTATTTTCTAGTCACTAACTAAACTGACTATTCTTGTCATGGAATAGAAAGTATAATCCATCATTCCTACTTTAGGAGTTATGTTGATACAAGACCTGACTTTTAACATAATTGAGGTTTATTGGTTTTAGGTCAGAAAATGGCAAAATATCTTCATCTCATATCCAACAAAAAATCCTATATACCGTAATAATATTTCTGCATCATTATATCCAATAGGATGTACAGGTATTTTCGGGATTCCAACTCCTTCTTCAACATTTAGTCTGAAGGTATACTCTGCAAAATCAAGTACATAAATAAAAACAATTGAAGAATCTGAGAAAGAAATATGTAAGAAATGCTTGTATTACTATTATAGCTTTGCTATATGTATTGTTTTTTCAGTACTGGGATTGAACCCAGGGCTTCACCCATGCTAGATCAGTGCTCTACCACTGAGCTATATCTCCAATATTTTTTTCATTTTATTTTGAGACAGGGTCTTGCTAAGTTTCCAAGGCTAGCCTCAAACTTTCAAATTTCCCGAGTAGCTGAAATTATAGGCATGCACCACCATGTCCAGCCAAATTTGCTAGACATTTGTAATTATATAAAAATTAAAAGTCTCCTCAAAATCAAACAATTGTTTTACTAGGGCCTATTGGATCCAACAGTAAGAATTAAGTTGTTTAAATTGTAAGGAAAAACTAATTATAGAGATTATAGATTCTTAACTTTGTTTTGATCTTTCATCTAATTTCCTTTAATTTATAAGATTTTTTTTTATTTCCTCAAGGATATTTTGAATCTTTCGAGAAGTTTCAGTTAACCAGATGCCTGGAAAATGTATCTCAGATTCTAAAACTAGAATAATTGGGGAAAATGAAACTTATAAGATCCTGAGAATTAATGACAAACATTTGATTCAAACAGTAATGCAACTTCTCTTCAAAGGAAGATGGAAAAGTATTGCCAGGCTTAAAACCATATAAGAACTTGGACTTTCAGCCAAGATAGAAGAAATGTCTGAAACAATGTAAAAGTGACAAAATAGCTGAAATAATAGTTTTGTCAAGCAACCATTTCTTATTATTTAGGTACCTTTATAATTGACTGTTGAAACAAAAAATTTAACAATATATTTAGAAAGTCAGTAAATTTATAATGCAAATAGCAGTATCTACTAACTTGATCAAATTGACATTTATAAAATATTCCATTGCATTTTTGTCAAGTGCATATGAAATATATGTTGGATAGACTGTATTCTGGGCCATCAAACATATCTCACAACTCATAAAAATCATACAAGTTATGTTCTCTAACCACAGTGGAATTAGAAACCAACATGAGAAAGATACTTGGAAAACCCCAACATTAGAAAGATACAGCAAGGATGACTGTTGTAACAACTACTCCACATTGTACTACTGAAGGTGCTTTCTGTACAACAAGGCAAGAAAAAGAAACAGATTAGAAACAAAGAAAACTGTCTTTATTTAAAAATAATATAATCATCTATGTAAAAATGCTAATGGAAATTACAAAAACCTTAGAAATAATTGGGGAATTTAACAAGTTTACAGGGTAAAGGGTTAATGTATTTTTTTTTTAGAAATACAATAGCATTACTATTCATTAGTAATGGGCAGTAGGACTTGAGATTTAAACTGTAATTTACAATAGTATAAAATTATGAAATTCTTATGAATAAATCTGACAAAAGATGTATATGATCCATACAATGAAACTATAAAACATTGCTGAGAGAAATTAAATAGCAAATAGTTGTACCTTATTCATGTACCAAAACATTAAAAGTTTTTAAGATGTCAAGTCTTCCCAAATTGATCTATAGATTTCCTCCAATTTTAAACTCAGAAAAAAAAATTTCTGTGAAATTTCTAATTTATAGGAAATTAGAAACCTAGGTCTAAAATTCACATGGAAACAACCAAGAATTGACAATAACTTTAAAAAATAAGAGTTGTAAGTTAGAGGACTTACATGCCTATTAAAATCCAGAATTAAAAGTCATTGCCACCTAGCTGTTGGTAAAGATGTAGGAAGTGGATCATTTGTTGGAATACAAAGTGGAACAGCCCCTTTGGAAAACCAATTTGAAAATTTCTTAATAAGTTAAATATCCATCTACCATCTTATTTAACCATTCTACTTCCAAGTATTTACCCAAGAGAAATAAAAGTATACATACTTAGAAATACTTGTAAAATTGTTCATAGCACTTTTACATGCAAAAGTTTCTAAATTGAAACAATCCAAATGTCCATCAACAAGTAAATGGATAAAAAAAACTATAGTATAACCAATCAATGCAATATTAGTCAAAAACAAACTATTGACAGAAATGCCAGCATGGATGGATCTCAAAATAATTATGCTGAGAAAAAGCAGATCAATGGTTGCCTAGACAGTGGTATTGTAAAGGCAAGAAGAGTAGAGAGAAAAGGATCACAAAGAGGTGGGTGGTGTTTGGGGGTTAATGGTTTTGTGAAGATGGCTTTACAGATGTTCAAAACTTTTCAAATTTTACATTTAAAATAACATTGATTAAAAACAAAAAAAAACCTCATTGAGGCTGGGGACGTGGCTCAGTTGTACTTGCCTACCATGTGGGAGGTCCTGAGTTCAATCCCCAGCACCACCAAAGAAAAAAAAATCATTGGTATTTTTAAAATAAAAATGTGTGATCTAAAGAAGCATACAATTCCTAGATACCTTATAAAATCTAAATCCTAGATTGTTAAGAGCAATATTACTTTGGGTATGAGGAACAACATTTCCAAAACTATTCTCTAGTAAAGGCAGAAGAAGAATACCAACTGAACATTCCTTTCTCATGCCTACACTTCATGAGAATTTAAGCCAAAAAATAATACAAAGGCCAAGCACAGTGGCACACACCTCTAATTCCAGTAACTCAAGAAGGAGGCTGAGGCAGTAGGAGTGCAAGTTTGAGGTCAATATCAGCAACTAGGGCCCTAATTAACTTATTAAGACCCTGTCTCAAAAAAAAAAAAAAAAAGTGTGGGGATGTAGCATCACAATTGAGCACCTCAGGGTTCAATTCCTAACACTGAATACATATATACATACATGCGTACACACTACAAAGGAAAGTATTTTGATTTCCTAGTAGTAATAATTGAAATGATATAAATGCATACAATTCTAGTTTTAATTTTATTCTACAGATGCTTGCCTTTTTTCCCATTTAAAATAGCAAAATAGCAAAATATTTTTGCTAAAATGGTAGACTGACGGGGCTCATAGGCTCATCCATTACCTTTAGCTGGATAGCCTGGAGTGAGCGGGTCACCAGCACCATTCAAATTTAACACATTTCCTCTCTGGGCTGCAGTTCCAGGAAGGTTCCATCCTTTGGGATATGGCTGTACCCCAGGGGCAAAGTAATCGGCTGGATCTGAGTACAAGATGATTCCTATGGCTCCTGCTAACATGGCATTTTTAACCTGCAGGAGCAAAGCACAAAAGTGACAAATGACTATTTATATAAAAAATTAATAATGTTAGGAAATTTAAACACTGCTTTTGATTATGCCATTACCTTTTCAGTTCTCTTTGCTTTAAAAACAGTTCCCCTCTTTGTAGGCCTAACAAATGTGAAATACTCCTATTGTTTCCAAATCTGAAAAATTAATGTCTCCTTCTTCTTTGGAATTATTCTTTATCATACTTTTATAGTAGGACAGATCATAGTATATTAAAATTTCTTAAGTATCTGTCTTAGAATAGAAAATTTCTTAAGTATCTGTCTACTGAACTGAGAATATTATTTTGAACATATATCATGTCTTACTTTTAAATACCCACCCTCCAAAATCTCACACATCATAAACACTTTACAAATATTTGTTTAATTAAATTGATGTAAAGTTTTATACAAACAAACAGTCATAGTGTGTGAACAACTTCCCAGCCTGTTTTTGCAAAAATATTTTTAACAATCTAAATTGGCCAACAATACAAAAATCTACCCTGTGAGGTACTAAATCTTTCATTAGCAGAAGTATTATAGAAAAAGATGTAACTATCAGTCTTGATTTACTAAAAGATATCCCAATATTCTCTGTTGTATTAGTAAAAATATAATCTGCCTAACTTTTGGGAAGGGCGATATCATTATGCCTGTCAACATGCTATAAGAAGCTACACTACAATATAGCCACTCCATTTCCAAGAATCTATACTACAAAAATCTTCACACAGATGTTTGAAGTATATATGAACAAGAATGTCCACAATGGAATTATTTATAGTAGTAACCAATTCAAGACAAGACAAGACAAGCACCCAGCAACAGGAAAATGGTTAAATAAATTGCTTTTTAATTTTGTAAAATATTATGTTACCATTTAAAATTATGAGATATTTATTATGTAGGAATGTAGAAATTACTAAAATCAGCTGCTACCCTGAGTGCTTTACAACACAAAATCAGTTAGCCATAGTAAGGACTCTGAGATTGTTAATCTTATTAGCATTCCTATTTTTTATATGAGGAAATTTTGGCACAGAGAGGTTAAGGAACTTGCTCACAGTGGAAGACCAGGGGCCCGGACCACAGCTGACCCAGGTGCTATAGATCAAGGGTACTATACTCTTAATGACTATGTTACACAGCTTTCAGTGTGATGACATGGAAGAATATCCAAGTTATGACTAAGTGAAGTTATAACATTATGCAATATAGAATGTATAATGACCTTTGTTTAATAAATAATAATTATAAATGTGTGTATAGTAAATATGTCGAGTTATGTTTATATTTCATAGAATTAAGTTTGGAAAAAGCTATTAAGATTAATTATATCTAGCCAATGAAGTTGGATAATGCAAGGGAGATTTTCATTTTTTTAATTTATATACACTTCTTCAATTAAATTTTTTAAAAAATATTTTTGTAATAAAAACATTTTCCTTTCTGGACATGTGAGGTAACATAAAAAATAAAATTTCCTGTGTACCCATGACAAGTAAAGAAAAAATTTAAAGCAATTTTGGAAACCATGAAGCAATCTGATCATTTACATTGACAGTTATCTGTCCCCAACCCTTCCCGCTAGAAAACCCTTCCCTCATACTTTATTTCCTCTGAAGATCTTCCCATATCTTGCAATAACAATCTTTCCACTGCAGTTAATGCTCATCTCTCTTTCTAGTTTGAAAAAGTCTTCAGTACGAGCATAGTTCACATATACGAGATCTCCCTACAGAAAAAAGAAGAAAAAAAAATAATACTGCTAACATGAAAGAGAAAATTTAAAAATAAGTATGTTTCACAAAACTGCATTAGAGTTTTCTTTCTTTTTTAGAATTTTTTTTTTCTGTACTGAGGATTGAACCCAGGGCCCTGTAGCACATGCAAAGCAAGCATTCTACCACTGAGCTACATCCCCAATTCTTTTTTTTTTTTGGTACCAGGGATTGAACTCAGGGGCACTCGACCACTGAGCCACATCCCCAGCCCTATTTTTTGTGTTTTATGTAGAGACAGGGTCTCACTGAGTTGCTTAGCGCCTCGCCATTGCTGAGGCTGGCTTTGAACTCGCGATTCTCCTGTCTCAGCCTCCCTAAGTGCTGGGATTACAGGCTTGAGCCAC
>CM053399.1:68065428-68090594 GCA_028644305.1 Xerus rutilus | reverse complement strand
TGGTACCAGGGATTGAACTCAGGGGCACTCGACCACTGAGCCACATCCCCAGCCCTATTTTTTGTGTTTTATGTAGAGACAGGGTCTCACTGAGTTGCTTAGCGCCTCGCCATTGCTGAGGCTGGCTTTGAACTCGCGATTCTCCTGTCTCAGCCTCCCTAAGTGCTGGGATTACAGGCTTGAGCCACCGCGCCCGGCTTACATCCCCAATTCTTTTCTTTCCTTATTTGGGATTAATAAAGAGACTCAAGATATTCTATAGAAGTTTTTAGAAAACCTATCAAAATACTAAAAAGATTAGAGAAAAGGCAATCTATAAGACATATTTTAAGTAGTGTGGTTTCTTTTGAAGAAATTATCAGTGTATATGGAGTCATAAGACCTAGAGTAAGCCAGGCGCGGTGGCTCAAGCCTGTAATCCCAGCACGTAGGGAGGCTGAGACAGGAAAATCGCGAGTTCAAAGCCAGCCTCAGCAATGGCGAGGTGCTAAGCAACGCAGTGAGACCCTGTCTCTACATAAAACAAAATAGGGCTGGGGATGTGGCTCAGTGGTCGAGTACCCCTGAGTTCAATCCCCAGTACCAAAAAAAAACAAAAAACAAAAAAACAAAGACCTAGAGTAAATGTCATTTAAAAAATCCCCAACTATGTTTAGTTTCCAACCATAACATTAACTTAAGTGCTTCTGTGGTATGTAAATTCAGATTAAAAACAATAGAAAGCAATTTATAAAAACATGTATTGTTCTTGCTGAATTAAAATCATTTTCAGATGTTTCTTTGTTAATTCAAAGAGTGGCCTCTGCCTCACTGGTGTCTGTTTTTAATGTATTTATTTTCTTTTTCATTTTTGGTAGTCTTTTTTAATTATTATTTTTATTTTGGGGGGTATGCATAGTACTGAACATAAAACAATGGATGAGTATGTCAAATCTCCATGTAAATCCCTTGGTTGTATTCCTGTATATAGTTTTTACACAATAAAGAAAGTTTTAAAAATTTGAATTAAAAAATGTCTTACTTTACCTCTGGCATACCTTGGGCTGAGAAGGCATTATATGGTGGTATAATATTTGTAACATTCTCATATCCATCTGGAGGTGGTTCGAGGTATGATGTTTTGAATATCTAGCAAGAAGTAAAGTATGTCAAGTTAGGAAGAATAATTCCAGGTTATTATCAAGGTATAATTAATTTTTTCCAAGTATACACTTAATATTAAGCATCCTGGTACAAGATTCCATAATTAAATAGGTAAGTTCTACTGATGATGAAGAACAGCTTTATTAGTAGTAGTATTTTCAAAATAATAAAAACTTTTATAAATATATGCAGTTTCTGACAATTAAAAGCTACTGTGTAGTGTAAAATGACATCCAGGCTGGGTGCAGTGTCATGTGCCTGTAATCCCAGCTTTCAGCAGGATTAGGCAGAAGGACCACTTGAGTCTAAGAATTTGACACCAGACTGGTCAAAATAGCAAGACCTCATCTCAACAAAACAAAACAGAAAAGAACAGGGCTTCAAAGGCAGCACTCTTGGGTTGGAGATGTGGTTCAGCAGTAGAGTGTTCATCTATCGTGTATCAGGCCCTGGGTTCCATCCTGAGCTTAAAAAAAAAAATTGGTAACAAAGGTGGCACACTTGTGATTTTCATTTCTTGACTATGCCTTTCAGCTTCCTTTGTGTTCCCTTTTTCTTTCATCTTCATTTAAATGTTACACATATTTTATCCCTAGTCCACCACTTGCCTTACTTTATATTCTCTCTCTGTGAGATCTCATTGATTATCAAAATTTTGCCGACAGCTAATGTGCTTATGTTGTCCAGTTTTTCAGACTCATATCTTAAAAGCCCAATAGTCATTTAGCTTTGATGACTAAACTCAACATGTGAAAATTTGAATTTATGTTCTCCCACCCCTAGGCCTGTTCCTGGCTCTGCATCTTCTACCTCTATTAATAGCCTCACTAAGTTAGCCACCCAGATCCTATAGTCTAGGAGTTATCCTGAACTCTTTCTTCACATCTTTCCTCCAAGACACTAATCAAGTCCTACTAACACACTTGCTCTTTCTCAAAATCATTATTATTCTTCTCCTGCTAACATGATAATTCAGGACTTCATCTTTCAACTGAACTACTATCTTTAAGTTGTTACTCTAACTTTTTGCCTAGTTTAGGTGTAATCTGCAGACTCCTCATCTATGTAAAATACCTTTCTGGTCATGTTCTTCCCCTGCTTAGGACTTGTCTTTGGTCCCAAGGACTGAAGTTGAAGTCTAAGCTCCCTAGGATAGCATATAATCCTCTCCATGAGTATCACCTGGTCTATCTCTTATCATAGCCTAGTTTGTATTTCACAGTCTTGAAATACATAAAAATCTTAATTCTACCAATAATACTAAGCTAGTATGTTTTCAAGCCTTTGCAGTATTTTCTTCCACCTAGAATTTTCTTACCTTGCTTTTTCATATTGTTAATACCTTGTGTTCTTTCACGACTTACGTGTCAACACATTCAGGAAGACTTCTCTAAATCCTAGTGTGGCGGTGGATGGTGGGGGTAGGGAGTGGGTGAACATTCATTTCTCTATAAGGAGCCCTGATCATACCCTTACCATGTTGATTTGAAACCATGTATTCTATACATGGACATTCTGAATATCTAACAACTAAGACCTATCCAAAAAATACATTGAATGTAATTTATAATATAGCTACATACAGGATGGTGGTCCTGTGAGATTAAAATAGGATATGTTGTGTAATGGTGCAACTTATTTCTCATGAGTTTATGGTGATGAGTACTGTGTGCATCATACTTGATGTAATGATAATAAACATCTGTTACTGGTTTATGTGTTCACTATGTAATACTTTTTTTTTTTTTGAGACAAGGTTTCACTAAATTACCCAGGCTGGCCTCAAACTTACAATTCTCCTGCCTCAGCCTCCTCAGGCTGCCTCACCTTAGATAAGCAAAGGACCCATGTCCTAATCTTCATTCTGGCCTGAAGACCTAGCCTAGCACCATGCCTAACAAATATTAAGCACTGAATAGTTTACAGCTTATGAACTTTTCTATGTAATGTGAGTTCTATACACTATTAACCAATTTCTATTTTTACTTGACCTTACATTCCAATCCATATAAAAGTGTGGCATTATAAATATGAAAAGTATCAACAATTCTCTATCACCTCAGTTCCATGTTCATTCACAATCAATATGCGGTTAGCATTTGTCTCATTAGGGTAAGAGAGAAGAACATCATAATGGACCAAGCTGGCTGAATCTAGTCCAAATTTCTTCCACTGGGCTTGGATTTTCTTGGCAAGTAGTAAATTTTGTTCTGTTCCTGCCAGATGAGGAAGTTTTGTGAAAGAACTAAAATGAGAAAAAGAAACAAATGAACAAACAAACTAAAAAAAAGTGTGAGTTAAAGAGTACATTCAGCTTGGGTGCCTAAGAACTATTCTAGATGCCTTACACATCTTTTATGCATTAAATTGTCAATTATACATCAGAGATATTAAATGGCACAGCTAGAAATACCAATTTCTAGATATGCCAATTTTTAAATTATTTATGTACAACTGCAGTTTTTATATTATTCTCCTTCAGAAAATAATGCATTCCATGTAAAGACAATCAGAACTGACATAAGAAGACATCTTGAAAGAATATTATAATGGTATACTAATGGTGCACCTTCTTGCTGTTGGCTCTTTATCCAGTAGATATAGAGAACATTTTGGAAGAAAAAAATCTGTTTCCCAGGGACCAATCAGACCCTTCTACACTTTATTAACTATTTCTACTATTGATTACATCATGTGTATAGCTGCTTGTTTATCTTACTGAGGTAAAGGTCTGTGTATTTTGATTTTTATAATTCCCAGTGCTTAGCACTTGTCAATTACCAAGGAAATAAAAACTGAGTGGACTGAGTTTAGGCAATGCCACCTTGGTTCTGAGTGTAAATGAGTTAGAGCAATTAACTTCACAAATATACTTCTTACTGAGACATATTTTGCCTTAGGTGAATAATATATATATATATATTTTGGTACCAGGGATTGAACCCTATTTTGTATTTATTGTAGAGACAGGGTCTCACTGAGTTGCATAGCACCTCGCCATTGCTGAGGCTGGCTTTGAACTCGCGATTCTACTATCTCAGCCTCCCAAAGTGCTAGGATTACAGGCGTGTGCCATCGCGCCCGGCTTAGGTGAATAATATTTGTAAAGTTTCTCAACCTTTCCACTTCCCACTTGTGTCAGTAGAACAATAATAGATGCTTTTATAAATTAGTTTTGAAGTTAAACAGAGTACAATAAAAAATATGGCAGTAAAGGTCAATTAATATTTATTGAAAACTTACTACATGCTGAGGACCCTACTGGCACTTTCACATGTGTTATCTCATTTAATCCTCACAACCCTCTAAATTTGTCCCTATTTTACAAAGTGGGAACTGAAAGAGTGGTTGAATAGCTTGTTTATAATGGCATAGCTAATAAGTGCTGGTGAAAGAAGCTGAAATTATAGTTTTCTGCTCTTGAGAAGTTGTGATATTTCTCAATACATCATCTGGTCTTATTACCCAACAGCTGAAATCCTTCTATAGCTCCCTACTTCCTGCATTATCAAGCTCATACTGCAATGTGGCATATGAGGACCGTTGATGTCTGTCCCACATTTTCAGCTTCATCTCCTCCCACACTCTTTATTAACTGTTCTACTCTATGTCATTGAGCATGCTTCTTTCTCCCTGAAATGATTATGCTTTCTCTCTCATACCCTTTAGCCTTCACACAAGGCCTTCTCTCAGACATGAATGTTGTCCCATCTACTGAATCTCTCGCCATCAGCTTTTCCCACCTGCAAACTCTAAATGGTTCATGGAGATCCCTCACGACTATCTTCTCTGTGAAGATTGCCCTCTCTACATCATTAAATGAAAGCTGCAGGATATAGATGCTTAATAGCTTAAATATTTGTTTTCAGAAGTATAAATGTATTTAGACAAATAATTTTGTATCCATGGGGAGAAACAATGAGTCTGGGATATTTAATTTCTACTTTACATAATATATTATTTTATTTTCTTTCTTTTTATAAATATATTCTTAGTTATAGATGAACACAATACCTTTATTTATTTATTTATTTATTTATTTATTTATTTATTTATTTATTTTTGGTCCTGGGGATTGAACTCAAGGGCACTTGACCACTGAGACACATCCCCAGCCCTATTTTGTGTTTTAGGTAGAGACAGTGTCTCACTGAGTTGCTTAGCACCTCGCCATTGCTGAGGCTGGCTTTGAACTCGCAATTCTCCCATCTCAACCTCCCTATGTGCTGGGATTACAGGCTTGAGCCACCGCGCCCGGCTACCTTTATTTATTTTACATGCTGCTGAGGATGGAACCTAGTGCCTCACACGTGCTAGGAAAGCCCTCTACCACTAAGAAACAACCCCAGCCCTATTATTTAATTTCATACAATGAACAGATACTATCTTACAATTAGAGGAAAATAAATGTATTTTCTGAAATTAAGATGTTGGATTAACCATAAACTTTTGCCTCTCATGTTTTAGGGAACCCCCTGAAATGAAATACAGAAATGAAAAAATAATTTTAAAAAAGCATCAGGAAATAACATCATTTACTTTTGAATTTCTCCCTGTGCTGTAAGGTGGGCATCACATATTAACTTGGCAATGTTCAGGACAAAAAGTACAAACAAGAACAACTTACAAGTTTCTTTTAGCAGAGGAAAACTTCCTGTCGAACACCTTAGTTAAATATTCCTCCCTTTTCATTAGGCATAAAAGGGTCATACACTTCTTTTCAAAACAATCATTGCCAAAAGGAAGAGAATTAGAATGACTGGCTTATGGACTAACAGAGAGATTACTGAGCTGAGAGGAAGGTAATTATTACTGAACACATGCCTTCCTGGAAGAAGACAAAGAACAGTTGACATTCTGCCAATAAGAAAGTGATTAGAGCCGGGTGCGGTGGTGCATGCCTGTAATCCCAGCACGTTGGTAGGCTGAGACAGGAGAATTGCGAGTTCAAAGCCCCCCTCAGCAAGGGTGAGATGATAAGCAACTCAGTGAGAGCCTGTCTCCACATAAAACACAAAATAGGGCTGGGATGTGGCTCAGTGGTCCAGTACCCCAGAGTTCAATCCCTGATATCAAAATATAAAAAGAAAAAACAAAGTGATTTGGAGAAATTAGTTTCCACCACTAATCCTTTTATCCCAGTCTTGAATCAGTCCTTTCCCTGCTAAACTATTTTGCTGTGTTTATACACTCCTTAAACCCATGATCAACAATCCCACAATATCCTATGCTCCTTCATGAAAAGTTTGCATGACTACTGGCCTTAACTGTTATCCTCTGAGGAATATGCAAGCTATTTTACTTCCATGCTCCCATTTATGTTGGAGCTAGAAGGTCAACTAGGATCCTTCTTAATTTTCATTGGTTCTTTCTCATACTTTTCCTTGTTTTCAAAACTAATAGCTCCTCTGATGCTCATACCAAATAAGTGCTTTCCTTTCCAAAACTGTGGGCCATTCTTCTTCCTTCATTAAAGTAGACTCCTGGGCTGGGGATGTAGGTCAGTGGGGGAGTGCTTGCCTAACATGCACATGGCCCTGGGTTACATCCCCAGCACTGCAAAAATAAATAAATAAATAAATAAAATAGTTAATTAATTTTAAAAAGTTGTGGACTTCTAAAGCACTATGTTTTCCTCTTTTCTTATTCTTGTCACCCTTCTTGGTATGCATGCTCTATTCAATTTTATGCAAAGGAAAGAAAAGCCAATCCCAATGATGTACTAAATCATCACAAAAACTATTAAGACATTATTTATCACCATATTTACGGTAATACATACAAGGTAATATAAAGTGATATAATATGGTATATTATGTTAATATGCCATATTAAATATACTTTATAGATTAAAGCAAAGTACTAATAACATAAATATTAAATATAAAATTTTCTAGGTAAGATTCTGCACCAAGGTTTACTTCTCATAACTCATATAATTTTCTAGGTACTTTCTTTTGGACATTTCATGATGTGCTGTAGAGATCAACAATGTTAGCATCTTACCTGATTTTTTAAGTTATGCAAATTTAAACACAAGCATGTTGTCTCATTTCATAAGACAGTCTGCCTTTTACAGCACTGAATGAGCAATACATACTTCAACTGATAGTCATCTCATTGCCCACTTATTCTTTTTCTGTATCTCCAAAAACCATGTCAAAACAAAGTTTGAATTAGCTTCTTGATATCTGATGTGCCTTGATCATAAATCAACTCAAATTTCCTAAGGACATTATAGCTCTTTTCATTACTTATTATAGCTAACTCTAATTCACCCATGGGAACTAATATGGAATTGTGTGATCTCATTAAAGCACAGCATGGACGAGGAGGAAATACACTGTAGAGTATGCACTTCACCATGCATATTGATTTCCAGGGTTCAACTGGATCCTCAGAAGAAAAGAAGAAAAGAATATGGGGAAAATGTCTTAAGAAATGATAAACAAAAGCTTCCTAAGAAGGAAAGAGAAGTTTTTTGAAGAAATTTTGAAGGAATAATTGAATATTTGTATTTAACATTGTCATCAATCCTTAGATCACATCATACACAAAAATTAAGTTGAAGTGGATCATTGATCTTAAATGGGCAAACTACAATTATAAAACTTCTAGAAGAAAACACTGAAGACAACATTCTAATAGGCAAACTTAGATAAGACACAAAAAGTAGGAAGCATCAAACAAAAAAAATGATCGAATGGACTTTATTGAGATTAAAAATTTCTGATCTTCAAAATCTCCACTATGAAACAAAAAGGCCAGCTGAAGGAGAAAATATTTGTCATACATATGTCTGACAAAGGACTTACTCCAGAATATGTATGGGAAAATATATGCACAGAAATTTCATAAAAGAAGATAAACTAATATCTAATAAGAACATGAGAAGATGTTTAATATCATGAGGAAATGCAAATTAAAACCACAATAAGATACCACTACTCAACAATTAGATTGGTTAAAATTTAAACTGACAATACTAAGTATTCTTCAATATATGGAGCAACTAGAATACTTAGACTGCTGGGTAGAAATATGAACTGCAATGACCACTTTTGAAATCTCTTTAGCCTTTTCTTAAAAAAACTATGCAGGGATGGAGGTAAAGCTCAGTGGTAAAGCATTTGCCTACCATGTGCAAGGCCCTGGGTTTGATCCCCAGCAACACACTCACACACACACAAACACACGCATGCACACACACAAGAAAAGCAAAACACATGCTTATCCTCCAACCCAAACATTCCAATATAAATAAAAATATAAATCACACAAAGACTTGTAAACATATGTCTATATAAGTTTCCTTTACAATAATAAAATACTAGGAGCAATCCAAATGTCCCTCCAGTATGCATTACAGCGTATCTATACAATGGAATTCTACCCAGTGATCAAAAAAAAAAAAAATGAACTACTGACAAATGCAACAACCTGGGTCACTCTTAAAACAATTATTATGAGTGAAAGAAGCCAGACAAAACATAGCACATGCAATGTACACCACATTTATATAAAAATTCTAGGATATGCAAATAAATCTATGGTGATGTAAAACTGATCAGTGATTGTCTAGGGCCAGGAGTGAAGGGAGAAATAAACTGCAGAGGGTATGCTAGAAATCTTTTGTATCATGACTGAGGAGGCGGTTTTTTGAGTAGCATATACATCTGTAAAAACTCACAAGTTGTAAATTTTATAGGAATAATGTTGGTTTTATGTAAATTATTCTTCAATAAATCTAATTTTAAAAATACCACTCCTTTGAAACAGCCTGAACACAGAAATAAATGCTATGCTAATTGCTTTCAAGATGTTTACAAATATCACTGAATATGACCCTGAATATAACATTTTCATGCTTAGAAGATGGAAGATTGGCACTGATCATATTTTGTTTTCATCTTGCCCTATTTTTGAACAACAAATTTATATTAGCAAGATGGGATCAAGGTTTAACCTGTGGCAGACAGAATCTGAAACACTGATCTCCTTTTCCCTAAATCTCTGAATGAACAACAACCTAAGTGAATATGGTATGTGAAAAATAAATAAATAAAATTGCTGATTAAATTCAGGCTACAGGTTACATGAATGATGAGGATCAAAGAATAGCATTCAGTTGCAGCCCAGAACCACATGAAGTCGAAACATCCCCAAATAAGCCAACAGATACTTTTCTGGAGGATGAAATTAGAGAAGAAAGACCTACTTCTTAAAGTCATGGATTTCACATCAAGAGTGGTTTAAAGCGACATTTAAACAACCACAAATTAATGAGTAATATATACTTTCACACAAGGATGATTGTTCAACTAAATATAACCAGTTTTAATACATTTTTGACTATATAATACTTTAAACACTATTTTTAGGATAAAAATACAAAACAATCCTACCGAAGAAATGATTTAATGTTTTCAGCTTTCATTTCTGATAACAGTTTCCCTCGTACAAATTGACTATGGTGTGTTGCACTGGTTGCTTCTTTGAGAGGCTTAATAAACCAGCCTGTGGGAAAAATACACATATAAACAATTACTTTTGACTTCATTAAAAGTAGAAACCAGGTGGGTGCAGTGGTGCATGCCTATAATCCCAGGGACTGGGGAAGCTAAGGTAGGAGGATCTCAAGTGTGAGGCCAGCATGGGCAACTTAGCCAGGCCCTGCCTCAAAATTTTTTTAAAAAATTTAAAAAAGAAGAAAAAAAAAGTAAAAGAAAAAACTAGGAACCAAAAAGGGCAAAAAGAAAAACTGATGCCTAACAAAGAGCTCACAGTGAACTTTTAAAAAAATATTCACATAAAACTCAGAAAACCTCTATATTCGATGTGTGATGAGATTTTGAGTGGGTTAAAACAAGTTTTACTTGAAAGATGTGTTTTCCTTTCTTACATGCTATTCATCACTGAGGCAAGGCCTTTCTTATACTCCCCTGGGGATCTCATTTGCAGCAGTTCTTGACACACAAGAAGTATTCCAAAATTTATGTGTTTAAATGATAAGGAAAAAGCAGTTCTTTGCGAGGCTTAGTCAATACTAGCTGATAATTTTGACTCATTACTATTACTTGGAAATGAAAACAACTTTTTATTTTTAAGACAATTTAGAACTGTAAACAGTGACAGACCTAAATTGTCTTTTCAAATGCCCATAACAGAAGCTTGAACTCAGTGAGTTTAAATTTTTTTTTTTTTTAATTTCAGCCACAAATACATTCTGTTTGGTTTCTAGTTTTGAGGCAGCTCATGGAGTTCCCCATATCGGGAGCCTAATTAGCCAGTTGCCAGGGAAGCTTAGGGCACAACCCAGTCTCTCCAGCTACAGGCTTTCTCCCTGTACCTCCGCAGAGAGGCAGCCCGAAGAGGATGATTTGTATACTTACCCACCATAAAGCCCACCAGAAAAGATGCCAGCACTGCAATCAAACAGATCCAAAGATACAGACGGTACCTGGACTTCGCCATGGCTTTTGCTCTGAGACCTGGGCGCCAGCTGCCGTCCCAATGATCCAGGCTGCAGAAAAGCAAAGAGCGCGCGCGCAGTGAACGCGGTGACCGCCCAGGCAGCTTTCACCGCCGCTGACCTTCCTAAAGGCGCCTGGCCCTGCCTGTGGTTCCAGACACTAATGAAAAGAAGCAAGCCCTGAGCTCCTCCTGGCTCCCACGGTCCCCAGGAACCCTCCGGGGGAGAGAGAAAGCCCTGCAGAGAGAAGAGGCACCCTTCCAGTTGGCCTGCAACCTCCATTCCATGGATCCTGCATCATCCCGGCAAAGTTGGCTGCGGGAGCTGATGGAAATGTTCCTGCTGCTTAAACAACTCGCAGCTGTGTCTTTGCCAACCCCATCCCAGGAATTACCGAATTTGGGTGCGCACAATGCATTTGAGTGTTGTTTTTCATTCCTTGTTGATTGTTCTGGTTCCAGATTCTCTGACGCAATTTCCAACTTTTCCAACTTGGGAATAGTTCAGGTCCTGACTGCTACACTGCAACTCACTAGTATCTCAACCAAACATCAACAACAAAGCTGGAATTAAGTTCTTTTATTCCACGTTCTTACCTGAACAACTCTCCAAATTCAGGTAATTCCTCTTTGAGGTTTTCACATTCTTCACTGGAATGTTATAGATTCAAGTTAATATAATTAACCATTCAAAGGATCTTGCATTATTACGGGCAGTGGGTTTTGAGCAAATGTCACTGCCCCAGCCCTCATCCTTCCCTTACATTTATTATGCATTTTCTTTAAAGGTATTTAGAAGGTTTGCAAATAGAATTCCTGAATCCATCCAGACGAAAATTTTAGGAATTTACAACTGGCTGCTCATATCTAATCAAAAACATTTTCTTTTTCAGCCAAAGCAAAATTTTTGCATGAGATTGGAAGGAGATGGCACCTCCAGGGTTATGCTCTACCTTTGCTACATTGTCTCAGTCCTGCTGGCCTTAGACTAGGCATCTTTCTTTGCATTTAACAAGTTATTAGAAGCAACTAATTTATTTCTCATCAGTGTCATTGTTGGCTGATACTCTAATTTTTTTCTCTTGGAACTTTTGCAAAATCCCTAAAAGTTAACTTTAAAACAAACATCTTTATTGAACTAATTGATTTCTTAGAATATTTATATATCATTTAAAGCCCAACTAACCTCAGCTCCTTCAGCTACTGGTCCCTCACACATTCCTAAACTGATGCCTCTAGTGTTTCCTATTTCAGAGACAAACATGTTTCCATGGATATTTTCTTTAAAAAATAAGTTACTCCCT
This sequence comes from Xerus rutilus, assembly GCA_028644305.1. Taxonomy (NCBI): domain Eukaryota; kingdom Metazoa; phylum Chordata; class Mammalia; order Rodentia; family Sciuridae; genus Xerus; species Xerus rutilus. Next base: position 68,078,676 of record CM053399.1, on the reverse strand, counting down.
ACCCCTACCAACACACAGCAGTGTATACAGAAAGTTAGAATGAAATTATTCAAAGGGTGCAACAGCTGATGAAACAGCTAAGCTCCTCAAACATGGAGCATCCAGATGTATTTTATCTGTTTTACTAATAAAGAATATCAGGCTTTAAATAATTATCTAGTGTCAAACATTGGGACAAGTGTCTCCTCAATGCACAAATAATATCTAATTTTATTTTTGTTGCACATAAACATTTTGAGGATCAATTATGTAATTTATTAATTTCTAGACCTTTGGCTATTTTTTAAATCTGTTGCTCATGAAAACTTTGCTATTGCTGCATAGCCCTCAAAAGTCATATCTAAGTTACCTCTACAGAAAGGTTTGTTGGAAAGAAAAGGTGGAAACTAGTAATTAAAATAGCTATTTGTGAAATTTGATATTTTTAGAAATTGTTTTTTCTACTATCTTAATTTTAATAATTGAAGTTTGACTAATGGAATAAATTGATGTATTATTGAGCACAATTTTCCAAATTGATTAATCTTCTCATATAAAAATTAGATTACTGCTGGGTACAGTGGTGCATGCCTGTAATCCCATGACTTGGGAGGCTAAGGCAAGAGGATCACCAGTTCAAGGTTAGCCTCAGCTGTTTAGTGAGATTCTAAGCACTTGGAGAGACTCTGTCTCAAAATAAAATAAGTAACAAGGGCTAGGGATGTTTGCTCAGTGGTAATTCCTGAGTTCAATTCCTGGTAGCTTCCCTCCCAAAAATTAGATGACTAACTCAACTAACATTTATTGAGAATCTATAGTATGCCACACATTGTACTTAATCCTGAGAATATGATCCTTTCCTTTATAAAACCTACACTACATGAGAAGACAGATAATGAATAAGGAATTAAATGTAGCAATTTCAAGAAGGACCAGTGTTTCCTCAAATGTGAGCATTGTCGATGCCCTATTAGGCAGCATCTGCAATCTGTATCATGACAATTCATTATGAAAAGTCTGATTAGCCTGTCCAGTAAGTCTTTGGCTTTTTATTAATAACAGAAACTGAAAACATTCAAAACTGCATTTTAATTAAGCTTATAACAGAAGGGATCACTATCCAACAGTAGTTTCTAATGAATAATATCTCAACAAATATCTGCATCTTGCAAAACATGATTAACAAAGCAACATTGTTAATTGACTCATTTGATTGAACATTTCAGCCTATTCTTCAAAGCTGGAAAGTAGACAAGAATGGTTTTCTATTGGAAAAACAATTTAAATAAAACTATTGGACCAGCTGGGTGTGGTGGCACATGCCTGTAATCCCAGCACTTTGGAAGGCTGAGACAGGAGAATCTCGAGTTCAAAGCCAGCCTCAGCAACAGTGAGGCACTAAGCAACTCAGTGAGACCCTGTCTCTAAATATAACACAAAATAGGGCTGGGGATGTGGCTCAGTGGTTGAGTGCCCCTGAGTTCAATCCCTGGTACCAAAAAAAAAAAAAAAAAAAAACTAAAAAAACTACTGGACCTGCTGGCAATACTTTCCCACCTTCCTTTGAAGAGAATATTTCATTACTGTTTGAATCAAGTATTTGTCCTTAATTTCCAAGAACTTATAAATTCCATTTTTCCCAATTATTTCAAGTTTTGGAATCTGAGACACATTTTCCAGGCATCTGGTTAACTGAAACTTCTTGAAGTAGGATTCAAAATATCCTTGAGGAAATAAAAAAATAAAAATTCTTGTAAAATTAAAGAGAATTAGGTGAAAGTTCAAAAAATTTGAGAATCTATAGTCCCTATAGTTTTTCCTTATAATGTAAACAACTTAATTCTTACTGTTGGATCTGATAGGTCATAGTAAAATAATTGTTTGATTTTGGGTGAGAATTTAATTTTTATATAATTGCAAGCATCTGGCAAACTTTTCTGGACATGGTGGAGCACTCCTGTAATTCCAACTACTCAGGAGGATAGGAAGTTTAAGGCTTGCTAAATTGACAAAATTATATGAGAAAATTTATATAGTCCACTCTTTTGCCTTCCAAATATTCACACATTATTCTCCCTATAGTTAAACTTCCACAAAAAACCACATTGATATATTTCTAATTTGCACACTAACAAAGTTCACACTTATCCTTTCTCTAACCATACAAGGGAAAAATTGTACTAATTATCTAGGGAAGTGGGTGCTGGCATGAAGTCCCCAGACCAACAGCATCAATATCAGTTGGCAATTTGTTAGCTATGTAAAGTCTCAGGTCAATCCTAGAACTATTGAATCAGAAACTAAGCAATTTGTGTATAACAACTACCACAAGTGGATTCTGATCTTACTGAAGATTGAGAAACACTAAAATGAAGTGGCAGCCTGTAATTCCAGCAACTGTAGAGGCTGAGGCAGGAAAATCACTGAGTCCAGCCTTGAGCCAGGGAAGTTGTGACCAACCTGAGCAACACAGAGACACTTCAGGTTATAAACATACAAAAATTTCAGAGATTTTGTTTTTTGATTTTGTTTGATTGTTTTTTAGTTATGTGAATATTTATTCTGTCATGTATTACTCTTCGTCTTGGAACAGTTCTTGGGAGAACAAGAGAATAAAGGTTTCATAAGCTGCATGATGGATATTTTTCTTTTTTCTTCCAGGGGAGTAAACCCAGTGGTACTTTACCACTGATGCACATCCCCAGCCCTTTGTACTTTGCATTTTGAGACAGGGTCTCACTAAGTTCTTTAGGGCTTCACTATTGCAGAGACTATCTTTGAACTTGCAATCTCCTGCCTCAGGCTCCCAGCAGCTGGAATTATAGGTGTTCCCCACCCCACCCAGTTTGGATGAATCTATTAAAGTTGCACAGGAAAAGGCTGGAGCTGGCGCTTAGTGATAGAATGAATGCTTGCCTAACCTAGGGAGCCGTGGGTTCTGGTGGGCCCTGGGACACCAGAGGAAACAGGAGCAAGCAAGCATGAGGTGTGGTTGCTTTCTCCTTTCTAAGCAATTGCAGTCATGATGAATTGGGACGTTTCTTCTCTAGATGTGGATTTGCAAGGAAGTACACTTAGTGCCTAGTGTGAGGAAGGCTCAGGGATCTGTTTCACTTACTGCCAAAACAAAAATCCTTGTTCTATCTTCAACACTTCCAAACTGTCTGCAACACAGTCTCCCTGAGTCTACTCACAGTGCTGGGTCACCCATCTGGGGAACCCTTTTTCATCTTGCATATCACAAAGGTTGTATATCTGGCAAAGCTCATCTCAGGAAGAAGCCTTTAAACACATGGCCTTTCAGGGACCTTCAGATCCAACCCATTGTAAATTAGAAATCTGGAAATCAATCTATTGCTTGTCTTTTGTTGACATTATTCATTAGTATTTTCTGCCCTAACTTGTTAGCTGCATTTTGGGAAGCATTCTTTTTTTTTTTTTTAATATTTTGTTTAGTTGTAGATGAACACAATATCTTTATTTATTTTATGTGGTGCTGAGGATCGAACCCAGTGCCTCACATATGTGAGGCAAGCGCTCAACCGCTGAGCCAGCCCCTTGGGAAGCATTCTTAATGCTATAATAGTATTTATTAATACTACATTTTTTCATTAATCTACTCTTTCACTACATTTGTATCATGTACTATCTTCTAAGCATTGCATTTTGGATAATGGGAATATAGTAGTAAATATGACAAATACTGCACTTATGATCTTGGAATTTACATTCTAGTAGTAGTAACTAACTATCAATTTGATGAGAGTTTGTTGAATATTAGGAGATGACATAATACACTTAGAGTGTGGAGTAAGAGGAACTATCCTAGTCTATGGAGGCAGGGATGGCTTCTCTGAAAAACATCTGAGCTGAGATGTGATAAATAACTAGGACTTGGAGAAATAATAATCTGGCAGACACCTGGATCTACCCAACAAGGTCAGACGTGAGAGAAATCGAAGCACCTTTAGATTCTTTCTTTGTTTATAAATCACTTTGTCTTTCTGCCACAGCTTTGCTCAAATATGTAGATAAAACACTTAGTTTGAAATGTGGATGAAGCTTGGAAGTTTTATACTAAGTGATAGAAAGAAGAAGAAAAAGTGACATATAATTCCACTTTCATGAAATTTCTAGAATACACAAATCCATAAAGACCTAAATAGTTAAGAGATTTCCATGTAGTAGGGAGGGGAATGAATGTGTAGTAAATATTAATAGGTGCTGAATTTCCTTGAAGGGACTGAAAAATAACCTCAAATCACATAGTAGTAGTTTCAAAACTCTTCATTAAAATAAAATTTAATAAAACATTTACAAATACAATGTGGTTATCACACTTTATGACCATAAAGTCAGTAAGTTTTCTTAAGTTGCAATAGGCCTGCAGACATCATGCATAGACCTATAACCTGACACGAGAAGATACAAGGATCACAGGTTCTTCAGACATGGGCATTAACCAACGAATTCTCATTTTTTTTCTATTTTCACTTTCTTATACTTTTTTTTTGCTTTGTAATCATTTTAATCTTTTTATTTCTATTTCCAGTATCATGAAATGAACCCAGGACCTCACTCATGCTAGGCAAGTGCTCTACCACTGGGCTATACCTCTTCCACTCACTCCTTTTTAAGTCTCCCTAAAATTCCCATTCTGGCTTCAAAACATGTAGTCCTCTGTGTCAGCATCCTGTGTAGATAGGATTATAGGCATATGACACCATGCCCAGCAAAACCTCACTGTTCAGGCTAGGATTGTAGCTCAGTGGTAGAGTGCTTCCCTTGCATGCATGAGGCACTGGGTTTGATCCTCAGCACAACATAAAAATAAATAAAGATATTGGGTCCATCTACAACTAAAAAAAATAAAAAATAAAACCTTACTATTCATCAGGAACCTAGTCAGAGAAAAGACTTCAGAGGGAGGGTGAAGGAGAAAGCAAAGAAACTATATATAAAGGAACCTTGGTAAACATCATATAAGCTCATATTTGTACTGTCATAATCCTGAAATAGCCCAACCTGACCCTCAGGACTTTGCACATAATGAATTGAGGGTGGAGAGTTGTTGGAGAGATTAAAGAGGTTGTTCCTTTTCAAACAAAATAGGAGGAAAAACTCTCACCTTCAAAACTGTCACTTGTCATGGAAACTTTATAGACATCCAGCACCCACCCAGTTGGAGGTGCCTAGTAGTAGGAGGAGCCTAGGTGTCCCAGTAGTGCCTACTAGAGGTAAAGGCCTGAACACTCCCTGTAACATAACTTTCCACTGTTTGGGGCTCTTCAGTTGTAGCATCATCTCCAAAGATACTATTTCTAACTTCTTCAGAAAAGCTTATATAGCGATTGGACTATTTTTGAATCATTTCATTATTCACTGTGCAAAAAAGAAAATAAGATCAGCAAATGGCATTTGCATGTCTTGGGGCAAATATTGTTTACCCAATGAATCTCTTTATTTGCCCCTCCTCTAAGGAAAGGTAGAGAGCAGAGAGAATTCAGAAGCACTCATATATGGAGAAGGGCTACTATCACCTGGATAACACTCAGAAATCTTCAAACTATAGTGAAAAACAAACAAAAACAAACAAACCAACAAACAAACTGAAAGTATCCTGGGCTGTGTGAAGGGGTGATTTAATACCTACTTTTGGATAGTTTGTTTTAGGATAAACCTAGAACATTTTTCTTTAGTAGAAAACTCTTCTTCAGGTCTTTGTTTTTGATACCACTAATAAATAGACATCACTTTGCTATGATTGTGCCTGCTGCATTATCAACCATCAAATAATTTGATGGAAAGCAACATTTGCACACTTCACTGAAAAGAATCAATGACTTACATTGTCTGTTGAGACCAGGCATTCGATCTAACTAGGGTTTCAGCCTTCTGCTATCTAGTCCTCTTCTCTAGTGGGGCACAAACATAGCTGGACCATGTTCAAAGGTCATTCATCTTTCAGTTGTTTTAAAGTTCATCTGTTGGTATTAAAAATTGTTTTATTTATGGCAAATTTAGTCATTTTTATTCATTAAAACTCAGATTTTATAAATAATAATTATTATATGCCCAATGCATAACTTAAGTGCACTTGGGGTATAGAATAGATTAAAAACCACCAATATCATATTTAAATCTTCAAAATTAGAATAAACCAAAATAACGCAAAATATTGATTGCTGCTTTGAGAAGTATTATATTGCTTAATAACCACAAGACTTGAATACTCTTCCTTGTCTTGAACTGTCTGCATCAGAACTAATATATGTATCTGAGCTATAAATTAAAAAGTACAATCTTGATCATTGTATTATGACTAGACAGGGAAGGAAGATATAAATGTTCTGGAAAATCACATACTATCTTTATGTCAGCACATTAAAAATGGGAATCAGCTAATTTCCAGGAATTGAACCTGACTGCTGAGGGCTCACTCTTACTCTGAACTACTTCAGCAAGTCCAGGATTCCAGTGATGTGTAATAAAGAGAGCTCTGGGTTCACTGGCTGGGGCTTCTGCCTCTGCACCAACTCAATCCTATAAAGAATGACATCAGTTATACTTTCAAACCAAAGGTTAACCACAGAATAATTACAAAAGTACCATCTTTCAATCCAAGATATTTCATCAGAATTCTCACATTTTGGTGATTTAATTATACATTTACTCAACACTCTCAGGGATATAAGATGTTACTTTTTTCAAAATTTAATGTATTAAAATCCAACCTCCTTCTTCTTTTCAAACATTATCCAACTTAAAAAATTATTTAATGTCATTCCCTCCCTCTATTCCTCACTCCACCTTGAGTAATGCAGAGATCCTGACTCTCTTAGAAAAGCAGAATATTCAGGCAAAACCTGTGGAACTTCAATGCACAGAAGTCACCAATGATACAATCATTGGTTGCTAAAGAGGCATAATCCTTGAACAAGCAGCTATAATCATCTCTGCTCATTAAGGAGATCTAATACTGTCTGGCAGCCCTGATATTGAGGGTTCTCAGGCAGCCATTGTCCTCTGAGTTCTGCCCACACCTGGGGTGTGCTGTGAAGGAACAAGATCTGGTCATTGCTATTTATGGTAATGAAGCCCCCTCCCTTTCCCATCCTCAGGGAATATTATTCTTTCCTGTCTTTTTCACCTTTTACCTCACTAGAATAGGATCCTTTTATGGAATACCTTAGGAAAATCTCTTTAGTAAGTTTTTTTGGGGGGAAGGGCTGGAGAGGATAGAAAGAATGGATGAAATAAAGCCCAGAACATCAAATCATTCCTAGGTATATATGAATTCATCCACATAAGAAGGAAATTTTTGAGACCAAGGAACATATTGCCTCAGAGCCTTTTTTTTAAACAAAAGATTAAATAACCACAGAGAAAGTTGTTAATAACTGAAACCATAAACATTCACTCATTTAAGAAGAAAATAACTTTCTCATAAACCAGAGATGATTATCACAAAATTCACCTTTAAAACATGTCTCCTAAGTCCTAAAAGGAAAAAAGAAAGAAAATAATGTTAATAATGAGAACACTGTCCTTCTGCACCCTCTGTGGTATTCTAGTATTCTGGTATTTTGGTGTTTGTATGTGTGTGTAACATTTTTTTTCTCAAATCATCTGAGGCTATGTTATAACAAAGCCCAAATCAAACACAAAAGACAGCCTTGGAATACACTGGAAAGGATGGAGCTTAGAAAGTGTCTGTGCAGTGATGCAAGAGGACCTAGGTTCCCATGGCACTCATCTCCCAGTCTTATTTCCAGGGAAAACTTTGAACACTTCCAACAATTAAAACTAAACATTGAACTATTTGAAAAATAGTGCATTGAAATTGATTAGCAATTCTGTTCATCTTGTGTAGGAGAGAGGCAAAGCCTCAATTGCTTTTCTGCAGGAAAACAAAGAGTGATGATGGATTTGGGAAAGAAATTGAATATTTCTCAACGAAGTTAGCCTTCCTATGACCACTGAGTTTTTGGATAATTTTTCTCTGTCAATAATACTCTTGATGACACAAGAATTTTGTCTTGTGTTATCTTCTAAAATGCTTATATCTCCCACGATTACCAGAATACATAGAAACAAGTTATTGGGCAATGATGGGTGTGAAGGAGCATGTTTCACTCAGCTGAGCATAGCTGTCTCTGCAGGCAACAGTGTCCAGACAAGGATTCCTGTCTCTCAGGATGGACCCTCCCTGCTCACCCAATGCAACTCCATGTCGGGCTCATGGCACATCTCAGTCAGCTCTATACATTTCCTTCAGCCTTTCTGTCTGTTAGGCCATTCTGATTTCCCTTTCCCTGAGTCACTGAAAAATTCTCTCTGCTTCTCTGTCTAATGTCTCCAGTTGAAATCACTCATCCTGAAAGAGAAACTGATGCATCATCTGATATTAAGCTTGGATCATGTTCTTCCTTAAAGCCACATAGTCCTGCAGAGATACGCATTTAAAAGGATTATATGTCCTTAAACTCGGCAGAAAATGTAAAACTAAATATTATTGTCTTAGCATCAAGCAAGAACTTCATATACTTTCTGTCTCATGCCTGCAAAGGGTCTTAAATATTTATTAATCCTTTTTACTGTCTTTCTCTGTGTTTCTTGCCTGTCTTCTGTTTAAATCAAGACCTCTGAGGGGTCCCATATATCTTCCTATGATGCCTCTTCAATGTTCTTAATGCACTATTTTCTCTTTAACTGAATCTTCTCCGTTTTCTCTTGCTTCTTTGTCTCATTCTTCTAAGTAGTTTAAAATATTTACACATACACAGTACTATACCTTTTAAAAAATACTCCACTTTGTCCATACATAGAATGCTGTTTCCTTCCTCTCCTTCCTCTCCTTTAAACTAAGAGTTCAGTACTGTCTTATCCTCAATATCTGGGAAGATTTATCCAAACCTTCAAATTTGGACGAGGAATACCAGTACTGATATTCTTCACATTAGCTTGTGTTGGCCAGTATATTTGTAATATTACCAGAAATTAATGCTTTTTCTGAGAGGAAAACTTCAATGAGAACTCAAATTTAGTGGACAGCATCATTTTAATCTGCATAAAAACAAAGAAAAATTTTTCATACTTACCAAGAAAGAATGAGATTTGCTAACTTCCTTATTTAGATTATCTTGCTTTTCCATAAAGAATTCATTTTCTTTAGAAACTTTTACTGAGAAATAACTGTAGTCTTAAGTCATAGGGAAGACAGTCTTGTAGGTTTCATACTTTGTGTGCTGGGAAAAAAAGCAGTGGTTGGGAGAACAGTAATCTGGAGTTAGAAGACAGAAAGATTTTTACAAGTCTAATTTGATTCTACTATTTGGTATATCAGAAGCAACTGAAACATGAGAGCTTGAAGGGAGTCTATAGATAATACAGTTCTTTTCCTGTGAAAGCAGTTTTTACATAAGTATAAAAAGGTATTTTCATACTTTCACTATGAAAGTGTCCAGTCTGCTTTAGATAAAGCCCATGTTTCCAGTGCAAGACATTTGCTCTACTGCTGCCCCAATTCCACATATTTGAAAAATATATTCTTTTTACTTTTTTTATTCTGCTATTGGAGATTGCACCCAAGGTTTCACACGTGGTAGGAAAGCATCTACCATGTGATATACCCAGCCTGTTGAAAATTAAAAAAAAGAAAAAGGACAGTGTCTTGCTTAGTTGCCCAGGTTGGCCTCAAACTTGGGATCCTCCTGCCTCAGCTTTATCAACAGCTAGGATTATTGGCATGACCACTATGCCCTGTTATTTGGACAATGTTTTTAATGGAATTTTCCTTTATGAGCATTCAACTTAATTATGATTATAGTGTCAAACTGGGCACCATTTAAAGACATTTGTATCTTGAAATTTATACTAAAACATCACTACTGGGGCTGGGGTTGTGGCTCAGTGGTAGAGCGCTTGCCTAGCATGTGTGAGGCCCTGGGTTCAATTCTCAGCATCACATGTAAATAAATAAAATAAAAGCCCAACAACAACTAGTAAAATATTTTAAAAAAATAAAATAAAACATCACTACCTCCACCTGCATGCTCATCTGCCACATTATCATATGTCTTCAACATTCTCTCTGATCTGGACCCTACAGGTTCTAAATTCCTTCAGGCCATCACTCACCCTGTACTCCTCCACTGCCCATGACACTGGGCTGTGGTTGTGAGGTGCATGTTCCAGTGATTCAGAGCAGGATGCACAGAGCAGGTTCTTGTCGACCTTGCAGAAGAGCCACTTTGCCTCTCCCTGTGCTGTGCAGAGCTGCTCCCCAGAGTTGCTGTGGGAAAGAGATCTGACCTGTCTGGCAAGGGAAGCCAGCTTAGAGGATGATGTTGGTCCTGAAGTCTGGTTTCTCTGCTCTTTCTCTGCATGTGAGGCAGCACTTTGGTGTTTGGGCTTCCTCCCAGCAGAAGCGGAGGCAGAGTCCGCAAAAGCTGTGCCCACGGTCTATGGTGACAGGGTCCAAGAAGTAGTTCATGCAAATGGAGCATGTGAGTTCCCTGTGGAAGTCTTCTTGGAAGGCATGTTAATCCATGCTTCTGAAAACAAAATAGAGAGAGGGGGCAATAGGAAAGAGAGGGAAGAGAGAGAGAGAGAAAATTACTCTTTTGTCTTGATGAAGAAATAAAAAATATAAAAGGGCTTTGGTCAACTGTTTTGTTAACAGAAAGCAGACATGTGGCAGAATTTAATTAAGGACTTTCAGTATAAATTGGTATGAAGTTTGACAGTGGGATAGATGTGAACTTTAAATCCATCCACCTTGTGCTTCTCTGGCATCTTCCAAAAATCTGTTTCTGTAAAACCAAAATGACTTAAGTAATTTAATAAAGAGAAAAATTAGCCCTAAATCAGATGGACAGATTTTTAAAATTGCAGATAGGGAAACAAGAATTAAATATATATTTAAATATATTTAAACAATAAGAATTAAACACACACATATGTATATTATATACCCACATATGTATATATTCATATATTACTAAGAATAATGAAGTAATAGAAATCAGGGTGTTAGAAGCATAATGAATGATTCTACTTCAAATAAAGCAGTGAGAACTACTCTTCAGGGTTTTTCTTGTCCTCAATTGTTTTTACTCTTTTTTGTTTGCTTGTTTGTTTTTTGGGTGGGGGGAATTGGGAACTGGCACCAGGGGTGCTTTACCACACTGGGCTACATCCTCAGTCTGTTAAAAATTATTTATTCTGAGACCAGGTCTCACTAGGTTGCTCAGAGTCTCTCAAAATTGCTGAGTCTGGTTTCAGACTTACAATCTTCCTGCCTCAGCCTCTCCAGTCACTGGAATTAAAGGCATGTACCACCATGCCTAGCTCTAGTTCTCAGTATTAAGTAACACCCTGGTTGCAGGTTATCAGAAATGGAAAAGATTAATGACAAGGTTAGTGAAGTGCTTCTATACTTGATATTCTGTGTTAATACCAATCAGTAGTTGCATTACTAGTTAGTCTTAAACTATTTATTCTCTACAAGCATAATTTTTTAGATTTTCTTTTTTTTCAAGCTTAATTTCTTTTCTTTTTTGAGCTTAATTTTTTTATATTACCACCTCAGAAAGGTGTTAGGAATATTAAATGAGCCAGGATTAATGAGTTACCTGGAACAAAGTAAGCACCCTATAAAGACAGAAAAATCTATCTTTGTTATTAAGACAGAAAAATCCTAGAAGATTTTAAGAGCCATTTATTTAGAGACACAAAATTTGTTGTAATTTCTATAATCAATTTATAACAAAGAAATCAAGCAACAGATTTTAGTTGATTCTGGCAACAGAGACTCCTGGAGATGGTACTGTGAGGTATTATTTATGATTATGGATCTGAATCTTCCCATACTGACAATCTGTGTTACAGTGAACCACTGTTGCCAGTGTGGGTATGCTGTTCACTCACACCTTCTTCAAAGGGGAAAATGAGAATCAAAGGAACCAAGGGTGAAGAATTATGACCCAATCTAACAAAGAAAGCAGGGTGCTCTGGCTCTGAGTGGGGCACTACTCTCAGGATTGGTAGAGTTGGTCTTAGTGGAGAATCAATAGCCTGACTGGCAGTTGCTTAAGGAATTTATTTCAAAGTCCTCCACTAATGCTTAAACTAGAACCACTACTTATTTTGTCAACACCTATGAAGGACAAAACATTAAACACAACATTTTTTGAATTAAGCTACATGAACAAGATTGCACAATGTGTGTTCAGGGCAGCTGTGCAGTAAAAACTTCTGTTTTTCCTTCTCTAATTTTTGGCTTGGTATAGTATCCTGAATTGATAAGCATGGTAAGATTTAGTCCTTTACCAGATCTAAAAAATGTGGTTTAAGATTATTTAATCATTGTACATAATCTCTCACTCTCTCTTCCTTTTACTTTTCACACAAAACCTAAGGTTTCCTTTGGTCTTGGGTCAGAATCATTTTGCTTCTCTTGAGTCACAGATTTATTTTTATCTTAATATTGAGGTCTCATCTTCAAGAAGGGTATGGGCAAAGCAAAGGCAGTGTATTTACACAATGGAATACTATTCAGCCATAAAAAGAAGGAAATACTGTCACATATGACAGCACTGATGAACCTGGAGGATATTATGTTAAGCTTCTTGAGCAGCTAGGATTATAGGCATGTTCCACATTGCCTGGAGGATGTTAAGTATTCTCATCACAAAATAGCTATATGAGGTTATGCATAGGTTAATTAAATAGATTTAGTGACTCCACAATGTGTATATACTTCAAAGTACCATATTGTACATAAGTATATATAATTGGTTTTTTTTTTGCATTTCTTTTTTTTTATATATATATATTTTTTATTTAGGCTTACATGTTAACAGTGTAAATGATTCATTGTACATAGATAGAGGATAACATATCAATTCTCTAGTTGTAAGTTGTATAGAATCACAACATATATGCAGTCATACATAAAGTTAGGGCTATGATGTCCATCATATTCTACTACCCTTGCTGTCCCCATGCCCCCTCCCCCCTTACACCCCTGTGAACAGACATCCACCATTGTTCCCATGTCCTTCCCCACATTATGGATCAGCATCCACTTATCAACGAGTACATTCGGCATTTGGTTTTCTGAGATTGGCTTACTTCACTTAGCATGATATTCTCCAACTCCATCCATTTACCTGCAAATGCCATTATTTTATTCTCTCTTATTGCTGAGTAATATTCCATTGTGTATATATATACCACAGTTTCTTTATCCAGTCATCTATTGAA
>CM053399.1:68054190-68064928 GCA_028644305.1 Xerus rutilus | reverse complement strand
CCTATCCAGGAGCATGGGAGATTATTCCATCTTCTTAGGTCTTCTTCAATTTCTTTCTTCAGTGTCTTGTAGTTTGCATTGTAGAGGTCTTTCACCTCTTTTGTTAAATTGATTCCCAAATATTTTATTTTTTTTGAGGCTATTGTATATATAATTTTATCTGTCCATTAAAAATAAAAGAATAACTTTCAAAAAGTTTTCCGAAATAGATTATGTAACACTATGTTGCATTTAGTTTTTTTTTTTTTTTTTTTTTAATTTTTGAGAGTGTGTCACTATGTTACTCAGGCTAGCCTCTAATTCCTGGACTCAAGTGAACTAGAACTACAGGCAGACACTATGGCGCCCACCCTACATGGTCCTTAAAACTGTTACTGTTTAGGCATGACAGCCTCTGCCTCTAATCCAGCTATGAGGAAGTTGAGGTAGGAGGATCTCACATTCCTGGAAAGCCTCAGCAATTTAGCCAGGGCCTAAGTAATTTAGAAAACCTTGTCTCAAAAGAAAAAATGTTTGGGGAACATGGCTCAGTGGTTAAGTACACCTAGGTTTAATTGTCAGGACCAAAAATGAATAAATACATAAATAAATGCTGTGTTAGTTCAAAGAATTGTATCACTCCCTCAAATTACATGATTAAATTCATATTTATTGGAGATTCATAGTTTAATGTGGGCTGCTTTCACAATAATTGGAGACTTTTTGATGGTTTGTATGTATTTTATTCATTGACTGATAAGCTAGAATGCATTCTTTCATTCCTTATTTAGTAACAACATGTGCTAGCCATCAAGGACAGACTATGAAGAAAGCAGACTATTCTATTGAAACCTAACTGCTCTCATGAAAGCTAAGGTCAACTTCCAGAAAGCAAAGCATTTATAGATAGGTATAGGAGTAATCACTGACTTTCAATAAGATTGAATGTTATAAAGGAAAATACTGGTCACTGTGGTCATAAATGCTGAAGAGTGTGTCCAGACTAGTGTAAGAAAGAGAAATCTGACCTTAGAGGAAAAAAATGATTAGGGTGTAATGGGCAGTGGTAATTAAGTGGGAGAAAGTGTAAGTTCAGATGACTGAACAAAACCATTGAGTGTAGAGTGAGGCTAATACAAGAGTGGAATAAAAGAAGGATATAAAGTTAGGCACTAGCCAGAATATTCAGGACCATGGAGGTCTCAGCAAGTTTTTAAATTTTGAATACATTTACTCACTTGTTTCATATATATATAAATGATTTGATGAATACACAACCTAGAAGACAACATGGCCTATTTATAGACTGAGATACTTTCATATTTAAAGAGTTCATACAAAGCAACAAGTTAACTAAAATGAGCAAAGGATATGAAAAAATTTCCAAACACATGAAAACATGTTCCATCTGATGCATGAAAGGAATCAGAATTTTCAAACACAAAGAACGGAGCAGAGCAGGGAGGACGGTGTGATGGATCTTCTCCGTCGTCAGTCATCTAGGTGAAAGCAGAGCGCAGGTAGAATTCACGCCTCTCTGGAGGACCCATGAGTTGGAGCATCAGCATCCAAACAGCTGCGATGGCCCCGCAATGATGGCTCTGCAAACCCAGCAGAGCCTGCGCGCTGTATGCTTCAGGTGGGAGAACCCAGGAAAGTTCGCTACAGGAGCGCAGCGCCACTGGACTGCTCTTCCTGGTTAGAGCTGCAGAAGGAAATTCATTAGGGAGCAGTTGCAAATTATGACCCAATTCTGTGTGAAAACATGCACAGGACGTGAAAAAAATGAAACCCAACCAAATTATTATGCATTGTTGGCTTCTGCCATCCACCCACCTGCAACTTCTAAACAATCTTAGTTTCAGGGTCTCTAGTTCTAAGATTTACTGGAAAAATATAACAGATCAAGATTTGAGAAGAACATTGCCATATATCAGCTCGATCTTATTCTCATTTGTCTAGCGGCAGTAGATACCAGTCAAGAGTTCAAAGGAAAGTGAAATATACCTGAACCTTTCCTCTCACTCTGTTATCATCTTTCAGATCCATCTGGGAAGCAACTTGTGTAGATTTTCTCAGGGAAAGGTGGTTCTTATTTCTCTAGGCAGAATTAAAAGTCAGCTTTAGAGGCTTTGAAAACTGTGAGTGAACCATCCATTGTTTTCTCCCAAATAATGCGAAAACATATTTAGATTTTACTTTGCAATTACAAAAGAACCAGAAACTAGTTTTAAGCATTTTTTTTAAATACCAAAAAACAAAATAATAAAATTAAATCATTTTACTCTCATCACTCCTACAACAACTTTATAAATATTTTGGGAAAATATGTAGCAATTTATTTATTTTTTTCCTTTTTGTCTCCTCCCTCCCTCCCTCCCTCCCTCCCTCCCTTCCTTCCTTCCTTCCTTCCTTCCTTCCTTCCTTCCTTCCTTCCTTCCTTCTTTCCTTCCTTTCATTTTTTTTTGAACCAAGGGGTGCTTTACCACTGAATTACATCCCTAGCCCTTTATTATTTTATTATCTTTAAAAATTCAATTTAATCTTTTTTTATTTTCATTTTTTGGTACTGGGAATTGAACCCAGGGGCAATTTAGCTTTGATCTACATCTTCAGCCTTGTTTATTTATTTGTTTAATTTTAAATTTTAAGACAGAGTCTAGCTGACTTTCTTAGGTCCTCACTAAATTGCAGAAGCTGGCCTCAAACTTGTGGTTCTCCTGCCTCAGCCTCCAGAGTGGCTGGGATTACAGGCACGTGCCACCACTCTTGCTCCAGACTTTCTTAATAAATATAGATTTTTATACTTTACTGAGGAGAGGATGGTGCTAGAAATTTTTCTTAAGGACTGGAATTAAAGCCCTTGGGTTTAACATTTATGGGCTCCAGAGTGCAGCTGTGCTTTTAGAATCCCAGATCCTTTCTAGAAAGCACAATTATGAAAACTTACCAGACCATACATTTATGTACATTGGAACACTAAAAGATCAGGTAAGAATTCTCATTCCTTCTTTTTTTTTTTTTTTTTGGTACTGAGGATTGAACTCAGGGGTGCTCGACCACTGAGCCACATCCCCAGCCCTATTTTGTGTTTTATGTAGAGACAAGGTCTCACTGAGTTGTTTAGCGCCTCGCCATTGCTGAGGCTGGCTTTGAACTCGCAATTCTCCTGTTTCAGCCTCCCTAAGTGCTGGGATTACAGGCTTGAGCCACCGCGCCCGGCTAAGAATTCTCATTCCTTCTAAAACCCTTACATTTCCACAGCTGAATTTTGGTTTAAAGTACACCAGGAAATAGAAGCACTTAGATTTAAAGATCAAGTTTGGTAGAGTGGGAATATGAGTTATTTCTCTGTGAAACACTATTTCTCAAAATCAGTAATTAAAGAAACTAGTTTTCATTTTTCCCATTGTTGTTTCCTTTTTGTTATAATAAGCAAATTACAGCTATCACAGTGGTGTACACCCGTAATTCAGCTACTCAGAAGACTAAGGCAGGAGGATGTCAAGTTCAAGGCCAGCCTAAGCAACTTAGTGAGACCGTATCAAGAAATAAAAATAAATAATAATAATGTAAATTATAAATTAAGTTGCCTCAAAAAGTTTCCTGAGCTAGGATTTCTTGGCCTTTCTCCCCTGTACCCCTGAGATAGGTCAGGCAGTGCCAAACAGAATTTTTGTCCTTGCCGGAGGCCTTAGGAAGTGTGATCTTGAATACAAAGATTGGAGAAATCTCCAGGATGCAGTGGGATTGATGATGTTCTTAGATTAAAACAAAACAAAACAAAAACACATCAATAACTGCATCACTCTCTACAGGGCAGGATAGAATTAAAGCCAATCTCAAGCAAAACATTTCCAATTTTCTAAAACACTTCCTGAAAGTATAAATTGATGATATAATGTATCTACCATTTTACAAACAAAAAAAATTCAAAAAATTAAATTTAAAGTTGACAATTGAAGGTTTAATTGTTATAAAATCAGTGGCTGTTGATAAGAGGAAGTTAATAGAAGATTATTTATGGAGATTAGCCAAGGTATTAAATCAATCTCCATTTTGCACATACTTAACTGATTACCCATTCAAGCATCTACCCCAAGCTGAAAGAAATGCAATGTCTTGAAGCAAGTGGGTGTGGTTTCAGCAGCAATAAAAGGACATTTTAAGAGCCAGACTCATTCTTCTCCAGAACCCACAGAATGCCTTTGGGACTAGCTAAGAGATTTCTGAATTCTGGCACAGTATACTACATGAAGGCCCTGATTCTTGCATGGACTTCATATTATTACTTCTAGAGCAAGTATTGGTGAGCCCACAGACATATATCTTATATACTGCAGAGCACAAATCAAAGCAAGCAAATATGTGAATTTTAATTGTCAGCAGACTGAACTTGTTTTTCGTGAAGTGATGTAATTTGCTTTCTTAGAAATGATTAGACTACTATTTTGCTGTCTCTGCACATACCTTGAAATTAATTTGATGATTAATTTTACTTTGATAATTTAAGTATTCCATCATTGTTCCTATGTATTAAAGGAACCAATTTACATCCTCACCAAAGTGTATAATAATTGTTTTTTCTCACACTTTTACAAATATTTATTGTTATTGGTTTTGTATTCTTGATGATTGCCATTCTCACTGGAGTGAGACTCAAAGTGTAGTTTTGATTTGCATTTGCCTGAGGACAAATGTTTAATATTTCTTTTTTTTTCTTTCTTTTTTGTTATTTTTTTGTGAAGGGTGGGGGCATACTAAAGATTGAACGTTAGAGTGTTTTACCACTGAACCACATCCCCAGATATTTTTATTTTTCATTTTTAGAGGGTCTCACCAAATTTCTTAGGGACTATTAAGTTGCTGAAGCTGGTCTTGAATTTGTGATCCTCTTGCCTCAGTCTCTCTAGTTTCTGGGATTACAGTTCACCTTGTGCATAATGAGCAATTTTTCATATGATTGTCACCCATTAGTACTTCTTTTGAAAACTGTCTGTTCAGTTCATTTGCCCATTTATTAATTGGGTTATTTGTTTTTATAGTGATCAGATTTTGAGTTTTTCTGTTCTGGATATTAATCCTGTCAGAAGAGACACTCACAAAAATTTTCTCCTGGTAAGTAGTTTCTTTTTACTCTGTTGTTTCCTTAGTGTGCAGAAAACTTTTAATTTGATGCCATTCCATTTATTCATTCTTGTTCTTATTTTCTGAGCTATTTGTGTGTTTCTGACAATGCAGAGAGTACTTATTGAAAAAGTGTATGTTTTTGTGTTTTTGAATTTGATTTCTTGTTCCTTTTTATTAAAACTTAGCTTTTCCCTCCCTGTGGCTTTGGAGTATATTTATTGCTAAACTTAAGCCAATGTTTCTAAAGGCAGCTATCTATGATTTTAGATTTCAAGTCATAAACATATTGAGGTATATGGAATAGTTATTCCCAGGTGATAGGTGAGTGAAATAGGCAAAGAAAAGAAGTAAAAAGGATTTCTGAAGACTAGAACAATTCTGAACTGGGCACGGTGAAGCATGCCTGCCATTCCAGTGGTTCAGGAGGCTGAGACAGAAAGATTGTGTGTTCAAAGCCAGCATCAGCAACTTAGTAAGACTTTGTCTCAATAAAAAATAATAAATAAATTGCTATCCTCTCAGCACCCCTGGGTTCAATTTTGGTATCAGAAAAAAAAAGAAAAAGACTAGAACAATCCTACCCCATGATTATGTAGTTACACTAAGTACAAGCACAGGCCCGTTTAAGTGATATATGCACATTTAGGGGAAAAGTCTTACATTAACACACATTCAAAGTGTCCTTTCCTTTGTTTCAGCTAAAAATTTTGGGACAAATTTATGAATACACAGCCAATATCTCAAAGATTCCCAAGCCAATCTAAATTTTTCTTTTAGACTCATTATACTGTTTAGCTGAGCAAGCCCAGTGTTTGTTTGCCATCTTTAAGTGTTCATGTCTGCCATTTTAACCTTTTACCATGTGTTCTATGATCTCCACTTGAGCATACCAAGGAATATATGCCATCTTTTCATCTTGCACTATGATCCTTAATCGAGCATTCTCAGAAAGGTACATATTTTGACTAGACACAGAAGTGAAGGCCTGTAATCCCAGGAATTCAGGAAACAGAGGCTGTAATTCAGGACAGCATTTTCAAGGCCAGCTTCAGCAACTCTGTTTTATTAATTAATTTTATTTTTTACACAAATGGAGCACAACTTTAATTTTTCTGGTTGTATAAGATGTAGTCACACCATTTGTGCAATCATACCCATATATAGGGGTAATAATGTCCATCTCATTTCATAATCCTCCCTACACCCCTCCCATCCCCTCCTTTCCCTCTGCTCAATCCCAAGTTCTTCCATTATTCCCTTGCCTCCTACCCCCTTATAGATCAGTATTCACTTATCAGAGAGAACATTTGACCTTTGTTTATTTGGGATTGGCTTACTTCACTTAGCATGATATTCTCCAACTCCATCCATTTACCTGCAAATGCCATGATTTTATTACTCTTTAAGGCTGAGTCATATTCCATTGTGTATATATACCACAGTTTCTTTATCCATTCATCTATTGGAGGGCATCTAGACTGTCTCTTCAGTTTAGCTATTGTGAATTTAGCTGTTAAAAACATTGAAGTGGCTGCATCACTGTAGCTTGCTGATTTTAAGTCCTTTGGGTATAGAATGAGGAGTGGGATAACTGGGTCAAATGATGGCTCCATTCCAAGTTTTCTAAGGAATCTCCATACTGCTTTCCAAAGTGGTTGCACCATTTTGCAATTCCACCAGCAATGAATCAGTGTACCCTTTTTACCACATCCTTGCCAGCACTAATTGTTGCTTGAATTCTTGATAACTGCCATTCTGACTGGAGTGAGATGAAATCTTAGAGTAGTTTTGATTTGCATTTTTCTAATTGCTAGAGATGTTGAACATTTTTTCATGTATTTGTTGATCAATTGTGTATCTTCTATGCAGTGTCTGCTCATTTCCTTAGCCCGTTTATTGATTGCATTATTTTTGTGTGTGTGTGTTATGTTTTTTGAGCTCTTTATATATCCTGGAGATTAGTCCTCTATCTGATGTGCATGTGGTAAAAATTTGCTCCCATTCTGTAAGCTCTACTTCATGTCAGCTTAGGATTTGACTTGAGTAACAAGACTCCTAAGGCACAGCTTCAGCAACTTAATGAGACCCTGTCTCAAAATAAAGAGTGTTGTATATGTTGCTGGGTGGTAAAATGCCCCTGGTTTCAATCTGTGGTACCAGAAAGAAAGAAAGAAGAAACAGAAAAATGTACCTTTTTTCCTTTCTTTTCTCTTTTTCTTTTGATTCATGGGGATTGAAAGCAGGGCCTCATGCATGTCAGGAAAGTTCACTGGGCAACATCCTCAGTCCAGAGATATACCTCCTAATGCAGCGGCCCCCAAAATGAATATGTATAGACTCTATATGTATAGAATAAAGTCTCCAAGCTTACTTTCTTTGGAGAGAGCATTGCTTTTCAGACAACACCCATCCTCTCCTTATACTCTATGGGTAATAAATATTTCTCTATTCTTTTATATTCTGGTGTGCTTCTTGGCTTCATACTCAATAAAATGCAAACGCTTTTCATTGGGTTTCATTAGAATATGATTTTGATGAAGAATTTTAAACACTGAATCCAGCACTGTTGAAATCTTTGGTGTCATAAATATCAATTTACTTTTTTTACTTGTGGGTGTGAGTTACTGCCTCTGTGCATTCCCTAGCCTGTGAGGCCACCGTTCATCACTGGACTGATATACTCAACCCATCACTTGCCTGATATACTTAACCACTTCCAAAGTGTATGTAAGCATATTTGAGAGACAACTGCCCTGTGCCCTTCAATGATAGTTTTCTATAGGTAATCATTCCCCTTTATTAATCTTTCATTTAGTAAAAGGGAACAGCCTGCAACTAAGAATGTAAATTATATTTAGTAATATATATATATATATACACACACACATATATATATCTCCTTTGATAATATGGAACAATGTAAAGGAAAAAAATAAATGAAAGCTGGTGTAACATCATTAAGCCCTGTCCTGAGACATATAATTTAGAAAAGGAAATAAAAAGGCTCACTAAGCCCTAGAAACATCATCACATATAATATCAGTTGTTCGCTAATAGACTCAAGTCATTTCAATTTCAAGTGCAATTAATTATAGTGATGGGTTTATTGATTTTATATTTTAAAAAATGCTTTCCTTTAATGTTTCTCAGTAACTGAATTTGTAATGCATTATACTTGATATAATAAACAGTACACAAATATAAAATAACCAATGCATAGAACAATTTATGAACAATAATAAAGTGTCAGTTGGTGAGGTAGAATATGGAACTCCATGGTAGACCTAAACCTGACAGTTAAGTTTAGCAGAAAAAGACTAGGGCTCAGTTGGAACCCGGTGTCAAAGGCAGAATTCTTACTGGGAAATCAATTCTGTAATATTTAGATTTTCTTAAACATAAAACTTGGTTTCTTAACTCGAATATCATAGTATTCAGCTTTATCAATTTAGTGAGGTCCTAAGCAACTAATCAAAACCCTGTCTCAAAAGTAAATAAGGAGCCAGGTGGGGTGGCGTACGGCTGTAATCTCAGCACTTTGGGAGGCTGAGACAGGAGAATTGAGAATTCAAAGCCAGACTCAGCAATGATGAGGCGCTAAGCAACTCAGTGAGACCCTGTCTCTAAATATAACACAAAATGGGGCTGGGGATGTGGCTCAGTGGTCGAGTGTCCCTGGTACAAAAAAAAAAAGTAAATAAAGGTTGGGGGTGTAAATCAATGCTAAACTGCCCTGAGTTCAATGCCCCCCTCCCTCCAAAAAATCAAAACAAAACCAGAAAACCACCTATACAACAATAATTATGAAGAAGCTGAGCCAAGAGGAATTTAATATTCTTGAAATAAGGTGATGGTCTCCAAATGAGCTTTAACTTTAAATTCTGTTTGTTCCCTCTCAGGTGAATTGGCTTAAGTGATAGACCAACATTCATTCCAATGACTGTGAGGTCAGATAATATAATGCAAGTAGAGTTTACCCTACTACTTAATGGAGTATCCAAAAGTAAATATTGGCTGTAAATATTGAAATATTATTAATAGAAATGATTCACTACTTTAGTTGTCTTGATATGCATTTACTTCTTTACTCCTTCCTACCATTGGCTAATGTACAATGTCAAGTGCTACCAGCAAGCACAGTCTATCTTCTTTATTCTCAGTAATAAGAATAAGAAGGAAATAATAAGATTATTATAATCTTATTATAATATAATATTTATAATAATAATATTACAATAATATATAATTATCATATAATTAATATATATAATTATTATATTATTATTATAAATATTATTATAATAATATTTATAATCTGCTAATAAGATGGAAGTTATGTAGTTTATTACATTCATGTTCATACTCATGTATTCCTAACCTTGACAGTAACATCATTACTGCATTTCAATTGTGTGCACAAAATAGCAACTTATAGTTTACAATTTTCACAGAGTACATATTTATAAACATGCCTGCCTTAGGCTTAACATAAATTATTATGTCCTAGATTTAAACAGTCTTAGTATTCTCCTTCTCGTCTTAGAACAAAAGTGTAAGCACATATGATGCTAGCTTGAGGAAAGTTTTAAGGTATTGCTAACATAATAGGACAGAAAAATATTAGAGGATAATGTTAATGAAAGGAAAGAAAGAGATTTCCAGATTTACATGTTAAAAGAGGGTCCATTATTTTGAAATTTGACACTATTATCTTATTTTATGCTTAAGGTTGATTTTGAAATTTCACCACGGATAAAATATGTATCAGTGGAAAATGAAGATCTCTAGTAATAAGGAAACATAAAATTGGACTTAGAGTGATACAATCAAGAATGAAATTGACATATTATTAAATCACTTACTAAGCCAAAGTGGCTATAAATCTCCTTTATTGTGGCAAACACAAAATACTTTTACATTTTAAAGACTAATGCAGATGAAAGAGAATGCATATTTTTATAACAAATGAGATATCTATGTCTATTTAAAAAAGAAAGAAAATACCTATTGTGGGATATATCAATGTAAAAAAAATAATGATTTGCAAAGAAATTGTATCATTTGCAATATGTTCAATTCAACCAAACTGAGGGTTCCTGCCGGTGCCTGCACCAGCACAAAGTGAAACCAGAATCGGCGAGGGCACTGCAGATAAGAATTACACACACACACACAAAAGACAAGTCTCGAGACTATATGTTCAACAATGATGATGATCCTTTATTAAAGCCCCTCAGGAGTATATATAAGTCACTCTGACCCCTACCTGGATGCACTATAGTCTGGTACCTCGGTGCTGGACTCCTACAAGTGTGCTTACTTTACTAGTTTTGTGGTTACATAAGAATGCAGATGTGGATTGTATATCTTCTTCTGTGAGGGTTGTGTTCAGCTCTTTGACCCATTTATTGATTGGGTTGTTAGTTTTTTTGGTGTTTTTTGAGTTCTTTATATATCCTGGAGATGAGTGCTCTATCGGATGTGTGTGTGGCAAAGATTTGTTCACAGAATGTCGGCTCTCTGTTCACTTCATTGATTGTTTCTTTTGCTGAGAAGAAGCTTTTTAGTTTGAATCCATCCCATTTGATGATTCTTGATTTTACTTCTTGTGCTATAGGAGTCTTGTTAA
>CM053399.1:67926332-68054090 GCA_028644305.1 Xerus rutilus | reverse complement strand
CCGCCAGTCAGAATGGCAATTATCAAGAATACAAACAACAATAAGTGTTGGCGAGGTTGTGGGGGAAAAGGCACGCTCTTACATTGCTGGTGGAACTGCAAATTGGTACAGCCAATCTGGAAAGCAGTATGGAGATTCCTTAGAAAACTTGGAATGGAACCACCATTTGAGCCTGCTATCCCACTTCTAGGTCTATACCCAAAAGACTTAAAAATAGCATACTACAGTGATGCAGCCACTTCAATGTTTATAGCAGCTCAATTCACAATAGCTAAACTGTGGAACCAACCTCCATACACAATGGAATATTACTCAGCAATAAGAGAGAATAAAATTATGGCATTTGCAGGTAAACGGATGGAGTTGGAGAATTTCTTGCTAAGTGAAGTAAGCCAATCTCAGAAAACCAAATGCCAAATGTACTCGTTGATAAGTGGATGCTGATCCAAAATGTGGGGAAGGACATGGGAACAATGGTGAATCTCTGTTCACAGGGGTGTAAGGGGGGAGGGGGCATGGGGACAGCAAGGGTAGTGGAATATGATGGTCATAATAACCCTAACTTTATGTATGACTACATATATGTTGTGATTCTATACAACTTACAACTAGAGAATTGATATGTTATCCTCTATCTATGTACAATGAATCAATTTACACTGTTAACATGTAAGCCTAAATAAAAAATAAATAAATAAATAAAAACTGGGTTATCAGAGAAGCTTTTGAGGGGAAATCAATAAAGAAAAAAAGAAAGCAGATGTGAACTGAGGACATGAAACTTTTTGGTCATGAGCCATGGTTGCTCAAACTGGGCCTGCGTCCACAATAACAGCTTGGTCCAAGGACACATCCAGGCTTCTTATTTTGTACTGGGAACGTGAAGGCCAGCTCTTTCCCACAGGTTCCTTTCTCTCTTTCTCTCTCTCTCTGGTAGTATTGGGAATTGAACTCAGTAGGTACTTTACCCCTGAGTCACATGCCTAGCCCTTTTAGTTTTTTATTTTGAGACATGGTCTCAAGTTGGTGAGCCTCATTAAGCTGCTAAGACTGGACTCAAACTTGTGTTCCTCTTTCCTCAGTCTCCCAAATCACTGGGATTACAGGTGTAAACATGTGGCCTGAGGGTTTGTGTCTCACAGATAGTCAGTGTAAATAAAGCCACTCATGGAATCTGCTAGGGCTCAGGCCAATCTGCCTTAATATAGATACCAATTTTAAAGGAATTGAATAGTGTGTTCTTCTCACTGGTTTCTCCAAACATAGGATATGACTAAAAGGAAGATTTTCAACAACTGGATTTTTATTTGCATATGCAAAAAAGAGCAGTTTGTTGCCATGTTCTGTCTAGTAGCAAAGCTGAAAAATATCCTGGGCAAAGTGGCCTGACTTGGGAAATGGCTTGGTGTTTTCCACAGCATATCTGTTTCCATCCTATAGGTTCAAACTTAGCCTTATGGCACACCAACCTGCAAGATATTTCTAAGTATGCTGGATACACAATGACAGGGATTTTATTTGTTTAGAAGAAAAAATTAAATGACAAGCACAGTAGAATAAACACTCAAGAGTTCATGTTCAGTGAAAGTAAGGTAATTTTTTTTTTGATTCGAGGGATTGAACCCAGGAGCTCTTAACCACTGGATCACAGCCCCTGTTGTTTTTATTTTTTGTTTAGGTACAGGATCTCACTAAGTTGCTGAGGGTCTCACTGCTTTGTTGAGGCTGGCTAGGAACTTGGCTTAGCCTCCAGAGTGGCTAGGACTACACGTGTGCGTCACTGCACCCAGCTGAAAGTAAGGTAATCTTTATTCAGTGATGTGAGGATAATTTGAGTTGCAACCTGGAATGAGTACAATTCAAGAGTGAGTAAATTCTGCTTTACAACCTTGGTGATGTGTTGACTGTTTCCTTAGTTATCATCTGGCTAAGTGAGGGTCATATGGCAAGAACAGCTTACTTGTTTTTAATCTGTTAAATGGTGACTAAAACAGGAACAATTCTTCAAATTAGGAAAATACTTATCAGAAATGTTCCCTTATTCTTACTGTCTATACCAACTAGATTCCATAGTTGACTCTCTCTCCTCCCATTCATTTTACACAGTCCTTTATTAGCTTAGTGTTAAAATTTTTCCTCACTGTGACCAAAATACCTGATAAGAACAATTTAGAGAAGGAAAGGTTTGTCTGAGGCTCACAGTCAGTTTCAGAGGTCTCAATCCATAGATGGCTGACTCCATTTCTCCTTGTTAACGAGTGAGGCAGCGCATCACAAGGGCCCAACAGAGGGAAGCTGCTCACCTCTTGGTAGCAATAAAGGAGAGAGAGGAGAAGCAGAAGGGAGGGAGGAGGGAGAAGAGAGAGATTGAGAGAGATGAGCCCTCAGGGAAGATGTAGCCCATGCTTCCAATGATCCACCTCCTCCAGCCACTCACCACCTGTCTCAAGTTATCACTCAGTTATTTCATTTAAACCAGTATGGACTGATTAGGTTATAGCTCCCACAATCCAATTATTTCACCTCTGAACATTTATATATTAACACACATTTTGGGGACACCTTATATCTAAACTGTAACACTGAGTGGGTGTTTATTACTAGTGGGCTTTTGGTGGGGGTATACACTAGGGATTGAACCCAATAGTCCTTTACCACTGAGCTGCATCCCTAGTTCTTTATTATTTTATTTACTTATTTTTATTTTGAGATGGGAGTCTTGCTAAGTCGTCCAGACAGGCCTTGAACATGACTTTCTCCTGCCTAGCCTCTTGTCACTGGGATTATAGGCATGCACCGCCATGCCCAGCAATTACTAGCTTTTTCTGACTAGCTGTTTCTCTCCAGGTGAGCTCAGCTCATATAATTTCACCCTCTGGGCCTTTAGTCAAACACTCCTTTCCATTTCCCCTAACATTCTCATGTGGTTTCTATTAACACTAAAATTTTAATAAGCAATAGCCATTGCACACTAAATATTATCTTGTCAATGTTATGTTTCACCTATTTTTCAAAGAATTTTATAGCTAATATGCTTATTTAACTTGGATTTCCATATATAAATAGGCAGAAATAGGTACTATGGACATTTAAGTTGTGCCTTTTATTTTGGAAGATGAGAAAATTATATATCTGGTAAATGTTTTCAGCCATTATAACAAGAATTTCCAACTCTAATGAGTAAATATTTAATTACATTTACTTTTTTAACATTTTTGTAGTACTAGAGATTAAATTCAAGGACATTCTACCACTGAGCCATATCCCCAGCCCTTTTTATTTTTTTATTTTGAGACAGCATCTCACTAAGTTGCTGAGGTTGGTTTCAATTTTGGGGTCCTCCTAATTCAGAAACCCGAGTTGTTGGCATTACAGGTGTGCACCACTGCACCCAGCTTGTTCCATTTGCTTACTATATCTTTCAGTTTTAAAGACCCATATTAGAACCTGGTATATACAATAGAGAAGTCAAATCAAGCCAAGAACAATAGAATTATTGCCAATTACAACAAAAGATACAAGGCTGTCCTTGTTTATTCATTTACTTTTTTTTCTTTTGGCAGAAGTTTAATTCTTCATAGAAATAAGAATAAATTCATAGAAATAAGAATAAATAATAAGAGAACATAGCATGTGTTGAATTATAACAAAGCAGATAAAATTGTAAAAGGAAGAGTTACAAATTGAAAATGAACATTGTTGATGCTACAATGCTGAGAAAGTCATAATATGAAGGACACACTGTGGAAAACAGATAGTTAAGGAACTAATTGAGTTGGCAAATACAGTAGCTAAAAGAAAATGTGTGTAGCAAAATTAAGCAAAGGAAAGATAAGAGCATAAATGAAGTGCTTATTGTGAGCCCTCAATGATACCAGCAGTATCCAGTTTATTGCTCCAACTGTGGCTGAGGATACTGTGGACTTGGAGGAATGTCTTTTCACTGCTCTGCTGTCAACTTTCTTTTGGTTCATTTCTAATGACCAATGATTCAGGATTATGTGTTAATGTCATTAGATGATGGAAACTGTACTACTTTCAATCAGAAAATATTGTTTTGTCTTCCAGCTAAACTACTGGTAGTGTGTGTGATTGGAGTCTAATTGCTTCATTTTGTTGTTGTTGTTGTTTTCCCTTATATCTCTGAATATATATGTTAAATAAAATTCATGGGAGGACCCTGGGGCTGTGGTGCATGCTGATAATCTCAGTGGTTTGAGACGAGTTCAATTCTCAGGACCAAAAAAAAAAAAAAAAAAAGACTAACAGATCAAGTCATTACAGAGTTTAACCACAGTCTCTGAACTTCAGTTAATCACAGAAGGCTCTGTAATCCATTAACCAATTAAATTTTCTCTACACTTCACTTTCATTTTTTATAATTGCTATTAGATCAAGTCCTAGGCTGGAGTTCCCTGGATTTGTTTTAGCTCTAGGGATTGTCTGATTTCAGAACTGCTTCTGTTTTGTTTTGCATTGCTCTGTTTTATCATTGCTCAAATAAATACTTGTGAATTTAATTAAGATTTTTCTTTTGGTTTGTTGAAACAAATGGACCCAGGGCCTTGCACATGCTAAGTAAATGCTCTGCCACTGAACTATACCCTCAGCTCATATTCTTTTTTTTTTTTTTCTTTTGTGGAAGTGGGAGAGGTACTGGGGATTGAACTCAGGAGCACTTGACAACTGAGCCACATCCCCAGTCCCATTTTGTATTTTTTTTAGAGACAGGGTCTCACTGAGTTGCTTAGTGCCTTGCTTTTGCTGAGGCTGGCTTTGAACTTATGATCCCTCCTGTTTCAGCCTCCTAAGCTGCTGAGATAACAGGTGTGTGCTGCTGTGCCTGGCCCATGTTCTTATGTATTTTTAAAAATATCTTTATTCACCCTTGATTTTCCTTCATAGACTTTCTCATTCTGATTTTTTATGTTCTAATTCCTTCTGTGTATCTATTTTACAAACTTTCACATATATTGTTTTTTAATTTTAGATATTTTTTATACCTAAAATATCTATCTGCCTTTAAAAAAAAAAGAAAAAGAAGTTTTATTGCTTTGCTAAAAAGAAGAAACACAGGCCACTCCTGTCCCACAGTCTGTGATTCTCCACATTCAAGGGGAATGGAGGGTTTTTAAAGGGATGAGTCAAAGGATACATTCCAGAGGTATGTCCTGATTGGGAGTTGTAGGGTTGTAATTCACTTGTTAATTTAGATTTTTTAGATCTTGTGATGCCATCCCAGAAGTCTGAATTATTTTATTCCTGTGGTGGGTGTGCCTACCTGCCATTTTTTCTGTTCTTTGTTTAATATTTCGAATATCTATTCTTATCTCCTTAACAGATTTTATTTATTTCATATTCTGGTTCTTGTTCTATTGTCATAACTCTTCTTGGGAAATTTCATTTTGTCTGAGCTGTCAGCCACCTTAACTTTAGCCCACATACTGGGAGGACCCTAACATCAATATACTTTATCTTTGCAAAGAGTCGCGGTCATCTTGACCTAAGTTTCAGTCAGGGAAATGACTTTGGATGAAACATAGGGTGGATTTAGCTAATTGCAATCTCTGCTTCTATACTGTTGGCTTGCTTACATTGGCTAAACGAGAAAATGTCATAATGCCTGAGTCATAGTTTTCTTTTGCTATATAATCTGTAACTTAAACCAAGTCATGGGCTGCAACTTTGAATTGACTTTAATTGGCTTTGCAGTCCCACCAGCTGAAAATTAAACCTTTAATGAATAAATATGAGTTTGTTGATTCTCGCTGATTGGATATAACATTTGGGGGCTCACCCAATGATCAGATATAACACTGATGCTGCTACTGATGTTTGTGGTTCATTTTGTTGCTGTTTTATTAATTGACTTTCCCAGGGAATATTTTTTGTCTGTTACTTCTATTCAGTGTGTGGCATTTGATATTTTATTAGTAGTATTTAGGAAGAGACTAAGGTCTGACCTTATGTTCTTTTGACTGTAAAAACTCAAAGGCAACATTAAATTAATTGGAGGCTTCAACACATTTATTATAGTAACTTAACTAATGATCTCCATTTCCACATAAATCCATGGAATCTTTGTATTAATAATAAAAGGAAAAATAATCCCCCCCATTTTTATGATGGAGCAGGGGATTAATCAAACCCAAGTCCTCAGGCAAGAAAAGTACATGCTCTACCATTGTGCTACATCCCCAGTATAATCTTCTATTTTTAAACCAATAAGTTTAAGACTTTTGAGTGATAATCAGAAGTGGCCCAAAGGAACTCTAGTAAAGACTTCACAAGGGTTAATCTAGAATTTACCTCTTAATAAATATAAATATTACATCATTATTTCCAATTGCAAATATTTAAAAATGGAATATATTTAGTGATAAGATAATTGTTTCATTAGCTATTGTACTTTACTATTTACTATTTGATCATTCATAAAAATGACCCATTCATTTACTTACCATCCCCCACTAAGTGGAGGTTTTGTATTTTTTAATATTCAAATCAAAAAAAGGATATTATTTTCTATCTGAATTTATGAAACAAGAGCACTGGCAGCTAACTTGAGTCTATGAAAAGATTCAGAACCTGAATTGATCCTGATGAGGCAGAAGGTAAGAGTCTTATGTGACCAAGGCAATGAGTCCATGAGAATTTAGAGAAGTGTCGGGAGGTCACTGGACTTAATCATGGCCTGGAGAGGTGTTTTGAGCCAAATTATATATATCCTAAGGTGCAGAGTGGCCCCAATTAATATGAGAATTTCTGAAAGAAAAGTTAGGTATATGTGTTTTGTCCTTCATGAGGTGCTGTGAGGTGGACCAGAGCAAAAAAGTGGAGCTGAGTAAAAGAGCAGAGGCTTAAGCTCACCTGATAAGCAGCAGCCCTGGCATCAAATTCTCTTGTAACCAGTGCATACAGCTGGTCCTTAAAAAATAAAGCATTAACTAATATTTGGTCTCTAATTTGAAAGAAGACCAACATAGAAATTAAAAGTCAACATTTTTTTTGCAAGAATTAGCAAATATGACAGCAAGAATGATGGCACATGCTGTAATCCCAGTGACTTCAGAGGCTGAGGCAGGAGGATAGAAAGTTCAAAGCCAGCCCCAGGAAATTAGTGAGCCCCTATCCAGCTTAAGAAGACCTTAAGAAGTCTCAAAATAAAAACATAAAAAGTGCTGGGTATGAGGCTCAGTGGATAAACTCCCATGGGTTCAGTTCCTGGTACCATAAATAAATAAATAAGATGGAAGATGTCTACCAGAATTAATTAAGGAATATTACTGGGATAACCAATCCTTCCTGTTGGAAAAAGCATCATTTTCTGAGTACAAGTTCCAGAGAATAGCAGAAGCACCTGGCTGACACTGAATAAAATATTCTTTTTCAACAATATTTAATTTACACATAATGTGTGTTGTGTGTAATGTAGAATGATGCAAAGAGGCTTTATAGGTTGATTACCCTTTCTTTGAAATGCCTGGGACCAGAAGTGTTATAGATTTTGGATTTCTTTTGGATTTTTGAACATCTGCTAATGCATATGAAATATCTTGGGGATGGTACTCAAGTCTAAAAATGAAATTCATTTGTTTCATTTTCCCTTTATATACATAGCCTGAAGGTATAAAATACCTTCCGTGTATCTGTTTGACTCTATTTCATCACATGAGGTCAAATATGGAATTTTACACTTGTATTGTCATGTTGTTGATCAAAGAGGTTTGGATATTTGAATATTTTGAACTTTAGATTTTTGGATCAGGATGTTCAACTTATTCTGTCTGAGAGTAGAATGCAATTAGTCCAGTGATCCTCAAACTGCTGTGTCAAATTTCCCATGTGGCTTATTAAACATGTATCCCTTGACCCTACACAAGCATTTCTGACTGGCTGTCTCTGAAAGAGGGCTCAAGAATTTTACTTTTCTAACATATGCCAGCTGATGCTGATTCTATTGGGTGGGGACCATGATCTGAGAACCTCTGCAGTAAGCACATATTGTGGGGGGAAAAAAATTCACTCAGGGAATGGTGGCACACACCTGTAATCCTACCAACTCAGGAAGCGGAAGCAGGAGGATCACAAGTTTACAATTTAGTGAGGCCCTAAATAAATTAGAGAGACCCTATCTTAAAATAAAAAGGGCTGAGCATGTAGCTCCATAGTAAAAAGCAGCTGTGTTCAATTCCCAGTACAAAAAAAAAAAAAAGTAGGTAGGAGAGATTAGGTGTTAGAAATTAGAGAACATTTTTGCTACATTAACCTAATCCATGGGGAACAGCCTATTTCTCGAAATCAAAAAGTAGCCCACTATCTTTCAATTAAATTATTTGAGCTTTTTTTTCCTGTTGAATTCTTTTTTCAGTTCCTTGTGTATCCCAGATATTAATCTCTGGTCACATAAATAGTCTGCAAATATTTTCTCCTAGTCTTCAGGTTGTCTTCACATGTGCTATACAGAAACTTCTTAGTTCAATATAATCTTATCTACTTTTGATTTTTTTTTGGTGCTTTTGGGGTCTTATTAAAAAAATCATTTCCTATGTTAATGTTTTAAGGTGTTTCCCGTAGGTTTTCTTCTACTAGTTTCATAATTTCACTTTATATTTTGGTCTTTGATCTATTTTTTTGTATATGGTCAAAGATAGGGTCAATTTTCACCCTTTTACACATGTCAGATTGGTTAATATAAAATCTTGGTGACATTGTAAAATATTCAGGTCTTTCATTTCCCTGTCATCCTTGGAACACTTGCATTGTCTCTAAATTAGTGCATGTTGTGGTCACAAAATGACAGTTCCAAGCATTATATTCAAACTATGATCAGAAGAAGATGAAGTAGTTATCTCCTATGTTTCTTTGCAAGAGTAGTCAGCCTTTGATGGGTTCCTCATTGTCTCACTTCATTGCCTCACTGGCTAAAATAGGGTCAAATGGCAATTATAACATATCTTTTAAAAAAAGGATCACTATGGTTTTGTAGGTGGAGTATTACCCTCTTTCTGTGGCTAAAGATTTGACTAGAACTTCTGATTCCCATGTCCTTTTACAGGGCATGACATATTAAATGAAACTGAAATCGTTTAGGGAGCTGGAGCCAAGATGTGAAGGCCATAGCTGATAAATCAATACTCGGGTTGAAGCTCATGAGGACTCCTTCCTCCTCAGCATTCGGTTGTCATAGGCAACCCAAGGCCCATTGGGCTACATGAACAGTATATTTGTAAGAACAGGAAGCTAAAAATTCTCTTGCCCAATAGTATTGTTGTAAAGTTAAAAATGCCTTCTTAGAGGCCAACATTAAAATAAACTCCTTCTCTTTTCTCTCCTTAGAAACATGGATTCCAATAAGTTTCAGAATAAATGCAAGTGCTCCATTTGCAAGGATTATTTCATGGACACAGTCACCATAGGCTGTGCCCACAGCTTTTGTAGGCCTTGTCTCTATATCTGCTGGGAGGAAGCCCACTATCCTCCTAGCTGCCCTGTGTGCAAGGAAACATCACATAAAACAAACTTTAAAACCAATACTGTTTTGAATATACAAGTGTTTCTTGATAGAAGGGCAAAAACTCCCAACCTCCCAGCTCTGAAGAACAAATGTGTGGAATGCATAAGAAAACAAAGGACTTCTGTGAGGTTGCCAAGGACTGGCTGTGTTTGCTCTGCTGTAGGTCTAAGGAGCATGAGACTCACAAACACTGTTCCATTGATTGAACTGCAGAGGAATACTGTGTAAGCAATGGCTGTGAGAGAAGATTGATAGTGGGAAATTCATTAACTGAGAGATCCGGAAAAAGACAGTGAACATAATTAAGAATTATCAATATAACACTTATGTGAATAAATTTCATTTATGTATTAATTGAGCACTATATATCAGACACTAGGACAAATTATTGAACAATATCTTTTTTTTTTTTGGTACGGGGGATCGAACTCAGTGGTACTCGACTAGTCAAACACTGAGCCACATCCCCAGCCCTATTTTTTTGTGTTTTTTTTTAGAGACAGGTTCTCACTGAGTTGCTTAGCATCTTGCCATTGCTGAGGCTGGCTTTGAACTCACGATTCTCCTGTCTCAGCTTCCCAAAGTGCTGAGATTACAGGCGTGTGCCATTGCACCTGGTTTATTGAAGCAATTCTTAATTTTATAGCCCTTACATGTTTTATAGTTACAAATCTTAATACTTTGTACCAATCGTGATGATGTTGATCTTGGTTGGAATTGTAATAATTCAGTGAAGACATAAGTGGAGAAATCTGTTCAATTTAGTGACAATTGGTAGACACCATAATTATAATTGAAAAAAGCATAATCTGTGAAATAAATTAAGAAACCCTGTCTTATAGCTAGATTAAGAACACAACACACCTGAATTCTAAGACAAGATTCATTCATAAACGTTGGTCTGGAGGCAAAACATTTGATGATCAGTTTCCTTAATGGTGGGACATCCTTTCAAATTATAGGATCTTTTTTTATAGTTATCAAAGTCTCCCATATTTTGCAGCTAAGTGTTTATAATGAAGATACATACATTCTTCCACCATAAGTACTCATTTTCCTCACATTCTTTTATCTTCCATTAATTAGGATTTACAATTTTCAGTATCTTTTTTTTTTTTTTTTTTGGTACTGGGGATTGAACTCAGAGATACTTGACTACTGAGCCACATCCTCAGCCCTGTTTTGTGTTTTATGTACAGACAGGGTCTCACTGAGTTGCTTAGTGCCTCACTGTTGCTGAAGCTGGCTTTGAACACGTGATTCTCCTGTCTTAGCCCTCCAAAGTGCTGGGATTAGAGGCGTGTGCCACCATGTCTGGCTTCAGTTTCTCTTTTATTCACATAGTCACACTATTCTTTTATAGCAAAAGCTACTGAAACGAATGAGGTCTTTATGGGAAAAAAGACAAGAAAATCAGAGAAATCTAAACCAAGAAACCAGCATAATTAAAAACGGAAGGTAAGTAAGGGACATTGTTTCTGGGGCACAGTAATAATAATAGTGAGAATGAGCTTCTATGAGCAGGCTAAACAGAATTCCATCTGTTTGTATACAAATAAATGTGATCTTTTAAAATACCTCTTACTACAATCAAAATATCTACCTAAAAGTGTTTGTTTCCTACATAAGAAAATGTGACATCCCCATGAAGAATAAAGATTAGTGTGTAGGCTCTCTGTGAACTTGCCATTCTCCCATGTGAGTCCCCCAAATAGCTGGGATTTCAAATGTGTATCACTCCAACCGTTGTAACTAGTATAAAGAATAAACAGCATTTCACACGTGGAGCAATCTAAATTTTTAGCAAAGGATTCTCAGATAAGTTAAAAATCATTTGGTTCTGAAAAGTTGAATTTGGAAATTCATGGGTCTATGGGGCAGGTATATATTTTGGGGTTTAAGGGTAGAAATTTAGAGAAACTGGGAGACTTGGATCTCTCATAGCTGGTATTAATTAAATCATTTTGAGAAAGGCAGTGCTAAGATATGTTGGAAAAGTAACAAAGGTCAGTACAATTGTGGAATTTGAATTTTATCATGCATTACTTCATAAATATAAATTGGACACTAGTGATGAGAGAAGTGAAATGAAAGTTCATCCATGTTCTATAGTTTAGAGATAAAATAGAGTGAAAGACTAAAATGGAAACAAGAAAACATTTGGGAAGCAACTGTATGTATCCTTGAGGGAAGACCAGGAAGTGAAGAGGTTCAAGATAAGTTTTTTCTAACATAAAAAACAAAACCAGATAATAGTGATTGGTTCGATGTGGAATATTAAATGGATAAAATTGACACATTGTTTGTAAACTGGAGCATCACTGAGGCCATCAATGGAAGCGGTAAACCTTGTTGGGATAGAATTAATAACACATTTGTTTTCTGGTGTGTCATTTCCTAAGTTCCTATAAGGCATCTAAGAAATATGAAGTAGGCAAGTGAATGAATGTGGCTGTAGTTTAAGGGAAAGATTTGACCTGGACAGGATATTTCTCAATTGCCAAATATTTTAGAACTTAGAATAGATCACACAAAGAGAATTTTAGGGAGAAGAATAAAACTTTCAGGTAAAAACAATACCATGTGAAATCCCTCTATTAATGGGTCAGGTTGGGAAGAATTATTAGTAAAAACTGAGTTAATAAAAGAAAAACAGGACAAGATTTTTTTTTTTAAAAAAAAACAAGGTCATGTGAGTTATAGAAGGAAGAATTGGTAAGAATAAGAATTAAAATATGAGAATGTAGCAATGAAAGTTCTTGGTGAAAGATAAGTGTACTTCAAACGGTACTCTTGGAGAAAAACATGGTTCCAGTAAAGTGCTGGGAATGAAAGAGATCTGAGTGGAATTTGTGAAAGACTGAGTTTCACAAATAAGTACTGTGTGAGTAGCCATGTGGTCAAGAAATATGCTTTGTTGGGAATGAAGATGTTGCATTAATGGTGGATATTTAGTTTTATTTCAAAATTGTAGGAGTACATAAGCCATGTTTACAGATTGAGAGGAAATAAGAGAGAAAAGGAGAGTAAATTAATACTGGAAGGCTATTATTGAATAATGTTTCTGAGGACAATGTGGAAGTCAGGCAAGTAATGGGACTTTCAGCCTTGGACAAGAAGAGGCTAGCTGCATTATACAGGAAGGGTGCTGGGGAGCATGTCATTGTAGACCTGGAAGGAAAACATTTGGAGGTCTTACCTTATCCTATGAAGGGATATTTACTATTATTTTCTGTGCATGAAGAGTCAGTCTGTAAATAAGATATTCAAAGATAAAGTAAATTAAAGGGATTTAATAATCAGGCAGTTCCTCTATAACATGTTATTAATTATTGAATTATATTATTCTTAAATCATAAATTACTATTTTTAATAAAATGTGGATGTGTGATGGAAAGTAGTTTGAGGGAAGATTTTGACTTCTGGTGCAATATAATAAATAAATACATGGAAAAGAATGGATAAGAGAAAGGAAAAGGAGCCTACCCACCATTTTTTTTTTTAAGTAAATGTGGACAGTTGGTGAAAATTAGATGACAAAATGATAGATAACAAAACCTGGACAAAAACAGCCTGAATATATGGTCCAGTGATTTCGTTGTTCCTTGAGGGTTATGTGACTCTGAGGAGTAAGATAATCTGTGCTGACTATTGGAGGGTGTGCCAATCACTCTAGGAGGAAGGGCATCATCATTTAGAGCAATTGGAAAAGCAAAGCAAATAGATTTTTCAAAAACTCAAGGAAAGCAAAGATACGATGTGTCTCAAGTGGAGGCTCCTAGAAGAGATGTATGAGGAACTAATGGAAATGTGCCATAAACCAGACATGGAATTGCTTCAGGTAGGAACTGAGGAAGAGAGTCAAGGTTTTCTGGGCAATAAGAACCTCATCCATCCATAGGAATTAAGAAATGAAGTCTCTACTATGAATCTTATGCTGGATACTAAGATGTCTTCTTTTCTCTTTATAGCATTTTGAAACCTTGTTGAAAAGGTAAGTTCACCCTTATGTTCAAGGACTGAGGGTTATAACAGTGATCAATCTGTTGGTGTTGAAGTAGCAACATTATTTATTAAAAATAATATAACCTATAACTTTTGGTGTGTGTGTGTATTTGTTTGATATTGGTGTGCTGGGATTGAACACGGGCATTCTGCAACTGAACTACAGCCCCAGATTCACTGCCCCATCTTTTTTTAGAGAGTCTTAATTGCCCAGGCTAGCCTCAAACTTGGGATTCTCCTGCCTCAGCCTCCTGAGTTGCTGGGATTTCAAGTGCATGCTATCACATCTGACTGTTTCAGAATATATTTAGCTACTCTTTCTGAAAATATAGAAAGTTTTTGTTTCCAGTCTAAGATGCCAGTTGATAAAGTGTGTTGTTTGTAAGAGAGTATGTGGCAGTTTCATGAAGAAAATTTTCATTTCTGATGTAAAGTTTACATAAAGAAGTTGACATAATGGCTCAAAGTTATGCTAGGACTTATGTGGGAAAAATAAATATATCAGACAAGCGAAAGTAGAGGCAGGATATATTTCAATTCTTTTTTAAAATTTTGCTACTGGAGATTGAATTCTGGGCTTTCCACAAATAATTTACCACTGAGTCACACCCCTGGTCCTGGAAGCAGGATATAGAGAAGTGAAAGGGAGAATCTTCAAGGTTCTGACCTTCCACATGTAGCACAGGGCAGACTCCAACTTTATAGAGAAAAGCTGTATGTGTCACTTAGAGAAGCTGGATCCTAGAAAGCAGGATCCCTGCCCTAATTAAGTTCCTTAATCCCTGGTTTATGGTTACAGTGAGCATCTCAGTGGGAACAATTTTGCGTCGAAACCCAGAATGCCTTTCTTGAAAGTCCTCAATTTCAGGCCACTTTGCACAGTGCTATGATTGGGAGAGAAAACAGATACAGTCATGATTATTGAAACTTTGTACTAGGATTCAAGTGTTAAGACATGAGTTGGAGTGGATGTCACTTGATTTTCATAAAATGAATTGGTATTTGCTGTGTCCTGGAGTTTGTGGAGTTAAATTTATATTCCTGAAATTAATTTTGAAGATTTTGATGAACATTTTTAGAGGGACATAAATGACATAATGTTGATGAAAACTTGGAGTGGAGAAAGTATAATTTAGTCTTATTTGCAGGAGTAAGTCCGTGCAGATGCACATGCCCCAGTCTTTGAACCCAAAGCTCAGCTCCTGCTCCATCATTGGACTAATGGAAATACTCCCCCAATTCCAAGGTAACAGGCAGCCCTTTGGCAGGACACCATTAAATTTTCTCCATTAAAGTTCTACAATGGAAATCTTTCCCACTTACTCAAACTATTGAACTATTGTTTCTTTTCGGAGAACTTTTATAACAAAGTTTGCCATTACAGGAAAAAATATGTGAAAAATATAATTGAAATGTTTAAAATAGCCAAGTTCCTCTTTTTCTCTCTCCCCTCCCCACAACCTTTTCCCAGACAAACACTCAACAATAGATGAAGATTTTATGGATTACTGCATGCTGAAATTTTGTTTTAAACTCTAAGAAATATGTGAATATCTATCTACAATACAGTATATTTTATCTTTCTGTTCAATTTGGTCATTGTTGAATTGTCAGAAGCTTGTATAATAGTTATTATTAATTTTCTGAGATGGCAAGCTATTTTTATTAATAACATTGAATTATTAATAATTCCAAAATATAAATGTTTCACAGACAGGAACAGAGTTTTGTAATGTTTGTTTTATATATAGCCCAAGATATTGGATATTGGATTTTATATATTTCAAGTTACTCGATTTCTTTCACTTATCTTGTTAAAGATTTGCTTTTACAAATATGAACTAGCAGCCCTTGAATGTCAGTCAATTTCTACAATCCTTGGCTGCCCTGACTCATATTTCCAGCAATAATATATCTACAAACTATGAAAAACTATGTCCCTCAAAAATTTATCACACAATATAATGTATTTTTTTCCTGCAGTGTGTATCTCTTGGGATAATGAGATGAGTACTTGTCACTTACCCCTGTTCAAAGACAGATGTTTGCTTATCAGTCCCAATCATACGATGTCACCAATAATCCAACAAGATCTTACATGAGGAGACCAGCCATTCACTTTTGGCCAGTGTTTCTGGGAGGTAGATGTGGGGGACTGTTGGAACTGGGTCACTGGAGTTGGGAATGATTGTTGGACAATGAGGAATGACATGCTTGTAACTCTGAGGGAGTTTTTCTACTTTTCTGTGTCAAAAAGGACAATGGTTGCCATCTCTTTACCTCTTCCCCACTAGTATCTCAGTACATAGAAAGGCCTCTAGGTCATGTAGGGGTGTTCCTGGATTATGAGTTTGGCACAGTGAACTTTGTTAATGTGGTCAATAGTTACCTCGTTTTTGTCTCCTCCCATGTTCCTTCTCTGCCTCTCAGACCTTTCCTTCACTTTGGATCCACATGATCAGGACCAGTCAGAAACCTGACCATGTGTATCAGGAATGCAATTAAGCTGAGAAGGTCAGCTTCATGCCTACTTGATTGGGTTTAATTTCATCTATTTGAGTAACATATCATTTATACTATTTTTTCCATATTTTTATTGGCATATTATAATTACACATAATGTTGGGATTGTTTCATACTCATTTATGCAAATACCATAACAATATAATTTGGTCCAAATCATTTGCCAGCACCTCCACTTTTCCTCCTCTTCTCTCTTCTCTTGGTCCCTCTACTCTACTGATCTCTCCTCAATTTTCAGAAGCTCCCCCACCCACCACCTTTCTTTTTCTTGCTCATCTCCAGTGTCCACATGTGAGAGGAAACATATGACTCTTGACTTTCTGAGTTAGACTTATTTCTCTTAACAAAATGTTCTCAAGGTTTATACATTTTTTTTTTTTTTGGTACTGGAGATTGAACTCAGGGGCACTCGACCACTGAGCCACATCCTCAGCCCTATTTTGTGTTTTATGTAGAGACAAGGTCTCACTGAGTTGCTTAGCGCCTCGCCATTGCTGAGGGTAGCTTTGAACTCCCAATTCTGTCTCAGCCTCCCTAAGTGCAGGGATTATACAGGCTTGCGCCACCACGCCTGGCTTCAAGCTTTATACATTTTACTGCAAATGGCACAGTTTGATTTTTATGCAGGGTGAGAGATAAGGATCTAGTCGTCGTCTTCTGCATATGGATAACCAATTTTCCCAAGACCATGTGTTAAAAAGGCTGTCTTTTGTCCAATAGGTTTTTGGCGCTTTTGTCTGTTTTTTAAATTGTTTATATTATTAAGTTCATAAATTTTTTGAAGTTCTTAAAATAAAAATTTCTCTCAGAATACTTATTCTCCAATACTTATGATGTGTTTCATCTTTTTATTTGATTTATAAGTCAGTTGAAGTAAGAGACTAACTTGGGGATGTATCCAATGAGTTCTCTATAACTGAGACATAAACTGTCTGCAGACACAGAATTCAATGGAATGACAATAATCCAGATAAGAAGACTGAAAATCTGGAAAACTTCCAGCTATTTCAGGCATAACATTTCTATAGGCATGGTCACTGGAGACACATATTTAGTAGCAGAGATAGTAAAACTCATGTATTGTTTTGGAAAACAGAATAGTTGGGACTCACATTCCATTTGACTAAGGTTATAAATTTACTTAGACTGAAGAAGTTTTCAAAGGACTGGTGCATTAAAATATCCTTGTAATTAAAAATAGCTATCCAGGTGTTATCATAATTATAATACATATATAATATTGATATGATAATACATATACATACAAATTATATACTGGAATATTTAACATGTGTAAAATATTATACATAATTTAATTACTAGAGTTATGGCAGATATGAAATATACTTATTTAGATTAAATATACTTGCAGTTTCAGATATGTGGTTTTGAGTTCCTTTAAAACAATTCAGACCCATATATCTATTCCCAGTGGCTCAGGAGCCTGAGGCCTGAGGATCACAAGTTCAAAGCCACCCTCAGCAACTTAGTGAGGCCCTGGCTCAAAATAAAAACCAAAAAGTGCTGGGGATATAGCTTAGTGATTAGGAGCCCCTAGGTTCAATCCTTGGCACCAAAAATAAAAATAATTTCAGTAAGGTCTCTGATTGGATTGCAGAGAGCATAGTAAAAAGGGTGGGGGTAAACCTGTAAGATGTGGATCTGATCTAAAGGTGGAATTATAGATGAATTGAAAAATATTGTCAATGATAGCAGCAATGCAAACATACAATTCTGTAGTAATTCATATTTTAATATCATTATATCCTTGACCATCCTCATCTTAAAATAATCTCGTGTATTAGAATAAAAAGATTAGAGAAATGAAGAATGACTAACATTGCTTGTAGAGAAATAAATGCTCAAATCCCTATAGTATAAAAAGATAGTATTTGAATATAACCTGTGCAGTGTTTTGTTCATACTTTAATCTCTTGATTGACCATAATACCTACAATAACTTAAACGCAATGTAAATATTTTTTAGGGAATAATGACAAGAAAATGTTTATAAATGGTTAGTATAGTCACAACTTATAGGACTAACAATGTAGTATATGTGAGCAACAAAATATTTTTAAATTGACAATAACAATACATATATATGAGGTGCAGTATATTGTTTTAGTACATGTATATAATGTACAAGAATCAAATCAGGGCAATTATCACATCCATTACCTCAAATATTTATCATTTCTTGTTGGGAACATTCAAAATTCTGTCTATATTATTCAATAAATATGGAAAGTATATATTCAATAAATAAAGTATTTATTATTCTGTCTATATATCACTTCTTGAACAAACAAGAGGAAACACAACAGCACTGAAATCCAAGTCTTTTCCATTTATTGCCTGTGGAAATTGTCCCCTGTGAAACTAATACTCAAAACATAGTTGATGATTATGGGGTGCTATTTTGCACCTATTTCCCCCCCCAGTGATTTTATTTGAATTCTGTGAAAAAAGTTTTTTGTCTTCCAAAATAGAGAATAATATATAAGATTGTGCTTAAATATTTCTACACTTTCATCAACAGATTTTATCCATACCTTTTATAAATGGATTAGTTAAAACTATAGAATCTGGTCTTTCATATTAAAATATTCTGTATGTAAAATGTGAATATTGTTTGTTGAGACACCACAAAATAACACTACTTAGAACAAATTCACTGTGTATAACAGTTGGAGCTTTTCATATTTTTAATAAACTATTTTTAGAGCAGTTTTTCATTCACAGCAAATTGAGTAGAAAGTGAGTTTCCATATGTTCTCTTCCATCACGCACACACATCCTTACCCACTATCCACATTCTGCCCCAGAGAAGTACATTTATTACCATGAGTAAACCATTATCACCCAAGCCATTGCTATTTCGTCATTTACATCAGAATTCACTCTAATCCTTCTATTTAATAATCTGAGCAGTTATTGTCCTCATGATTTCATATCACCTATTCAGACCCATAACACTATATGGCCTGTTAGTCACTGAAGATAATTTAATATGAAATGTTAGATATGTTCAGTAGTTTCTCTTTAAAGAGAATTAACCAAGTCTTAAATTTTGTCATGCCACCATGGACACAATCATCCCTCTGAGGTCTTCACTGTGAGAAGCTAGCTTTGAATATGTGTTTTCCGGGGAATCTGTCATCAAATTGTCCCAGAATGCCCTTGAGGTTAAGCATTAAAGGCTGCACTTGAACTGGCAACCACAACTGCTATCGCAACTGCAAAACAAGACAAACAGCTGAACTGAGAAGAAAAATGGTCCAGGCTCTGCAGATTCAGAGGCTCAGTATTGCATGGAGCTTCACACTTCAGACACTGGCCACCTCTGATGGATGAAGCATTGGTGTAGGTGAATCTTTTTCAAAAACTTACACTATATAAGTTCTTCTAAAACTTGCCTTTTTCATTATGTAAGTGTGTCATGGAGCAGGCATAATAGATATTTGTCTTAAAACTTTTCAAATTTTACTTTAAAATATTTAAAGAGACGTTAAAAATGTGATAGTATTTCTATGACCAGTTTCTTTCTTCCCTAAGATGATACATTTCCAAGAGACAGTTGCCAAACATTGGAGGCTTATCATGAACTGAAGTCAGGCATTTTTTGGATTTTACCAGCTTGTACATGAACATCTTACTTCTATTCCAGAATCCAACCTAGGACAGAACACTGAATTCACTCTCATGTCTCCTTTGAATTGGTTTCAAAGAGCTTCTTTTCTTACATTTCATAACCTTCACAATTTTGAAGAATACTAGTCAAGTATTTTGTAAAATATCCCTCAATTTTGATTTGTAGCTATTTTTCTCATGGATAGACTAGAGTT
Source organism: Xerus rutilus (assembly GCA_028644305.1). NCBI lineage: Eukaryota > Metazoa > Chordata > Mammalia > Rodentia > Sciuridae > Xerus > Xerus rutilus. The sequence goes on along the minus strand of CM053399.1, from coordinate 68,034,197 downwards.
ATAGGTTGAGAAGAGGGACACAGAGGCAAGATTTTCTCATTATAAGTATATAGTATCCACATAGTCTGAGTATGCAATTAGGTTCATTAGTTGTAACGAATGTATCATTAATAAATTATTAATAAAGAGTGAGGCAATACACTTGTATAGATAGAGAGGGGGCAGGAAACAAATTTTCTCTATTTCCTCTCAATTTTTCTGTTAATATAAAACTGCTTCAAAAATAGTTAAGGATATGGGAGGAAAAGTCAAAGGACCAAGTTTACTGGCTTCACTAAAAAAATAAGTCCTTGTCCTGAGTGTGGGAAAGAATTTCCCTTTTTCCATTCCCTAAGGATGAATAAATTAGAATTTCTTAAATCAAGAGATAGGTGAAAACCTCAAACTGATATGTTTATTATGAACAAACAGTTCTGCCTATGATGTGAAAAGATCTTCCTACAAAATTCCATTGAGCATGAATCATGAAATTATGTAATTTTACTAATTCTGACAAACTCACAAAACATGTAAGCAGACATAGCATATAGTGCAGTGGAATACACAAGCTTCAAATTTTATGTGCCACAAAAGATGATCCTCATTAAAAAAAAATTGAGTCAACATAATTTGGCATTTCATACTGTCTTCAACACAATCTTTGTATTTAAAAAGAGAATAAAGTTAGATTCAAGAAAATATATATATATTTTGGACTGGGGATTAACCCCAGGGTTGCTCTACCAATAAACAACATTCCCAGCCATCATTATTATTATTATTTTATCATCATCATCATTTTTATTTTTGTGAGACAGGATCTTGCTAAATTTGAGGCTGGCCTCAAACCTGCAGTTCTCCAACATCGGTTTTCTGAAATCATAGAATTGCTGGAATTAATAGGCATGTACCACCATGCCTGGCTGAAGTAAAAAAAAAACAAATGTAAAAAACAGCATTGTTGACTTCAACTGGCAAGGGTTGCCTGAATTACAGAGTTCCCAGTCATAGACTTTCCTGATTTATTCCTGGTCATTTGTGGCCAGTATGGACAAAAGGCCTGACTGGGAAATTCAAAGAGCTAGCAGGGTACCTCCATATAAGGGGACTCGTCAAGAGACTGGTGATCATCCTCCTTTACAAATAGGAGGAGAAACGTATCTTCGGATTCGATCAGTGTGCCATTCTTTCTCACCCAGGAATCCTTACAGACTCCTAGAGCCTAATCCAAAGAGTCCTTCACATCCAATTCCAAGTAATATTTTCCAGAGTTGAAATTTTGTGTTTCCCATGCAGCAAAATAGTTAGATCTATCAGAATTCAAAGATGAATCTGGATGGACATGCCCAAACCTCAAACTTCTCACGTCATCAAATAGTCTGATGTTATGATTGGTCACTGAATTTTCAAAGGAAATCTCCACTGTGGAAAGAAGAGAATATTCCAGTCAAAATCATCTTTAAATTCCTGTTAGAAGAGAAGGTCTACCTTAGTCTCAGAGGGAGGGATGCAGAAGAAAAGGGATAATTGTGGCTGGAGTAGGGTTTCCAGAATACCTGCAGAAGAAACAAGAGCCCAACCACAATGAAAACATGTTAAAAATTTGGACACTGCAAAGAAAAGAGTGGTCATGTCTACTTCTAGCTCATTCCTTTTAAATTTATCTGAGAAACTGGAGGTTTGCATTGCCACTAAGTCCAAAGCAATAACTACTTGCTATGGTTCTTATTTATGTCTAACATAGAAATCTATATACTGCCTCATCATTCACCAAACTTGTTTTATTTTTGATGCTTATGAAGCATTGCTCTGTGCATTCAATGTTTTTTTAATGCATTTTAATATATTAAACATGCATTTAATATAATACACATCACACATTCAATTACTAAGACATTTTAAGGGAAAATATTTAAATAATCTCCATTACTAACCACATTTAACTTAAAATGGGAACATCCTGAACTAATTTATAATTGCCTGACATATTGAACTGATTTTGCATCTATAGCCCAAATCACATTTATCATTATACCAGATTTCACTTATTTTTTCCTTATTTAATCATGGTGACCTGATTACTAAATATAAATACCAATTGACAGACCATTCCCTTTGGGATATTAAAGATTAATAAATGGAAAGATTTTCCCTAGAAAGTCATTATTGAAGGGCACTATAGTGTGGTCCCATCAATGGGATGACACTAATGTTGGAAGCAGTTGAGCCTATCTATCAGTCTAGTGATGGTCTGGGAAGGAAGTGCTGGCTTCACAGGCTGAGGCATGTACAGCTGCACTGACTTGCTCCTGTAAGGAGGAAGAGGACATGAATCTTCTGGTTCCAAAGATATCATCATAGTTTTAAAGGAACAAAATAACCATTCAACTGAAAATGTTTCATGAAACCCTTTTCTGTGCAGAGGGTACCTCTGCAATCACAAGATGGACTATTCCATTCCTAGGAGTCTTTTTTTATTTATTTGCCTGTCACCAGCCCATTTCTCAGAGGTACCCATCTCTTTCATTTCCTAACTAGGAAAAACTATCCCATGCACCTCAATGTTTGTGACTTACAATCTAAAATTATACATGTTTGTATTTTAGGAACTTCAGCATGCAGTCCAGCAAAACATACATCCCGCAACCACAGGGTGCAAGAAAGGCTAACTTCTGATAAAAGGGAACTAGAAATCATATTTTCACAAACTCATGTACACACAGTTGATTATTATCTACATAAATGCTTTCTTCACTTTGTTAGAAACAGGTTGATCCATTTCATAGCTCTCATGGTGTCCCAGTTTGCACCAAAGACTAAACTTACCATGTCAACAGGTCTCCCAAGTCCTGCAAAGAAAACAAGAAAAGCTTCGATTTCTTAAGAAATAGGACAGCTGGGTTCAGTGCGCATGCCTGTAATCCTAGCACTTTGGAAGGCTGAGACAGGAGAATTGTGAGTTCAAAGCCAGCCTCAGCAATGGCGAAGCGCTAAGCAACTCAGCGAGACTCTGCCTCTACATAAAAAACACAAAATAGGGCTTGGGATGTGGCTCAGTGGCCGAATACCCCTGAATTCTATCCCTGGTGCAAAAAAAAAAAAAAAAAAAAGAAAAAGGATAGTATTTTGTTTTGGGAAAGTTCAGGTAAGTATCAAACATCATCACAACAACCCTTGTAATAAATTCATTTTTATCTCTCAGGATAATACCAGTAAAGCATAATTGATGAATCTGAATTCTTGATGAATCAGAACCAACAGGGTGAAAAAAGAGTAAAAAGGAAGAACATGGGTATTTCCAATGGGAGGCAAAAATGGAATGTTCATGAATAAATGGTTATTTTGTAGTTCTTAGACAAGAAATCTATAAAGGATAATTTAAGAAAGAAACATTTCCTGGTAGAGCTACTTGCAAAATTCCATAAATCTTTCTTATTTATAGTCAGGATAGAAGTTAAACTTTAACTAGATTATATCCAAAGAGAAAAGAACCCCATCATTGATGCAGGAAATATGGAAACTTAGTTATGGCACCAAAGAATGTGGTCAAAGCTGAGAACCTCAGATCATATCAAACCCTTTCATGTACATCTCAGTTCTTACCTGGAGCAGCTCCACATATGGCTTACAGGACATTTTTACCAGCTCCTCATATATTTCTGTTAAGTGTTTTCTCTTTTGAACCATTTTGGCTTCACTTATTTTGAGTTGCTCTAAAATTTTTTGCTTTCCTTTTTAAGATTCTCTAACTGTAGTTTTTCTTCCTTGTGGAGAACTGAATGCAGTTTTCTATACTCAGCCCTGATCAGCTCTTCCCGTAGATACATGTAGCACTGTAGAGATAGATTGTCTAGATCACATTTCCAGCATGATTTTATTCTTCTCCACTTAAACCTCTATCTTTGGCCAGTATCTTTTATCAGTATGTAACATACATCATAAATTTACATACACCAACTTTTCAGAAATTGCAAATTCACTCCTCTTTTATCTTCATTCTTTTTCTATTATATAACTATGCAAGGAACCAAACCCATCCTTCCTTCAAAACACTTTCATCTGCTTCATGAATTCCTGAAATACTGAAAGAAAAGGTTTTGATTGACAATTTATCCTCTCAAATCTGAAAGTCTATATGCAAGCAATTAGAATTTATAGCTGTTATAAATCATTATATGCAATATTCTGATCTCTGGTTAGTAAATTTATTTTGATCTTAAACCTCCCTATGACACTGGTTGGTCATTTGCTTGACCAACAAAGTTGAATTTTACTGTAGGATTATAAGCCATCAGAAAAGGTATGCCTAATATCCATACACTATGATGCTAAAGTAACTAATGGATAAATTTCTAGTATGTCTGTCTCAAGCTGAGTCTCAGGGAAATAGACTTATATTTATAATCCATAGACTGATTATTTTGTTCTCTTCATTTAGATTTCTCTGATTTACATGGATCTTTTCCCATAATGATCTTATTTGCTTTAGGAGCCTCACTTGTAAGAGAAATATAAATTCAAACACTAGAGAAGTAGATTTAGATTTTAATCTCACAATGATAGAATCAAGGGACAAATACTTTAGTAAGTAGAAAAAAATCATAATTCTTCCTTTCAACCATTGATGATTATGAATTTTAGGAGCTTTCAGACTGAAAAAGTTCAAAATATAATGCAGCCATTTGCCTAGGGATAGTAAAAATGATGAATACTTTTCAGATAGTGTGGCAATTGGCATCAGAATTTGGATTTTGTGATGCTTTCCCCTGCTAATTCCAATTATCCTACTCATTCTCTAGTGTTAGTAAATATGTGTGCTGTATAGAAACCTATTTCATTTGTTATTTTGGTAGCCAGTAACTCCTTTCAAAATAAGAACTTTATACTGCCTTAAGTGTTAAAATCAAAATTAAAGTATCTACTTTATCATGAGCCCAGTGGAAGCTAGCTCCACGAAGGCAGGTATGCTTGCATATTTTATTTATTGCTTACACCTTTGGCACTTAGCTTCTTCCTTGCTACTTAGAAAATTACCTAGCATGCAGAAAAGAACAGGGCAATCATTATTGAGATCCTCATCTTTGTTATAATCTCCTGGCTCCATTACTCAGCTTTAACAGTGCTCTCAGGTGTGTCACTTACCTAGTACTCCTCAGTAGCCACTTCTACTGAAGGATATCTGTGAGCCCTGTGCTCCTGAGAGTTGGAGCAGAGCAAACAGAGCAGGTTCTTGTCCTCTTCACAGAAGATCTTCTTTGTCTCCTTGTGGGTCAAACACATGTTTTCCTCAGAGTTCAGGAATTTTCTGAGACTGGCTTCTTTGGCAGTGGACATCAGATTCTTCAGAAGAATATTGTTTTTGACATCTCCCTGCTGTGGTGGCTCCCTGCACACAGGGCAACAGGCAGGAGTTTGGGCTTGTTCCCAGGAAATGCAGAGACAGGGTCAACAAAAGGTCTGCCCACAGCCTATGGTCACTGGGTCTATAAGGTAGTTCAGGCAGATGGAGCAGGTGAGTCCTTTTTGGAAGGCTTGTGGGATTTCTGAGTCCATTTTTCTGAAGTAAGAAAACCAGGAGAATTTATTCATCTATCTTTGAAGAGACAAAAGCCTGAACAAAATTTTACTCAAGTTCTCATTGAATAGCACACTTCTGCCTAGGGCAGAATAGACTTTCTTTTGTATATGACTAAATAGAAAAATAAATAAATAATGAATAAATCAAACATTTAAGAGAATAGCTCTCACTACCAAGTCTAAACTATTATCAAGCACCCCTTCATGTTGTGAAAAGATCTAATTATTTTAATCTGCTCCAGAAAAGAAAGCATCCTTTACAATTTTTATTTTGCTAAAAATTTGAGTTCTTATTTCTACATTAGTTGAATTTCTAGGAAGAGGATGGATGGAACATTTCTAAAAATATTTTTGGATTTACAGGTACAAAATTACAAGTTATCTTGGAACTAGTTTTTGAGTCCTTATAAAATACACAGGAGCAATTAAGGAATATATCACTAAAATTAAATTAATTATCACTTTAATTCTAAATTATATGCCAAGATAAGACAAAATAAGAATGAAATAATTTTTACTAAGTAGAGAAACAATATCATAGAAATAAACTAAGTTGCTGATAAATTAAAATAAAAAATTTTGTTCAATTTAGCTTGAGAAAGTAGCTAGGGCTCATCTGTAAATTGTGTAATTACGTAAGGAATGGATCTATGGTTTTACCGGTGTTGGCTCCAGAAGTAAAAATATGAAGTCAGCTCCAGGATCAGGCGCTTGAGTGTGGATGTGGTAGATTTTGATGTCCCTCAGCCAGGTGACTTCCAAACTCTGTTCTGGAGAAGAATGAGCTTGTTTCCTGGAGTGCCCTTTTATTGAGTCCCTGAAGACCACACCCACTTGTTCCCTGATTGTATTTCAGTGTGCTTCCAATCAGTGTTAGTATAGGTAATTGGGCTAGTGTGGATGATTGGATTAGTGTGGGTAGTTAGGTAGTATGGATGATTAGTTTTAAGGCAGAGAATATTGGTGTAACAACTTATCTAATCTTCATAAACAAATCTCCAAAGCCTCACCAAAAGTCACCGATTTAAAAAAATAAGTTCTCAAATTCAGATTGTATCTAAAATTTTTTAGTTGTATTCTTTAATTTTTTGATTTTAAAATAGTGTGTCATCAATATATGATTTATAGTAAATGTCTTTGAACATTTATAAATATCTTGCCTCAGATTGACTTTAGATTTATTCTGTCATGTGGAGAGGGATTTAGTTTAGAAATTTTATTTTCCTCACGAAGTGTGGTGGTGCATGCCTATAATCCCAGTTTAGGAGGCTGAGACAGGATTACAAGTTTAAACCCAGCCTCAGAAATTTAGTGAGGCCCTAAGCAACTCAGCAAGATCCTCTCCTAAATAAAAATTTTTTAAAAAGGGCTGTCTATGTGGCTCATTGGTGAAATGCCCCTGGGTTTAATCCTTGGTACAAAAGAAAAAAGAAAGAGGATCATTTTATTTTCCTCACTTCAATCTCATGCTTTCCAGCAAGAGACCCAGGGTCCTGCCTTGCAGCTGCTTCTTAAGGAATGACACATATGCAGCATAAACTGCAAGAGCAGACAATGACACATTCCCTCACCCCATCCTGTGTGGCAAAGGAAAGGTGCCACTTTGAAGCCTCTGCAGGCTCTTTCTAGCTTGGATGTGCTTTCCTAGAACCCCCCTTTTACATAGATTAGTAGCAAAGATAATTTTGTCCAGTAGCTACTAATTATGATTTTAGGATGTAAAAACAAGAATACTTTAAAAAATACCATATTGGATAGCATGCTATGGAAACATGAGCTTTGGTTTCTAATACAAGAATTCTGGGCTGTAAGAGAAAGTGTTCAGGAGAAGTAGCTACCCTGAGATTTCCTGGGATACAAAGTCACTGGGCTTCCCAGGAGACCCTGTTCTTTCCCCAGATTTTCAAAGTGCTTGATGAGGGAAGTACGTCATTTCTCCGGACCTCAAATGTTCATATTTGCTAAACTTCTTCCCAAAAACAGAAATCAAGGAGATCCAACCTCTCAGACCCTGTCTGGGGCAGCAATACTTTCCCTCTGGAAGATGCAGTGTGGTCACAGTGATTTCTGACACCTACAATAAAACAGGTATATAAGCTCTAGTTCAGGCAAAAATTTTGAGACAGCTGTTGTGCTGCACAGGGGTTCATATCAATAATCCCAGCTACTCAGGAGGGAGGCTGAGGCTACTTGAAAGGATAAAGAATTTAAGGCCAGACTGAGAAGCTAAGCAAGACTGTCTGGAAAAAAGGAGGGGTGGGTTGAGACAGTGTTAATGCTGCTAACATGCTAGCCATGGACTTGAGTTTCACCTGGGAACCAGCAAAGCATTCATCACTTCCAGTTGGGGTATTTGGAGGTAGAAGTGGGCAGAGACAAAAACCTGCCAAATAGCAGAGTCAATACTCTGGGGTTCTGTGAAGTCAAGATACCTAACCTCTGAGCTACTGGTTCTCTCTCTTATGGGATGAAGGCGAGGTGCCGGTGTGGGAGCTGGAAGCTACAAGCTGAAGACCCAGACTTTCTGAACAGGTGGCCAATGTCGAACATTGTTAAGCCTATTGCATTTAGTCAACAGTGTGAACCTTGGGAACACACTTCAATCTTTATGGTTCTTCCACATGACTTTTTTCTTTAAAAGTTTACATTACTAGCATACCTTTTAAAATTTGCCTTTTAAAAATTGAACATTATAATAAGAGACTTTAATGAACTTGAAATAACTAAAATAAATGAGTGATGTGTAGAAAAATAATAAATCTCACCTATTTACAAAAATATTCTAAACATTTTATTCTCTTAGTCAGCATGGTGGCACACTCCTGTAATCTCAGCTATTCATGAGACTGAGGCAGGAGGATCACAAATTTGAGGACTGGCTGGGCAACTTAGCAAGACCCAGTCTCAAAATAAAAAATAAAACATTTTGGGGATGTAGTTCAGTGGTAGAGCACCCCTGGGTTCAATCCTCAGTATCACACACACACACACACACACACACAAAGAAAAAAAAGAAAAGAAAGAAAAAAATTCTCTTTCCCTTTCAGTTCTGTATAAGTAACCTTAAAATTTCAAACAGAAGATGACAACCTCACAAGTTGCAAGAACACTTTACCAACCATTTGGAGAACAGTGCCAACTGATCTATCTGTAGAGTTGCAACACGGATGTCACACCTATATGTAGTGCCATTGATTACTTTGTGTCTGAATGGTGTTTCTTTTACTTTTTTCTTGTTTCTTTTTATTTCTTGTAATTATCTTAAAAAATCTAACCATTTTGTGATATTAAGAATATAAATAGACATACTTTCCCTCATACTAGACTTTACCTGTGTGTATTCTGTCTGACTCAATCTGGTAGTGAGGTGAGTTGGTTTGTGGATTCATTTCTCATGTGATTGTCTCAGCGCTCCATGAGCTCCATATTCATTTAGCATTACTTTGTACTTAGGGTTGGACTGGCTCACTAGTTTGTCTCAATATCTGTTCCACACTCTAGTTCTCCCTACAAACTCCTTTCAGTCTCTCAGACAAACTGCTTTTATATGTTACTCAACACTTTCTTGTCTCATTGGGCAATGGGAAGATGAAGGATATAGAAGCACTCTTTGTGATTTGGATGAAGCCTCAATCTTCGGCACACCCCATGTCCCTGAGTCTTGGGTGGGGCTTTACCAGTGACCCTATCCACCTCCAGCTGTAGACCCATCACATGTGTGTGTCTACTTTAAAGTTTCTCTCTGCTTTTTAAATTTATTTTTTCCCTTTCCAAAGCTACAATTCCCCAAGGGCAATGATATTTTTTGCTCTTCCCTTTGTGGCTTAAAGTTTCATTAAACAGAGAGAGAATTCTTCTCTTTATGAAACAAACTATCTTTCCCTCAATTGCAATGTTTCCTATATTTCATTCCCAGTTATTACTGACTCATATAAATCATTATTTTTATATGAAGTTATTTAATATTCTAAGTTTAATGCTACTTCATTGAGTTTGCAATTTATGTAAGTAAAGTGCTGTTTATATTATGTGTGTGTGAGTGTGTGTGTGTGTGTGTGGTAAAAGTATCTAAAATGTATTCTTTTTCTGAATATCCAATATACCATTCTTTAAATGTACACAGTAAAAAAACTCTTTTGAGTATTTTGCTTAAACATATTCTTGTAAGATTCAATCACATTTTTGCAGTGAGAATTTGTTCATTCTCATTTCTTCATAGAATTGAATTGCATGAATAGATCACAATTTATCTAGCTATTCTACTGTTGGTATGTATCTTTAGCTCCAATTTTAGGCTATTATAAAAAGTGATGAAATGAGCAACATTGTGCATAGCTTTTATCTATCAAGTGTATGTAGACATTGCTGGTCATAAATGTTTATTCCTACTGGAATACCTAGGCCCTAGGAAATGCTTTCAGTAAGTGTGCCAAAAAGGAATTTTCAATTTATACTTTCTCTAGCCTTGAGTAAACTTTGTTTATTCTACATATTTGTCAACATGTATTATTCATCTTTAAATTTTATTTATTCTTGTGGAGGTCCAGTGGTTCAATTTGTGGTTCAATTTGCATTAATCTAATGCCTCATGAAGGTAAAAACTTTTTCATATTTAACTGGAAATATATGTATATTCTGTTTTGTGATGTTACTATTCAAAAAAGTTATCTAATTTTTTAGCAGGTTGACTTTTCTTTCTTTTTTTAAAAAAATTTTTAGGTGTAGATAGAAACAACATCTTTAATTAATTAATTAATTAATCAATTAATTAATCCATTCATTCATTTATTTATTTATATATGTGGTGCTGAGGATCGAACCCAGTTCCCTACACATGCTAGGCAAATGCTCTACCAAATGAACTATAACACCAGCCCGGATTGTTCTTTATTTATCAAACATTATGCATCTGTAGTAGTCAGGGTTCTCTAGAGAAAAAGAACCAACAGGATATATATGATTATAAAAAGGGGATTTATTATAGCCTCTGGCTTATAGAACCAGAGGCTGTATAGTCCCACAATGACTATTTCAAGGCTGGAGAGCTGGAGGAATCAGTAGCTACTCAATCTAAGATGCTGGAGCCTCAGAACAAGAGGAATCAATGATGCAGCCTCAGTAGGACCAAAGGTCTGGAAACTCCCTGATAGTAACTGGTCAGAGTCCACTTTGAAGAGTAAAGAAGCTGGAGTCTGATATCCTTGGAAGTTTGCAGCAGCAATTCAAACCCCACAAGAAGAATCAAGCTTGTGTGTGTGCTGCTGCCTCCTTGTTTTTTCAACTTTTGCTACATTTAGGTCCTCAACCTATGGCTGTCCACACTTAGGGTGGATCTCCACCTTAGTTTGCTGTCCCACATGCCAATCCTTCCTAGAAACAGCCTCATCAACACACCCAGAAGCCTCTTAATCTTAGGCATCCCTTAATCCAAATTGAGGATTCAGATTAACCATCATAGTATCCACTGTACATATACATTGTATCTTTGATACATGTTTTGTAAATATATTATTTTTAGGGGGAGGGGACTGGGAATTGAACCCAGGGATACTACCACTGAGTCGCATACCCAGTCCTTTCTATTTTTTGAGACAGAGTCTCACTAAGTTGCTTAGGACTTTGTGAAGTTGCTGAGCCTGGCCTCAAGCTTGTGATTTTCCTGCCTTAGCCTTTCCAATTGTTGGGATTACAGGCATGCACCAATGATACCTGTTTCTAACATCATGGTTTGAGACAGGATATTGCTCTGTTGCTTTTAATTCTTGGACTCAAACCAACCACCTTATTCAGGCTTCCAAGTAAACAAAACTACAGGCACATTCTGTAGTGCATGGCAATTTTCCAACTCTCATTTTGCATTTTTACTCTTGTGAAATAGTATCTTTAAGCAAAAAAGTAATAATTTTAATGCAGACCAATTAACTTTTTTCTCATTGATTATTATTTTTATATCTTGTCTAGGCAAACTTTCTCTATGTGACTATTATTTTCTCTTAAGTCAATTTGACTATGTATAGTGTGAAGTAGGGGTCATGTTCCTTTTTGTCCTGTGACTTCCAATGCAGAACAGAATACTAATAATTGTAATTATTCACATGTATGAGCATAATAAGAAAGAAAATCATCACACAGATGGTTAAGCATGATTACCCAGAAGTATGGATAGGGTAGATATGTAGTACTATGTTTTGAATATGGTTTGTCCCCCAAAAAATTCAAGTTGAAGTATAATTCCTTAGACAAGTGGTGTTTTGAGATGAGGCCTTTAAGTCATTAAAGGATTAAAGACTTTCTCCTGGGACTGAGCCTGAATAAAAGAGTAAATTCTGGGCCCTTGGAGAATGAGTAGTTTTTGAGAAAGTGGGTTGTTATGAGTGACACCCATGTGCTCAGACCCTCTGCAGTGCACAATTTCTTCTGCTTCCCTGCCATGAGCAGATTCAGCAGGAAACCCTCACCAGAAACTGAGCTACTATGACCTAGAACTTACCTGTATTCAGAACTGTGAGCCAAATAAATCTTTTCTTTGTAATTTACCCAGATTCAGGTATTATGATAAAACAACAGAAAATGGACCAAGACAGGTAGATTATAGTTATATAAAAAGAAAGGAGAAATTGTGTTTTTATTACCATTGAGTCTTTAAGGTCATACTTGTTTGGGAAAAGAAAGCGACATATTTTTACACATTGAATTTTAAATTTATTCAATCAACCATTATCTATTCTTTTATTTTGTGACAGTTTAGAAATAAAGTAAAACCAGAGAATATGTTCTACTTCATGTATCATGGATGATTATATTCCCAAAATGAATAAATTTAAAAAAACAAGTTTTAAGAGTATATGTGCTTTTAGTATTATCACCATAATTAATAACACAGTAAATAGATTCTCACAACAGTAGAAGGAACCTAAAGTTAATAAAATATAACTTGATTGTTATGTTTGATAAGACCCAAGGAAGAGGGCTTCCTGAGACACTGGATTTTCCATAATATAGGGGCAGAGTCTTATGTGTATCTGGTCAGAAGTGACTACAGTAGAAGACAGGCTTGAGATGGAGAGAGAAGGAACAGGAAGGAACTCTGTATATCAGCGAACTTTGAGCAACGTTTTAATAAAGTTCACGGTTCTATCTTCACAATCCAGGAAAACTCCTATTTGACCAATGTACCTTGGTACATATTGAAGTACAACTTGGGTACTGGTAAAGAAAGTATGATGAGAACCCTCCTTAACACATCCAAAAAGGAAGAGCCCCTCCACCTCATCCATTTTGTCATCTCTATTCTCTTTCCAATAATCATTACAGACTCCAAAAGCCCAATTCAAAGAGTCTCCCATATTCACCTCTCAGTAATATCTGTCAGTGGTAAAAGTCTGAATACCCCAGGCAAGAAAGCATTCTGCTGTTGGAATGATCCAGGAGACACCTTGAGGATCACATCCAACATTTATGCTTCTCAGCTCTCCATACAGAAATACATGAAGGTTGGTTCTTTCATGAAACAAAGAAATATCAACTGTAAAAAAAAAAAAATAGGAGACATGTATGTAAACATAATGAGTAGTTAAAGTTTTCAGAACAAGTCAGTCTGTGAAGAAATGACTTAACTGGGAAATGTGAAGTAATAGCAACAATGACGATTTTGGTTATAACTTCTAATAAATTATGGGCATGAATAGCAAATCTACAGAACAAACAAATTCCTTTCCACAGATATGGAAATTCGTTGAAAATTTGAAAATTCAAATATTGAGACAAATATGAGACCAATATCTTTGAATTTAATTTTTATTTCAAAATGGCTACAGAGAGTATTCTCTAAATCTCTTGAGGCATTAACAAGTCAGTATGAGAAAAATATTCCTACTTCTAAAAGATGGTGTCATTATTTTGGATGAGATGTGAAGATTTTTCCCGTTTTAAGGTTCTTTAGAAAACTGGATGAAAATTTATTTATGCATTTTAAAAGAGTAATTTAAAATTTATTTATGCAAAACTCCTCACTATTCTTCTGATACTTTGTGCATGCTCTGCACTGCCCTGCATTTTTGAGATTTAACATGTAGCTTTTTATATTGAGCAAACAAAAATTGATTTTGTTTTTATTTTTCCATGTTGTTGATAAAGCTGATTTCTTTTCTTAGTTTTTACATATTAATTAAAAATTTTATGTTATATGAATCATATATAACAATGGTAAATACAACATAAAATTCTAGTAAACTATTTACCCCCCATAGCTTCTCCTAACAATTCAAAATTAAGCAGGTGTGGTGGCTTATGCCTGTAATTCCAGTTATTGGGGAGACTGAGACAAGCAGATCAAAAGCTCAAGGCCAGCTTGGGCAAATTAGTGAGATCACTGTAGTCTCTCCACCAACTCCTCGCCCTTAACTCATAATGTGTAAAGGCCTATGCATGGGGTTGGGGTATTTCTAGATTATTACAATGCAACTCTGAGCTTCTATGATGTTTCCTGAGGTTCTCTCAAATACAGTTTCTTTTCTTCTTCCTTCAACTCCCCTCTGAATCCTTTTCTTTTCTTTGGTTCTCCATAAAAATTGAGGTTTTTCTGGGCACAGTGTCACATGCCTATAATCATAGCTGCTCAGGAAGCTGAGGTAGGAAGACCACAAATTTTGAGGCCAGAATGGACATTTTAAAGAGAATTAAAACGGGGGGTGGCAGAGGGGTGTAGACCAGTAGTAAAGCACTTACCTGGCCTGTGTGTGGCTCTGGGTTCATTCCACAGTGCTTAAAATAGAAAAAATGATGAAAAATAAAAAATGAAAAAAGAGAAGAAAAAAATAAGATAGAAAGTGAGAATTCATTGGTGAAAGCCCACATCTGAAGAAACAGTGTTCTTGGGATTTTCTCATGTCAAGTAACAATTCTACACATGATTTCTGTTGGCCTATTTTAACTTAAGGAAGTATAATCATTTGTAGTTACGAATTGTGATAACTACATTGAATTTATAAATTTGTTTATTAAATTTTATTTTAATAAATTGTTGTCAAATCACCACTATGTGATTTGAGGTTATTTTTCAGTCATTTCAAAGAACTTCAGTACTTATTAATATTTACTCTCATTCATTCCACCTTCCCACCACCTGAAATTTCTTAACTACTTAGGTCTTTATAGATTTGTGTATTCCAGAGAGTTCATGAAAATAGAATTATATCTGTCACTCTTTTTTCTATCATTTAGTATAAAACTTTCAAGACTCATTCACATTGCAAGCTAAGTATTTTATCTATATATTTGAGTCAAGTTGTGGCAGATGGATGAAGTGACCTATATCTTAGCTTACTAAACAACATAAAGCAGCTAAAGGTGCTTAGATTTCTCTCAAGTCTGACCTAGTTGGGTAGATCCAGGTATCTGACAGATTATCATTTCTCCAAGTCCTAGTCATTCATCACTTCTTAGCTCAGAGGTTTTCAGAGAAGCCATCCCTGCCTGCATAGACCAGGGTAGTTCCTCTTACTCCACACTCCAAATGTATTATACCATCTCCTAACATTCAACAAATTCTCATCAAATTGATAGTTACATATTACTACTAGATTATATATTCCAAGATCAGAAGTGCAGTAACTTTTATATTTACTACTATATTTCCATTACCCAAAATGCAATGCTTAGAAGGTATTATGCAATACAAATGTAGTAAAAGAGTGGATTAATAAACAAAAGTTAGTATTAAAAAATACTACTATAGCATTAAGAATGTTTCTCAAAATGCAGCTAACAAGTTAGGGCAGAAAATACTAATGAGTAATGGCAACAAAAAACATGTAAGAGATTGATTTCAAGATTCAAAATCTGCTATCTGAAAGTCTCTGAGAGGTGTTTAAAGGCTTCTTCTTGAGAGGATCTGTTGGCTCACCAGGTATCCAACTTTTGTGGTATGCAAGATGAAAAAGGGTTCCCCAGATGGGTGGCCCAGCACTGTGAGTAGACCCTCTGGGACTGAGTTGCAGGTGACTTAGAAGTGTTGAAGATGGGACACAGATTTCTGTCTTTGCAGTGAGTCAGATTCCTGCGCCCTCCTCACCTAGGCACATCTGTGCACTGCCTTGCAAATCCACATCAAAAGAAGAATTGTGCCAGTTCAATGTGATTGAGATTGCTCAGAAAGTAGAAGGGAACACCACCTCACATTTGGTCCCTCACTGGGAGCCTCTGGTGCCCCCTCAATCAGCAACTGCCTCTGTACCCACCTCACTCAGTGACTACCATGTGCCATACTCAGAGAATATTGGTAAAAACAGAATCACAGGTAAGACAGAGAATGATTCTGAGCTGCTATTCCATGAGGACCAACTAGAGGAGGTTCAGATCATCTAATTGTGGGGCAAGAGGGTGAGGACCAGAAACATATCTGGAGGGTTGGCCTGAAGAGGCAAATTGTTGCCTGCAGGAGGAAATGAATTTGCACGCACACCTTAGGCATCACAGTGCATGATATCTGGCACTACCAGGATAACAGAGCGTTTGACCTTCAGAAGACTTCCCAGAGGAAGCTGAAGTGTGAAGGCATACTTAGGGCCAGCCTTCAAAGTGTCCTGAAATCAGCCACATGATATGTCTTGCTCGGCATGTGGAGAGTTTTATGCTAACTTGTAGGTCATGGACATCCCTTTCCAGATTGCATTTGATTACCAAAAACCATAAAAATAAGCTTATGGGTATGAATGTAGTCATATGCCCAAACGGCACTAATTGTGGAATCTGGGATTCAAGAATGATTTTGAAATAGAAGCCTTGGCAGTTGCGAAAACTAAACGCTAGGGGGCACCCGGTTACCTTGACTTTGAAAATACTTCTCTCACTTTCAGCTTTTTTGGTTCACATATGTGCAGAATTCTCTTTTTAACAGATAAGAAAAGGTTATGTGGACGATGTGATGTTCAGAAGTCACACACATGTAAGATACACGTTGAGTGCTTTATAAGCACATGAAAAAACAGTTTCAACAATTTCATTTTGTAATGATTTGGAGAACGGTAGGGGATGACAATGAAAACAGGATCTCTAGTTCATGGAAGAGCTGCAGATGCAAAATATAATAAGGAAAATGTCATGTTACAAAACACATCAAACCATTACTTTTTGAAGAAGCATTTGATGATATGGAAAAATTACTATAAATATGTATATCTAGCTACCTAGATAGATAGATATTTGCTTTTATTGGGAATTTAGGCTTACAGTTTTTTACTTAATTTTTATCATCGATCCTCCACTAAAATAAACTTTGGCTGAGATAGTAGGCCTCACAACCACTTTGAAATCTTATGAGACTTTTTAAATTTTTTAATGGTGCTGGGAACAAATTCAACTCAGTTCCACCAGAACCCAGAGCTCCCTAGATTAGGCCAGCACTTTACCAATGAGCCCCAGCCTAGCCTTTTTTGTGAAACTTTAAGAGATTCATCCAAGCTGTGTGCAATGGGGCACACCTGTAATCTCCAGCTACTTGGGATACAGAGGCAGAAGGACTGCAATTTCAAAACTAGCCCCTGCAAGTTAGCAAGGCCCTAGGCAACTTTGTGACATTTAGTATCCAAATAAAAAATATAAAAGACTGGGGATGTTGTTCAGTGATAAAGTGCCCCTGAATTCAATCCTTGCTACCAAAATAATAATAATAATAATTCATCTATCATGCAGCTTACAAAAGTTATATTCTATTGTTCTCCTAAGAACTGTTCAGAGATGAAGAATACTATATGACAGAATAAAGCTCCACATAATTAAAAACAAACAATGTATGATCTTGGTACCTTTATCAAGAATCAATTGATTTTAGATGTCTGGGCTTATTTTTGAGTCCTCATTTCTATTCCATAAATTATTTTCTTGATGATTTAAGAAATAATTTTGGAATTTTAAGGTTTCTTTTGAGAGTAAGGACATGCAGTCCTTTTAAATGAATACCTCTGCAGGACTATCTGGCTTTAAGGAAGAACATGATCCAAGGTCAATATCAGATAACACATCAATTTCTCCTTGAGGAGCAGCAATTTCAATTGACAATACTGGACAGAGAAGCAAAGGATATTTACCATCCAGCAGTGACAGTGAAATCAGAATTGCCCAACAGAGAGTATGGATGAAGAAAATATACAGAAAGCTGACAGAGATGTGCCACAAGCCCAACATGGAGTTGCCCAGGTGAAGAGAGAGGGTCGATCCTAAGAAACAGGAATTCTTGTCTGGGCAATGCTGCCTGCAGAGACCACTACACTCAGCTGAGAGACACATGCTCCTCCTTCATACCCATCACTACACTGAGTCAATCACTTATTTCTGTGTATTCTGGTAATCTTGGGAAATTTTAGATCTTTAGGTAAGATAACACAGGACAAAATAATTTTCTCTGTGCCCAGAAAACTATTCATACAGAAAACTCTGGCTAGGGGAAGGTTAACTTCTTTGGGTTAATTCTCAAATTTTGTACCTAATTCACCACCTTCTGTTGTCTCACCAGAAAGCAGTTTCTGAATACATAGAATTTGTCCATGCCTGGGCAAAGCTGCAGAATTTGGTAACCAAATCCTATGCTTTCTGCTTTTTTTGTGCTTCCTTTTTTGGTTTTAATTGTGATCAGTTGGATCAGACCTCTCTTTGAGAATAAGACTGGGAGATGGGTGACACAGGGACCTGGGTCCCACTGCCTCAGTTCACAGCCTCTTTCTGAGCTCCCTCCTGCTCAGTGCACACCAAGGATGTCTCTCATGGGTTAGTTTAATTTTTCATATCAACATAGGCTGTGATTGTTACTTACAGGGAAATAAGGAAAATACTTTGTTCAAACAAACAATATATAAAGAAGCTGAAGGATGGAACTCTCATGATTAACATTTTTTTTTCTTTCAGGAATTGGAAAGCATTTTGGAAAGGTGTTTTTAACACCATGACCTCTGATTTCTGAAAATTTGTTTTCTTGTTGAGAGTGAATATATGTTTTGACTTATGAACATCATTCTCCATGGCTATTTAATATTTTGTCTGAAAAGAGACTCAGAGGCAATAGGTTTTTGGTCTCAGAAATTTCCTCCTTAAATGGATGAATTTAAATATACTCATTTATTCTAGGCTTTATTTCACCTATTTCTACTACCCTTTTAAACCCCACCTAAACAAGTCATAATAAAGAGATTTGTTCTAAGGCACCACAGAGAACCCCTAATCTTGAGAAGTAGAAGGTGAAAAAAAAAAGGAAAGAGAAATATTTCCTAAGGTTTGGAAGGGGAGGGGCCTACATTCCCATAGTAGCAATGTCCAGATCCTGTTCTATCACAGCAGACCCTGGTTATTGGCAGAACTCAGAGTGGAAGTGTTGCCTGAAAACCCTAAGTATCAGGGCTTCCAGCCTGTATTAGATCCCCTCAATGGGCAGAGATGATCAAAGCCTCTAATCCAAGGAACATTCCCCTTTAAAAACTAATGACTCTATCATTGTTGACTTCTGTGAG
This sequence comes from Xerus rutilus, assembly GCA_028644305.1. Taxonomy (NCBI): domain Eukaryota; kingdom Metazoa; phylum Chordata; class Mammalia; order Rodentia; family Sciuridae; genus Xerus; species Xerus rutilus. The sequence continues at coordinate 68,015,142 of CM053399.1, read as the reverse complement.
TCTTTTAATTGATGAGTTTAGGCCATTAACATTCAGAATTATTATTAAAATATGGCTTGTATTCCCATTCATTTTAGTTTATTTTTGGTTTTTAGCTTGTGTTTCTCCTTTGATTGGCTTTTCCTTTAGAGTAGTTCCTTTCCTGATTTTCATTGTTGTTTTTCATTTCCTCCTTGTGGAATATTTTGCCAAGAACACTCTCTAGTACAGGCTTTCTTGCTGTAAATTCTTTTAACTTTTGTTTATCATGAAAAGTTTTTATTTCATCATCAAATCTGAGATTAATTTTGCTGGATATAAGATTCTTGGTTGGCACCCATTTTCTTTCAAAGCTTGGTATATGATGTTCCAGGATCTCCTGGCTTTGAGGGTCTGGGTTGAGAAATCTGCTAAAATCTGAATTGGTTCTCCCCTGTATGTAACCTGCTCCTTCTGTCTTGCAGCTTTTAAAATTCTATCCTTACTATGTATGGTAGGCATTTTCAATATAATACGTCATGGTGTGAATCTGTTGTAGTTTTGTACATTTGGTGTCCTGTAAGCCTCTTGTATTTGATTTTCCAATTCATTCTTCATGTTTGGAAAATTTTCTGATATTATTTCATTGAAGAGATTGTACATTCCTTTGGTTTGTTCCTCTGTGCCTTCTCTATCCCAATAATTCTTAGATTTGGTCTTTTGATGTTATCCCATAATTCCTGGATGTTCTGTTCATGGTTTCTCACCATCTTTATTGTGTAGTCAACTTTATTTTCAAGATTATATATTTTGTCTTCATTGTCTGAGATTCTGTCTTCCAAGTTCTCTAGTCTGTTGGTGATGCTTTCAATTGAATTTTTTATTTGGTGTATTGTTTCTTTCATTTCAAAGATTTCTGCCTGGTTCTTTTTCAAAGTCTCTATCTATTTCTTAAAGTAATCTTTTGCTCCCTGTATTTGCTCTCTTATCTCTTTGTTGGAGTGATCAATGGTTGCCTGTATTTGCTCTCTAATCTCTTTGTTGGAGTGACCAATTATTGCCTGTATTTGCTCTCATATTATTCTGTTCTTCCCAGATCATTTTAATTATGTACTTTTTGAACTCCTTCTCTGACATTTTATCTACTGTGCTGTGAAGGAATTCTATTGTTGTAGCATCTTGGTTTGTTTAGGACATTTTCTTCTCTTGTTTTTTCATGTTGTTCATGTGTCTTCCTCTCTAGCAATGCTGGATCTGAGGTATTACAGTTTCTACCCTATAATCTTGTAGTGTCCCTGTAAGTTACCAATACCTAACCTCTGGTGTAACCAGGTCTGCAGGGACCTTGGAGATGATCTTTCTTGGTCCTGGCTATTGACTCTAGATAGATGTATGTTGGTAGATGGGGGGGGGCAAAGCATGGTGGGCCTCCTCCTCTGCACGTGGACCTGGGATGCATCTGCTATGCCTTCTCTGCAAGTTGGCCTGGGGTCAGTCTTCCAATTTTGCTGTTTCTAATAGGCTTTTACTACACACCAGATCTGCCACAGCAGCGGGGATGTGAGGGATGGACTGGGAAAGACACAATATGGCAGAGCACCTCAGCTGCTCCCTGTGGCTTCCAGCAGCCACTTCTGGGAAGACAGGGCAACAAGCAGGCAGTGGCCTTAATTCTAAATTCTTTAATTAGAATTCCCCATTACTATTTTTTGGATGAGTCCTAAAAATTTGACAATTTAATTAATCTATTTGAAGAGCCAGATTTTTGCTTTTAAAATAGGTAGGTAGGTAGAATGATATATAGGTAGACAGATTAACATATTCTGAAATGATTAGTAGAATTTTACTTTAGTTTGTTTGATATGGATTTGCTGGCTGTCTTCTCCTCTCACACTTCTTCCTCCTCTTCCTTTCTTAGTGGTTTTAGGTTTAGCACTTGTTAAGCACCTACAGTAGCAGGCTGGCCAGACAATGTGCAGGAGGATTGCAGGACCCAAAATCACATCACACCTCACAATTCTGCTGTAGATAGGGGTTACTGTATAGTCCAGAAGCCAAGGCCACCAGTAGGGTGATAGGATCAAGACCTGAGTTCAGTTCATTTTGACTCCATGTTCAATTCTACTCTGTTCCATTGTCTTAGAAAATGTGTACATATGACTTTATCTTAATCCACATGAATCCATTAAATAAGTTTGGGATTTGTTTTCCACCCCAAACCTTATAAGTTTTTGTTTTAGAAATTGGAAAGGATATAATTTAAAAAATTAACATTGGTGTGTTATCTGGGGTTCAGAAAATGAGTATGAATGTACGGTTGTTTCAGAGTCCCCTTTGGTCTAGCTTCTGGCAAGTGGTGAGACTTTTGTTAACAACCACCTCCTGGCACCTATTTCCTCCTCCTCTTTCCTCCTGCCTGGGTCAGAGCTGCCTTTGAGGTTGACTAACTTTTCAGCACAGAAGAAAGAGGGCTCCTGGCAATGGAACAAGCAAAGGGAAACTTGAGGGTGATGGACATGCTCCCAGTGGTTAGCAAACACTTTTTAGTTTCTCTTAAGAAATTCTTACTCCTCTCTCTCTGGGACAAACAGGCAGGATCTGAGGCAGACAAGCCAAGGGCTTTCTGTGGTCTGGGAGAAAAGCACCTGCAGAGCTACCCACATGAGCACTGAGAGGCTGATCCCACAGGATAGAGGCCACCTTTCTTGATCACTTTAAGATGACCTTAAAGTAGAGGAAAAGGATGCAGAAGAAGGAAAGTGAATTCCCAACATATAGGGAGTTACAAAGAAGGATTAAGAAACCTAGCAAGGAAGATTTGAGTTCACAAATCCCCACACATGTAAAAGACAACAAGCAGGCAAAGAAGTGAAAATTCTGTTTTAACTGTCTTCAGTTTCAAACAGAACTTGGAATGCACTTCTCTTTTTTGATACCAGGAAACCTTAGCTCAGGATTCCAAATCTATTCTATGCTCTTTTTTAAAAAATATTTTTACAGTTGTAGATGGAAATGATACCTTTATTTTATTTATCTTTATGTGGTGTTGAGAATCAACCCCAGTGCCTCACACATGTCAGGCAAGGAATTTACCACTGAGCTACAACTCCAGCCACTCCTATGCTCTTTTGACAGTCTCTTCTGCTGAGCAATCATGCCCAACACTGTGCCTCAAATAAAGGATCCAGTCAGGCCTTTTATCTTTTATAATAGATCCATTAATATTGTATACTTCCTTCAAGTATTAATTTTGTTTTGATGCATTCTTAATATTATTCAATTAAAAATTTCACCATTATTGTTATTCTTTAATCCATATGTTTGTATGGGAACTACCTAGAAGAGGGAGAACAGGTGCCATGTGCTAAAAAGGATAGACTGTGCCAGGCAGGGACTTGTAAGCCCCTCACAAGCTTTCTGTGCCTCCCCTCTACTCTGCTGTGCATCACTGGTAGGCTGAAACTGAGGACTGAGTTTCCTAGTCTTCTGCATAAGCTGGTTTCTAGCAAGGACTGGCAGGACATTCAGTGAAAGCAAGGAGAAATCACTGAGATTTTTTTTCCTATATAGGGCACCATCTGCTCCATGCCTCTGTACACCCCTCTGGCCCAGGGGATAGGTAATATCACAATCTCCCTCCCTACTAGGGAGGTAGTAGATACTCACTGATGCTACTTTCTGGCTTGTTCCTCTACCTCATTTTCCTTTCAACTCTTCCCTTACCAGTGTAACCAATTCTTGGCATTAAATTGCCTCTGTTTTAAATGAACTGCATGCTTTCATTTTTCTTGGTTAAATTCTACTGATACAACTCCCCTTCATATTTTTAAAATTCTCATAACCACAAGGTATGATAAAAATGAGAACCAGGTAACAAATTTTCCCTTTAAAAAATGAAATAAGTGCATTAAATTGTCCTAAAAGAGTCTAGGGTAATCTATTTGCATTTTTGACAGCAAAGCATTGTTTTTCCCCTTCTTTCTTGTCAGAGCTTTTGATTTATAATGAGTAAGATCTGTCAAACAAAACATTTGAAATGTTTTTTTTCAAGCTGCATCTACAAACTACAGGTTTTAAAGATACATAAAGTACATTTCATTACCTGTATTCCAAATTAATTTCACATGATCCTCCACTTTACAAAAAAGGCTTTATCCTTAACATAATTTTAAGTGTCTCGATTGAACAAAAACAAAATAAAAATACTCAACATCGTAAATAGCATGGTGAATATTGGTAATAGACTTCAATTTGTGAAAATATTGCCTAGCGACTTGCAGGAAACTGTGTCCCTCAGAGCAGTGCTCTGTGCGTGGGAGCTTGGAAGTGCGGCAGCTTGCTGTTGTGGGAGGGGCTGTGCACTCCCAAGACGGGGCCTGAGGTTTGGGAGAAGGCAGGCTTGGCAAGCAAAGGCGCCACAGGGCAGCACCAATCCGGGAGGCAGAAGGCTTACGTGGCGGTAGCTGGGGGGGCCTCCGGAGAAAGAGGGAGGTGGGCTGGGGGTGCCTCCGAGCAGCGGGAAGAGGAGGGCTGGGGAGAAGGTGGCCAAAAAAGGGGGAAAGCATCCTGAAAGTAGGAGGGAAGGCTAGGGGAGATAAGAACAGGAAAATGTTTAGAACTAGGGTTAGAGTCACTGGGCTGATCAGACCCTTTCCCAGCTACTTGAGAGGCTGCCGCAGGAGGATCCCATATTTGGGGTCAGCCTGGGCAACCTAATGAGAATGTGTCCCAAAATAATAAAAAGAGGGGCCTGGAGCTTAACTTAGAGGTACAACACCTTCCTTGCATGTGTGTGGCCCTGTGTTTCATCTCAGCCCTGGGAAAAAATAGTTTGGCATGGTGGTGCATGCAATTGTCCTCAGCTATGGAAATGTAGCTCAGTGGTAGAATGCCTGCCTAATATGCAGAAGGCCTTGGGTTTGATTTCAGCACCACCAAAAGTATTAAGGAGTAGCGCCTCCTCAAACCTACAGAACACTTTGGGTAAATTTTTTCTACTCAACTTTTAACAAATGTTTAGTTAACAAAAGTCAGATTTGTTCATATGTATACAACCTAGAAGACAGTATAGCCTATTTATAGCCCACGATACTTTAGAAAGTTCATATGAAGCAACAAATTAATGTCAAAGGGCAAAGGATATGGAAAAACTTCCCAAACACATGAAAGGATGCATGAAAGGAATCAGAATTTTCAAACACACAAAACGGGGCACAGCAGTGAGGACGGTGCTACGGATAGGCTCCCGCATTGAGGTGCAAACAGAGAGTGGGCAAAACTCGCGTCCCTCTGGAGGCTCCCGGATTTGGGGCAGTCCCATGCAAACAGCGTCCAGAAAGCCACATCCATGGCACTGCGAGCCCAGCCGAGCCCGCGCGCTCTAAGCTTTGGTTGGGAGAACCCGGGAGAGCTCGCTACAGGAGAGCGGCGCTGCTTGACTGCTCTTCATGGGCACAGCTGCAGAAGGAAATTTATTAAGGAGCAGCCCCAAATTAGGACCCATTTCTGTGTGAAAACATGCACCAGACGTGAAAAAATAAAATTGCCCAACCAAATTATTGTCCAACTTCTAAACAATCTTGGTTTCAGGGTCCCTGGTTCTAAGAATTAAGGGGAGGGGTGCGGGGGGTGCGGGGCTGGGCGGCGCAGATCCGTGTTTGACAAGAACATTGCCATATCAGTCCAATCTTATTCTCGTTTGTATGGTGGCAGTAGATACCAGTGAAGAATTCAAAGAAAGTGAACAAACCTGAACCTTTCCTCTCACTGTTATCAGCTTTCAGATCCGTCTTGGAAAGGTCTTGTGTAGATTTTCTCAGGGAAAAGTGGTCTTTATTTCTCTTGGCAGAATTAAAAGTTAGCTTTGAAAGCTTTGAAAATTGTAAGTGGATTATCCATTGATTTCTCGCAAACAATTCAAACACATATTCAGATTTTACTTTTAGGACAGGATAGAATTAAAGCCAATCTCAAAGAAAATACTTTCAAATTTTCTAAAATACTTGCTAAAGTATAAATTGATGACTTATATTTTCTACAATTTTATAAACAAAAGTACATATATTCCAAAAACTTTATTTAAAGTTGACATTTGAAGGTTCTATTGCTGTAAAATCAGTGTCTGTTGAGAGGAAATTTATGCAAGATTTTTTATGGAGATTAGTCAAGGTGTTAAATCAATCTCTATTTTGGACAAACCTAACTGATTACCCATTCAAGCATCTACATCAAGCTCCAAGAAAGGCAGTCTTTTTAAGGAAGTGGGTGTGGTTTCAGGAAGAATAAAAGGACAAATCAAGAGTCAAACTCATTCTTCTCCAGAACCCACAGAGAGCCTTTGGGACTGGCTTGGAGATTTCTGCAGTCTGCCACTACCACACAGAGGCCCTGATTTCTGTGTGGACTTCGTATTACTACATCTGCAGCAAGTATTGGTGAGCCCATAGACATATTTCTTAGGTGAGTTTACAGTAGAACAGCTCCTACCACTTTCCCAAATCAAAGCAAGCAAATATGTGAATTTTAATTATCAGCAAACTGAACATGTTTTCTATGAAGTGATGTAATTTGCTTTCCTAGAAATGACTAGACTGCTATTTTGTCGTCTTGTTACATACCTTCAAATTAATTTGATGATTTAACTCCAAAAATGTACATATTTCATTGTTGTTCCTATGTATTAAAAGAACCAATTTACATCATTGCCAAAGTGTATAATATTTCCTTTTTCTCACATCTTTACCACACTGTTGTTATTTGTTTTTTATTCTTGATGACTACCATTCTCATTGGAGTAAGACGCACAGAATATTTTTGATTTTCATTGTACTGAGGGCTAAAGATATTAAACATTTTTTTCTTTTTTCCTTCCTTTTCTTTTTTTGGTTATTTGTGTGTGTGTGTATTTGAAGGGTGGAAGAATACTAAAGACTGAACTCAGAGGTGTTTTACCACTGAGCCACATCCCCAGATATTTTTATTTTTCATTTTGAGACAGGGCCACTCCATGTTGCCTAGGGCCTACTAAGTTGCTGAAGCTGGTCTTGAATTTGTGGTCCTCTTGCCTCAGCCTCTCCAGTCCTGGGTTTACAGTTGTGCACCTTGTGCACACTGAGCATTTTTTCATATAACTGTCAGCCATTTTTACTTCTTTTGAGAACTATCCGTTGAGTTCATTTGCCCATTTGTTGATCGGGTTATTTGTTTTTATGGTGTGCAGTTTTTTGTGTACTTTCTCTTCTGGATATTAATTCTCTGTCAGAAGAGACACTGACAAAAATTTTTTCCTGCTCAGTAGTTTGTCTTCACTGTGTTGTTTCCTTGCTGTGCAGAAAGCTGTTAACTTGATGTCATCCCATTTATTGATTCTTGTTCTTATTTTCTGAGCTATGTATGTCCTACTCAGGAAGTCAGGCAAAATACATTATGCCAGAAAGCACTGCTTGTTTCCTGGTGCCAATTTAGATTATTATGTGTTTTTCTGATGTGAAGGGTACTTGACAAGTTTTTAAGGACTTGCTAGATATACCTAGTAGTTGTAATTTGTGTGTATTTGTTTTTATTGCAGGAGTATAGACAATAAAGATAGGAGGGCACCACAACAGATTAGTATATTCCTGACTAGACTTTGGCAGAAATTAGAACCAATTTTGCAATTTTATGTTTAGTCATTAGCCATTTTGCATTTAGAAATTAGAGGTAGTGGGTTCTAGTCTAAATATTATACTACTACTACAAATAATAATCATAAATATAATAATAATATCAAAGGAGATATTTAAATAAAATAACTAAAGTAAATGTTCAATAGCAGGGCCATTTCTTTCCCTTTCTTTTTCCCCTTTCTTTTTTTATGGAGCTGGGAACCAAACCCAGGGCCTGTGATATGCTGGGCAAGACTCTACAACTGAGCTAATTCCCTAGCCTTCCCATGCCCCTCCCTCCCTCCCTTTTTCCCTCCCTTTCTCTCTCTCTCCCTCCCTCCCTCCCTCCCTCCTTCCCTCTCTCCCTCTCTCTCTCTCTCTCTCTCTCTCTTTCTTTCTTTCTTTCGGTACTGGAGATTGAACTCAACCACTGAGCCACATGTCCAGCCCTATTTTGTGTTTTATGTAGAGACAGGGTCTCACTGAATTGCTTGCCTGTCTTTCTTTCTTTCTTTCTTTCTTTCTTTCTTTCTTTCTTTCTTTCTTTCTTTCTTTCTTTCTTTCTTTCTTTCTTTCTTTCTTTCTTTTCTTTCTTTCTTTCTTTCTTTCTTTCTTTCTTTCTTTCTTTCTTTCTTTCTTCTTTCTTTCTTTTTTTGGTACTGGAGATTGAACTCAGGGGTACTCAACCACTGAGCCACATGTCCAGCCCTATTTTGTGTTTTATGTAGAGACAGGGTCTCACTGAGTTGCTTAGCGCCTCTCTGCCATTACAGAGGCTGGCTTTGCACTCACAATTCTCCTGTCTTGGCCTCCCTAAGTGCTGGGATTACAGGCTTACGCCACCGCGCTCAGCTTCCCATGCCCTTTTCTATACCAATTACTGCAGTGAGAATTATGGTTGATGTTAAAAGCATTCAGAATCCACAATATAAAACTATAAATTGGGTCAAGCACTCATGGTTAAATCTTTTAAGAGAAATGTCACATCTCCATGAAACTGAGATTCTTTTTGGAAAATGCAGCTTTATAAATTCATTTGATAATCACCATAACTGTTCTGTTCTACATTGTCTGTACATTTTTGAATGGGACAACTGGCATGCAGGCTACTAAAGTATAATAATTATTTGGTAAATATTCATCCTCATTATGTTTTCTAGAAAATTGCATGGTTTTGTTTTCTAGACACCTTTGCTGAGCCTGGTATCCATGCACTTATCTAGAGTCCCCATCTCCTTCACAGCAAATTTCTGGATCTTGAGTACCAGATCAGGATGGTACTCAGGATTACTGTTGGAGCATTCTTAGGTCACCATTTCCTTAATGGCAGAACAGCCCTTCTCCTTACCACTTTTCTTTGTGGGAGCCATTCTGCCTGGGCCCAAGTTGGAAGGAAAGAGCACTAGGGATTATAAGGTTCTTTTTTATGCATGAGGAAACAGTAGGATGGGGATGCTGATGACTAAGCAATAGTGTTTTCCACAGTTTTGGAGAGCCCTCTATTGCTTTAGTTTTCTGTTTGTGTCATATGGAAAATAAAACCTATTCTTCCTAGACATAGGCTTGTTATTGGGTCATAACTTGAGTAAAATTTTGCTTAGTTCAATCCTAGAAGTTTGGAAGGCTGAGGCAGGAGAACTGTGAGTTCAAAGCCAGCCTCAGAAAAAGTGAGGCACTGAGCAATTCAATGAGACCCTGTCTGTAAATAAAATACAGCATAGTGCTGGGGATGTGGCTCAGTGGTTGAATACCTATAATTTCAATCCTTGATGAGCCTCCCAATTTTTTTTTTTTGCTTAGTTATTTGTCTTTCCGGGGTGCAAATTAAAATTTTAATGATTCTCTTCACTTAAAAAAAATGGCAAAAAATATGGACTCAGATATCCTGCAGGCCTTCCAGAGAGAACTCACCTGCTCCATCTCCCTGAATTACCTTATAGACCTGGTCCCCATATGCTGTGGGTATAGCTTTTGCCATCTGTGTCTCTGCCTTTTCTGGGAAGAAGCCCAAACTCCTGCCCATTGACCTATGTGCAGGGAGCCATCATAGCAAAGAAACTTCAAAAGCACTATTCGCTTGAAGAATTTGCTATCCATTGCAAGACAAACTAGTCTTAGGCATTTCCAAGGCAAACTAGTCTTAGGCTCTAAGGATCACATGTGTGTGGCCCACAAAGAGTGAAAGAACATCTGTGAAGAGGAGAACTTGCTATTTGCTCTGCTCCAACTCTCAGGAGCACAGGGCTCACAGATACTGTCCCATTGAAGAAGCTATTGAGGAGTACCAGGTAAAAGGTGCTTTGGGGGGCACTGAGAAAGGTAGAGGGCAGGATGACTAAGAGTATAAGGCACAAAAATCATCATTCTTTTCTACCATATACAACTATAGGTACCAGCTATTAAATTGTGATTAAATTGTGACTCAATAATGTGAGTGTGTCTGCATTCATGGAATCTGAGTGATGAAGCTTATTTATTATAACTTATTTTAATAAATTGTATGGCATATGCTTAGAGCACTTTAAAGTTCTCATGAGTATAAAGAGTTTCTAAACTAACAAAACTAAATGTTCTGGATGTGGTGGTGCACACCTGTAATACCATCTACTCACAAGACTGAAGCAGGAGGACAATCAGTTGGAGGATGGCTTGGGAAGCTTAGACCCTGTCTCTAAACAAAATAATAATAACTTTTTGAAAGAACTGGGGATGTATCTCAGTGGTACATCACTTTCCTAGCATACAGGAGTCCTTGGGTTCAATTGCTAGCATGTTGGGCAGGGGACTGGTACTACAAATTCAAAGTCTTCTATATAGAATATATTGCAATGGAACTCACAGAACATTAGTGTCAGTTGATCCAAATTCTGAAGCAAATTGTCAAACTACCGAAGAATTAACTGTGTCTATGTATTTGTGAACTTCTCTAGGGTAAATGGTTTTATTTACATGGTATGATTCCATAGTCTGAATCTCCCAAAATTGATCATTATCCATACCAAACATTATCCTTCTCTTTTACCTAAAACTTTTTTTTAATCTAACATTACTTGAATTTCTCCATAATTGTGCATATGAACAATAATCTACTTGCTTGTCTAGTGCTCAACTTTATTTTCTCTTACAGGAGAAGGTCCTAAAACAAATGAGACCTCTTTGGAAAAATACTCAAAAAAGCCAGAGAAATCTAAAAGGAGAGAGCAGAAAAATTAACCAATGGATTGTAAGTGAGAGTCTATTTCCCTCAGAATCAACTTAGGACAGTAAAGGTACACATTTATCAATTCATCACTTGAGTTGGAGTCATCACAGGATTTTATGAAGATCTTTCTTGATGGCTTCTACTTGTGAGAGTTCAACACAATGCTGCTGCTCAGGGCAAATGATTGGGCTGTGAAGCAGGGAGATTTGATATTATCAACCTATTTACTAACAGAAATAAGAGTGTTGCATACAAGTATTTATGAGTCATATGTAAATTCCAATGGCTTGCATGCAGTCTTTCAGATTTGAGAAAATATATAAAGGAATTATCAATAAAAACTTTATTTCCAGTTGTTTCAGCAACTTATGGAATAGATGAGTTTGAGGGAGGACAGATATGGCTCTTAATATAGTTAATAAGGAGAGAAAAATAAATGAAGGGAAGAGAAAAATGAATTAATGGTTTATGAGAAGCAGAAGGACATGAATTTATGTATGTAGCTTATTAGTATAAGACATGAGTCACAGTGAATAGATGATGTTAGAGTGGAGAAGGACAAAGTTGACCTGATATTTGATATAAAAATCCATGTCCTTGCAGTGGCATGTGCATCTGCACTGAGAGATTACCAAGGCGACTTATGGGATGGTGCATCCATATGTGCATGAGGAAGAAAAATAACATTTGGAGACACTTATAAAGGAATGCAAAATGACAGTAAAGCAACTTAAGAAAAGCCAAAATGTTTCAAAAGAGGAAGCAAAGAAAGGCTATAAGGAGCTAATGAAAATGTCCCACAAAGCAGATGTGGAGGTGCTCTAGGTAAGGACTCGGCACGACTGAAAATATTTCGTGTCTTCATCACATTATTTGTACCAAAATATATTCCTATGTATACTGCATTTTGGTGGGAATTTCCCCATTTGGGAACTGCAACTTCTATCCTCACAAAGCAAGCAAGTTTTATTAAATTAACCGTAGTTTCCTCAGGATATGTTTCCTTCTAAAATTATACTTTTGTAGGTTACTTCAGTAAGCAATAGAAAGAAACTATTTATTCATGGACGTTCCATTTTTGTCTCCAGTTAAGCAACATGGAAATATTTGGAAATAGCTAACATTTATTACTTTTTCTTTTTACTTGAATGTCCTTAGTTCAAATTGCCTTTAGCACATGTCACTTTGTGGACAAGTCCTGCAAAAGACCCCTTTGCAGCAATGCACAATCATTCTCAGGGTTCTGAGTTTAGCAAGAATTTAGATTCTGCCAGTTATACCTTTATAATTAATTTACAAGAACTATTGGTGTGGTGATTGTATTTTCTTAACTAAAATACAAAGTCTTTATATGTAGAATAGCTTATTCTGATGAAGTTTAAGCTTTTCTTTCTTTTTATTAGAAGACACATTGGCAATGTAAGTTTGGCTTTCAATGCAAACTGGGGGCACTATAAAGGCTGTGAATACCAAGGTGTTTCCGGCAAAATGAAGAGAGTATTTGTTGAGATAGTTTGTTTTTCTCTACGTGTTTGTGTTTTACTGAATATGATCTCTTCTTTCCTTTTTATCAAGCTTTTGCCTCCCTGTGGCTGAGGGGTATATATTTGTTGCTGAACTTAAGCAGAGGTTTCTAAAGACAGCTGTCTATGATTTTAGATTTCAAGGCACAAACATATTCAGGTATATGGAGTAGTTATTCACAGGTGTTAGATGAGAGAAGTAGGCAAAGAAAAATATAAGAAAAATTTCTTAAGACTAGAACAATCCTGAGCTAAGCACGGTGAACCATGCTTGTTATCTCAGTGGCTTAGCAGGCTAAAACAGGAGGATTGTGAGTTCAAAGCCAGCATCAGCAACTTTTTGTCTCAACAAAAAAAAACTACAAAAAAAAAAAGTGACTGGGGATGTTCTCAGCACTCCTGGGTTCAATTCTTGGTATCCAAAAGAAAAATAAATAAAAATACAACAATTCTACGATTATGTGGTTACACTATATGTCAGTGTTAGGTCAGCTGTTAAGCAATACAGGCATCTTTAAGCCATACAGGCACCTTTAGGGGTAAACTCCTACATTAACACATATTCAAAGTGTCCTTTCCTCTGTTTCAGCTAAAAAAATTTGGAGAAATTTACAAAGATTCAGCCAACATCTCAAAGATCACTAAACCAATCTAAATTTTTCTTTTAGACTCATTACAATATTTAGCTGATCAAGCCCAGAAGTGTTTGGGTTTGCCATATTTCAGTGTTCACATCTCCCATTTTAAACTTTTACTCTGTGCTGTATGATCTCTACTTCAGCATACCAACTAATATATGCCATCTTTTTATCTTGAACTCTGATCCTTATTGAGTATGCTCAGACAGGTACACGTTTTGACTGGATGCAGTAGTGCAGACCTGTAATCCTAGCAATTCAGGAGGATGAGACTGCAATTCAGGAGGATGGCACATTGGAGGTCAGTATCAGCAACATAATTAGACCCTCAGCAACTTAATGAGACCCTATCTCAAAATAAAAAGGGTTGTATGTGTAGCTCAGTGGTAAAGTGCCCCTGGTTTTAATCTGTGGTACCAAATAGAAATAAATAAAGAACAAAGAACAGAAAAATTTACGTGTTTTCCTCCTTCTCTTTTCTTTTCTTTTTTTTTCTTTCATTCTTTTTATTCATGGGAATTGAAACAAGGGAGTCATACATGCCAGGCAAGTTCACTGAGCAATATTCCCAGTCCAGAAATGTACCTCCTTACTCCATATGGGTAAGAAATATTTACCCATTCTTTTATATTCTGGTGTGCTCCTTGGCTTCACTCTCAACAAAATGCAAACACTTTTCATTAGGTTTCGTTAGAATATGATTTTGATAAAGAAGTTTCAGTTGAGTCATTATGTCTTTCCTTAAACACTATTTGAATCCAGCGTTGATAAAGTCTTTGGTGTCATACAGATCAATTTATTTTTTATCTTTGCAGGTGTGAATTAGTGCTGCTACACATGATCCAGCCTATGAGGCCACAGCTAAGTACTCAACCCATCATTACACTGATAGAAAGACTTAAGCAATTCCAAGGTAAGTGTCAGCTTGTTTGAGGGACAACTGCACTGTGTCCTTCAATGATAGTTTTCTATGGGTAATCATTCTCTCTTTATTAATCTTTCACCTAGTAAAAGGGAACAGCCTGCAACTAAGAATGCAAATATATTTAGTGACATATATACCCTATGATAATAAAAAAACAATATAAAGAGAAAAAAATCATAAATGAAAGCTGGTAGTAATGTCACTAAGTCCTGTCATAAAACATATGATTTGGAAAAGAAAATAAAAAGACTCACTAAGCCCTAGAAGCATCATCACATACAATATCAGTTGTTCACTGAGTCACACCAACGGACATAAATCAAGACATTTCAATTTCAAATGTAATTAATTATGGTGATGTGTTTTTGCATTTTATATTTAAAAAATGCTTTCATTTTATGTTTCTCAATAACTAAATTTGTAATATATTACACTTAATTTAATGAACAGTACACAAACATAGAATAACCAATGCACAGAACAATTTATGAACAATAATGTTGTCACTTGGTAAGGAAGTATATGGAACTCCATGGTAGACCTAACACTGACAGGTTAGTTTAGCAGAAAATGACTAGGGCTCAGTTGGAACCCCATGTAAAAGGCAGAAAATGCTTAGTGGGAAACCAATTCTGGAACATGTAGATTTTCTTAAACATAAATTGGTTTCTTAACAAGAAGATCAAAATATCCCTTATACAATGATTAGATTTTTTTGGACTTATTTGCTTTTATTTTTTCTTAAGAAAGTGTAATGGAGGTTGGGGCTGGGGATATAGCTCCTTGCATGTACAAGGCCCTGGGTTCAATCTCCAGAACCCCAAAAAGGGGAAAAAAGAGAAAGTGTGATGGAGGTTAATTATATTGCTGTGTACTTGAGAATGCTCAGATCTCCTGATTTTTGGGTGTCATGAAAAGTAACCATCAGAAGTAAGATGTATAATTCCTCGATTTTTAGGAAAAATTTCCCATGTAGTGAGTAAATATTCAGCTTTATGATAGCCCTTATATATGATACTTTTCTACCCAGAGTTTTCCCACTGATCCTTGCCTGTTTTTTCTTGTTCAGTTTCTAAATCAACTCTCATATTCTATAAATTAATTTTAAAAAGGCTGATTTTGGCTGAAATATTCTCTTATTTTCACAGTGAACTTTTCCTTCCATAATGAAATAAGCACTCACAATACAGTGCTGTTTGATGGTATGAGAAGACATGTTGGAAAATACAGGGAAAATGAATCTTTGAATTCTGACAGATCAAACTATTTTGCTATTTTGCTGCATGAGGAGATCAGGGCTTCACTTTTAGGAAACATTACTGGGAGGTGGATGTACGTGACTCATGGAACTGTGCTGTAGGAGTCTGTAGCGATTCTGGTTAAGGAAGAACCATGCATTGATTGAATTTAAGGACATGTTTCTCCTTTATGTGTGAAGGAGAATTAACATTTCAGTCTCTTGACCACCTCTCCAATATTTTTTCTCTATATAGAGAGACCTCTGGGCCATGTTGGAGTTTCCTTGATTTTCAATGTGAAAGTATCAGTTTTATTGAATGCTGCCAAGAGCTTCCTTATATGGAGATATTTTGCAGGATCCCTGGATCCCTGTCAGGCCATTTTTTTTTCCTACATGCCACACATAATTAGGGACAATTCAGGAACCTATCTTCTCTGCCTAGGAACTCTATATTTGAGGGACACTTACTCAGTTGAAGCAAAGCAACAATACAATAGCTGTCTTTTTTCCCTATCTTAATGTAACATCATTCATTATAAAATATAAAGACAGGATACAATATAAAATTTTGTTGGCTCAATTTTCTTTAATAAAAACCATCTTTAGTGGCCCATTATCTATTATATAGGCTATGATTGATTCAATGTTTTGTGACCTTAGTGTGATTACAAAAACATGGGTTTGTGGTTTTAAATCAAGGTCTAATGCAGGAGCAGAAAAGTTTTCGCAGATCTAGACAGATCTGGCTATCCACAATGCACCTGTCATTTGGAAATCTACATCTTGATCTAAAAAGTTCTACTAATCAGTTCATCTTAAGGTTGGAAAAGGTAGTATAGAAGTGTGTGTGTGTGTGTGTGTGTGTAACAATCATAGTGGGCACACATAATTTTTTATGTAAATTTAAGAAGCTATAGCTATAGCTCAATAGTAAAACATTTGTCCAGCATTTAGGGTTTGATTTCTAGCAGTGGTGGGTGTGTGGGGGGATTTAAGATTTATGATAATCCTCCAGGGCATGAGATATGAGATGCAAGGAAAAGAGAAACAGAATACAGACTTGTACTCCCCTCTGACTTTTTCGTCTTGCCATAATACAATACTCCATTGATTTTTAATTGGTTTCATGCCATACTTAGTGATATATTTATCTATGTTTCTGACCTCAAATGTTCTTCCTGAATTTACTATAGGAATCAACAAATGTTTGTTAATAAAAAATAAAAATGGAAAGCTTCGTAGACATTTCTGTCTGCCATACCTGGGAACGAGTTTCACTATTTAGCCTTGAAGTTACCTACATTCATTTTGCCAGTTTCATTACTTGTCGGTCCTGGTGAAAAGACTTATGGAATTTTCACTTATTGAACATTTATTGTGTGACTGCATATGAATGTATGCTGTATGATTTAAATACAAAAACATTCATACTGCTGGGCTTGGTGGCGCATGCCTGAAATCCCAGTGACTTGGGAGGGTGAGGCAGTAGGGTTGCTAGCTCAAGACCAGCTTTATCAATTTAGTTAGGTCCTAAGCAACTTGCCCTTGTCTCAAAAGTAAATAAGGGTTAGGGGTACTCAATGGTAAAGTGCCCTGGGTTCAATACCCAGTACAAAACAAAACAAAACAAGAAAACTACATATACTGTAATAATTATGAAAAAGTAGCTGAGCCAGTAAGAATTTAAGAGTCTTAACAAAAGGTGATGGTCTGCAAGTGAGCTTTAACTTTGCATTCTGTGTGTTTCATCTCAGGTGAATTAGCTTAAGTGATAGACAAATATTCATTCCAGTGATTGTGAGGTCAGATAACAGAATGCAAGTAGAGTTTAACCTAGTACATAACAGAGTATCCAAAGATAAATACTGGCTGCAGATATTAAAATATTATTAATAGAAATGATTCACTACTTTAGTTTTCTTGGGATACATTTATTTCTTTCTGTCTTATCATTAGCTAAACTACAATGTCAAGAGCTAGCAGCAAGCCCAGTCTACCTTCTTTATTCTCAGTAGATGAAGTTGCAGCCTACCCTGCTAATAAGATGGAATTCATGCATTTTCTTACATTCATATTCATACATATGTATTCTTAACCTTTACAGTAGCTTCATTACTGCATTTTAGTTGTATGTACAACAAAGTAACTTAAAGTTAGTTTATATTTTTATATAGAGTACGTATTTATTAAAATGCCTGCCTTAGGCTTAACATGAGTTGTTATGTTTTAGATCTGCAGTTTTTAGTATTCCCCTCATCACATTAGAATGAAAGAAAAGTGTTATGTTAGCTTAAGGCACGTTTCCAAAGTGTTGCTAACATAATCAGACAGAAAAAAATATTAGAGGATAATGTTAAAGAAAGAAAGAGATATCTATATTCACATGTTAAAGAAAATCTATTATTTTGAAATTTGAAATTGTTATCTGATTTTAGGCTGTAAGATTGATTTTGAAATTTTTTCAGGGATAAAATTTTCCTAGAAATTAAAATATGTACTAGTGGAATGTGAAGATCTCTAGTGATAAGAAAGCATAAAATTGGACTTACAATGATGGAGTCAGTCAATCAAGAATTACATTGAAATATTATTAAATCACTTCCTAAGCCAAAGGTGCTATAAATCACCTTTATTGTGGCAAACACAAAATGCTTTTACATTTTAAAGACTAATGCAGATGAAAGATAATGCACATTTTTACAACAAATGAGATATCTCTATTTGAAAAAGGAAGAAAATATCTACTGTGGGGGTATATCCATGAGAAAAATAATGATTTGTGAAGAAATTGTATCATTTGTAATATGTTTAACTCCACCAAACTGAGGGTTCATTTCCCATTCTCTCCCTCTCCTCTCTCTCCTCTTTCTCTGTTGGTATTGGTAATTAAACTCGGTGGGCATAATTCCCAAGTTGCATCCTTAGCCCTTTTTATTTTGAGACATAGTCATAAGTATCTTAGGGCCTTACTAAGCTGCTGAGGCTGGCCTCATACTTATGCTTCTCCTACCTCAGTCTCTCAAGTTGCTGGGATTACAGGTGTGAGCAGGTGGCCTGAGAGTTTGTTTCTCAAAGATACTCAGTGTAATTTAAAGATACTCAGCCTCTCATGGGATCTGTTAGGGCTCAGGCCAATCTGCCTTAACATAGATTCTGATTTTAAAGCAATTGGACACTGTGTTCTTCTCACTGTTTTCTCCAAATATAGGAAATGATACAATGGAAGATTTTCAACAACTGGATTTTTAATTGTGTATGAAAAAAGGATCAATTTGTTGCTATGTGCCATCCAGTAGGAAAGCTGAAAAATATCCTGAGTGAGGGGGCCTGATTTGGAAAATGGCTTGGTGTTTTCCACAGCTTATTCATTTTCATCTTATAGGTTCAAACTTAGCCTTATGGCACACCAAGCTGCAAGATATTTCTGGACATGCTGGATACAGAATGACAGGAATTGTATTTATCTAAAAAAATTAAATGGTAGTTATAGCAGAATAAATACTCAAGATTTCATGTTCAGCTAGTGAGGTAATTTTTTTTTTATTCCAGGGATTAAACCCAGGAGCTCTTAATGACTAGACCATAGCCCCTCTCCTTTTGATTTTTCATTTTGGAACAGGATCTCACTAAGATACTAGGGCGGGGGGCGGGTCTCACTACTTTGCTGAGACTGGCTTTGAACTTCTGATCCTATTGCCTTAGCTTCCAGAGTGGCTCAGATTACAGGTGTGGGCTATTGTACTCAGCTGAAGTAAGGTTTTCTTTATTCAGTGATATGAGGATACTCTGAGTTGCAACCAGAAGTGAGTACAATTCAAGAGTGAGTAAACTCTGCTTTTCAACCTTGTTGATGTGTTGACTGTTCCTTATTATTGTCTGCCTAAGTGAACATCATATGGCAAGGATCAGTTTACTTGTTTTTTTTTTTTTCTTTTGGTACTGGAGATTGAACTCAGGGGCGCTCGACCACTGAGCCATATCCCCAGCCCTATTTTGTGTTTTATGTAGAGACAGGGTCTCACTGAGTTGCTTAGCGCCTTGCCATTGCTGAGGCTGGCTTTGAACTCGCGATTCTCCTGTCTCAGCCTCCCTAAGTGCTGGGATTACAGGCTTGTGCCACCATGCCAGCTATATCCCCAGCCCTTTTTATTTTTTATATTTTGAGTAGCATCTCATTAAGTTGCTGAGGTTGGCCTCAATTGTGTGATCTTCCTGCTTCAACTCCCGAATCATTGGCATTACTGGTGTGCTCCATTGCATCCAGATTGTTACATTTAGTTATTATAACTTTCAATTTTGAAGACATATATTAGAATTATTATAACATAGGATATAGAGAAGTGAAATCAAGCCAAGAACACTGGAATCCTTGCCATTTACATGAAAGATACAATGTTCTCCTTGTTTATTCATTTACTTTTTGTTTTCTTTTGGCAGAAGTTTAATTCTTCAAAGAAGTAAGAATAAAAACTGATGTTGAGAACAGCGTGTGTTGAGTTATAACAAAACAGGTGAAATTGTAAAAAGGAGAATTACACATTGAAAAAGAAGATCATTGATGATACAATGCTGAAGAAGCCATAATATGAAGGACACACTGGAAAACAGAGTCAAGGAACTAATTGAGTTGGCAAATACAGTAACTAAAAGAAAACTGTAGCAAAATTAAGCAAAGGAATTATAAGAGCATAAATGGAGTTTTTGCCATGAGCCCTCAGTGTTACCATCAGTATCCAGTTTATTGCTCCAACTGTGGCTGAAGATACTGTTGACTTGGAAGCATGTCTTTTCACTGCTGTGCTGTCAACCTTCTTTTGGTTCATTTCTAATGACAAATGATTCAGTATTATATTTTAACATCATTAGATGATGGAAACTGCACTACTTTCAATCAGAAAATATTGTTTTGTCTTCCAGGTAAACTAGTGGTAGTATGTGATTGGGGTCCAATTTTCTCATTTTCCCTTAGTTTTTTCCTTATATCTCTGGATATATCTGTTAAATAAAATTCATGGGAGGCCATTGATTTGGACTGATCTTCCACACTAAGCCTAACAGACTAAGCCTGGGGCTGTGGAACATGCTGATAATCCCTCTAGCTTCAGAGGAATTAAATTTTCAGGACCATTAAATAAAAAATGAGTAACAGACTAAGACAGAGTTTAACCACAGTCTCTGAGCTTCAGTTAATCACAGAAGGCTCTGTAACTCATTAACCAGTCAAGCTGTCTCTATACCTCACTTCCATTTTCTATAAATGCTGCTAGATCAAGTCCTGGGCTGAAGTTCCCTAAATTTGTTTTGATTCTGGGGATTGTCTAATTTCGGAACTGCTTTTGTTTTGTTTTGCATTACTCTATTTATTTATAATTGCTCAAATAAATGCTTTTAAAGTTTTTATTTTGGTTCATTGAAAGAATTTGAACAAATTAGGTTAAATAATCTAATTGGCTTTTATTTGCAACTCATGAATTTCATCTTTTCTAAAAATAAAATAGTGCAAAAAGAAAATTAAAAAAAAAAAACCAGAAATAGAGAAGCACTGTGCCAGGTATAGCAGCACAGTTTGTTGTATTTATAAGCAGTTTGAGCAGAAGCTAGGGAAAGGCATAAATCAAAGTGAACTGGTTAACATCACCTTGCTTTCCTTGTAACGGTCAACGCACAGAGCATTCTCTTACTGTCTTGGCTAAAACATTTAGGATTGTCATAGTCCATTGCTTTTCTCTGCTATCTAGTGTGTAGAGGCTAGGGGTTCTCTTGAACATGCCACAGTGTATTGGACAGCCCCCTCAACAAAGTACTTTCCAGTCCTAAGGCAGTAAATCTTAATATAAGTTAAGAGTAATACTTAAATCAGAGGTCTAGAGATGTAGCTCAGTAATAGAGCACTTGTATAGTATGCACAAGGTCCTGAATCTGATTCCCAGCACTGCAACAAATAAAAATAATAAAAACTACTAATACTTGAACAGCAATTAGAGGGAACAGATTAGTAGAAGTCCTATATAAATCGCAAGGTAATGTCAAAAGCAAAAATTATAGCAATTTAATTTAGTTATCAAATACTTTATTCCATAAAATAGAGAATAAGTATTTGAGAGAGCTGAGTAGAGGAGTTTGATATTATGGATACGAAAAGGTCAAAGTTAGTAGAAACAATAAAGCATATTGACATCTTCAAAGTTATCTACCTTGTAAAATGCAGACTGGGAGAATGAGCAATAGGAAAATTACCTTTTGTTTAATATAAGATTACTTAAAGTTACCTTTTTTGCATGTAAGAATGAAAATGGAGGAAGTTTCATTATCATGGCATGGAATTAGCCTGCCTGGGAAATTTGGCCTTTTTTCTTAATCCTTTTTTGGGGGTTGGTGGGGGGCCAGGGACTGAATCCAGGGATACCTAACTACTGAGCCACATTCCCAGTCCTTTGTATTTTTTGAGACAGGTTCTGGCTAGATTGCTTAGGGCCTCGCTCAATTGCTGAAGCTGGCTTTGAACTTGTGGTCCTCCTGCCTTAGCCTCCAGAGCCACCAGGATTACAGGCTTGTGCCCTGGAGCCCAGTTCCCTTAATCAATATTTCTAGAGAAATCAGATTAGGCAGTTTAGTCTCACCTTGATGAGGTATGGCTCCATTGTTTTTGTTTTGCTCTGTTGGGGATCTAATTCAGGGAGTGACACCCTACACTACTGAGCTACTTACCCAGCACCTCCATTTTCATTTTTATCCTAGTGTCTGGAATCTTAGTTCTGGAGCTTAGTCTATAAAATGATGAAGCTTAGTCCAAAAAATGGCGGCATTCTGTAATTTCTATTTAATGCTAATAATGGGAACAAAATGCTTTTGGCCTAAGATTTATATAAGATTTCCTGAAATCACTCGAGATGATAATCTAAATTCATATATATTTGAGAATGATATATTAACTTGTGATGAATGCTACTATGCTCTGATACTCTTTTGATTTGTAAATATGTATTTAAAATGGTGAATAATGATTCTGTGTTAGTGAATTTTGTAATTTCTTATTTATTGCAAATTTCTAGATACTGGGAAGTTGACATGAACAGACAACTCTACCTTATTAATGCTAAAGTCAATTCTCCTCAGGGAACAAAGCACTAGATATGCAAATATAGGAATTATTTTTCTATGAAAACAGGGAGTAACTAAGGCAATACATATAATGAATATAAATTTTGACCAGAGTAAGAATTTGAAGATATATTTGAAGGGTAGTGAAGGTGTGTTTAGTGGGGATTCAAAGTGAGGAGGTCTTCAAGTGATAGAAAAAGCCATTGAATTAGAAGGGTGGGAAAAACACAAGTGGAATGAGGTACCAAACCTTTCAAGTTTATAGATCTCAAAAATTGTTCTTTACAAATTTCTTTAACTGACATGTTTGTACATATTTATGGGAAAGGTTATAACTTTACGTATGTATACAATGTGTGGTGGTAACATCAATGTAGTCAGCATTTTCATCTCCTCAAATGTAATCATTTCTCTGTGCTGGCAACCTTCAAATTTCTTCTAGTTATGAAATTTATAATTAATTTTCAATACATTTTCTTGCCTTTTTTCTATTTTTTTTCTAATGATTTGTGAATATATGTTTTTTTCTAATAAGGTAATCATTCCTTACAGGTCAGAAACAATTTTATGTTCTTCCAAATATTGTAATTTTCTTTTTCTTTTCCAACATTTTTCTCCTTTTTTATACAGTGCTAGCTAGGACATCCAGCACAGTACTTTTATTTTTGGTACCGAAGATTTAGCCCAGAGTCACTTTACTACATGCTCAGCCCCCACCCCTTTTTTAAAGACAAGGTCTAAGATGCTGTCTCTCCCAAAATTGCTGAGGCTGATCTCTATCTTGCAATCCTCCTTACTAAGCCTCCCAGGTTACAGGTTTGCTGCACTGAATGGAAGCAGTAATAATATCCTTGTTCTTTATTTTTATATATATATAAATATTGCCCATCTACCACTAAAAATATATATGTATATAAATTTATATACATATGTATATATAAACATATATATATACACATACATATATATGTATATATAAACATTTATATATGTTTATATATATGTGTGTGTATATATATATACATATATATATATTTTTAGTGGTAGATGGACACAATACCTTTATTTTTATGTGGTGCTGAGGATTGAACCCTGTGCCTCACGCATGCAAGGTAAGCGCTCTACCACCGAGCCACAACCCCAGCCCCATCCTTGTTCTTATATCTGATTTTAAAGAGAATAATTTTAAGAATTCCCCACATATAATGATCTTGGTTAAATATACTTTTTCTTGGTATTGGGATTAAATCCAGTGGATTTCATTAATGAACTTCATTCTCCACTTTTTGAGATAGGGACTCTCCAAATTGCTGAGGTTGTCCTTAAATTGTCATCCTCCTGCTTCAGCCTTCGGCATAGCTGGCATTATTAGGTGTGTCACTCTGTCCAGTAAAGAGCACATTTTATTAGATTGAAAATCTCTTTTATTCATGATATAACATTTTTATTGTGACATTATGTATGCTGTATTAGGTTAGAATTTAGGTCCTAGAAAATTAACATGTGTTCCAGAATAATGAATTCAGTTACTATTGGATTTGGTGTTTGATTAATCTTGTTAAATGAGTAGGTTATATGGGCATGGTGGAGTGCCCCCCAATCTCAGTGGTTGGGGAGGCTGAGGTAGAAGGTTTGCAAATTCAAAGCCAGCCTCAGCAACAGAACAAGATCCTAAGGGACTTAGAGAGATCCTGTCTCAAAAAGAAAAATACAAATAAAAAGGGATTGGCATGTGGCTCACTGGTTGAGCCCAGGTGCCATGAAAAGAAATTGAGTTGTCTATGTGAGAAAACACATATCTCTTGATCTTCTGAGTTTGACTTACTTTGCCTAACATGATGGTTTCTAGTTCCATTTTTCTACAAACATTTTCATTTTTCTTTATAAGTAAAATTCCATTGTGTATATAAACATTTTTATCCATTCATCCATTGTTGGACACCTAAATTGGCTACATAGCTTGACGATTGTGAACTGTGCTGCTGTAAATGTTGATGTGCTTGTGTCACTGTGAATACTGATTTTAAATCTATCAAATATATACCAAGGAGTGGGACAGCTGGGTCATGTGGTGGTTGCATTTCTAGTTTTTTGCATCTCTGCTGAACTTTGTGTGGCTGCGCTTGACTTACCCATAAGTAAACATTCATTTCCTAATGCAATAGAGATGTGTCAGATATCTGAATTTCTATCAATTTTCTGCTTTTAATTTTGAAATTTGTCAAGTGTCTATATATTTAGAATTGGAATACTGAATTGACCATTTTTAGTTATATAGTAAGTATCCTTTAAAACCAACTTTATTATGATGCTGGAGATTGAATCCAGATGTTCATGCATGCTAGACAGGCACTGCACCACTAATCTATACCCTTAGCTCTTTTTCATTTTTAGACAGTCTCAATTGCCCAGGCTTATTTCAGACTTTACCTCTTTGTGCCTCAGCTTTCCTAGCAGGATTCTAAAACCAATGAGACTTTATCACATAGTGTTTTAGCTGGGAACAAGCTAGAAAGGTTAGGTTTTATTTGCATTTTCTAGTCTTTTATCTTCAAATTTCCCTTATCAAAATGTCTTAGTGTCTCTTCTATGCAATAAATTGACATTTTTTGCTGTGATACAAAAATGCGTATATCTTAATAGGTAAATTTAATCTATATTTATTCTTACTTTTACCTGTTTGATTTTTAAAGCCAATTTGTCCTCTTTTAATTTCTCCTTTTTCTTTTTTTGTTTTTACTGGGGATTGGATCTGGGGGGCTCTATCCTTTACATACAGGTCTAGTCACGCCTTCACACAACAATATTTTTAGAAATGCTTTTAAGAATCTTGGCCCTCCTCTGGCCCTCCTCCATTTTAGACCTATGGGTTCTTTCCTTTGAGGTCTTTGATGTTTTTCTTTGGAATTTAGTGTCCAGATTTCTACCCATATCCATTATCTTCCTGCAGAGTAATAAGATTTAAGGGGTATGGGAAATCTGACATGTACTAAGTATTTACCTAAATTTCAAGAGATGTCACACTCTTATCTAGAATATTGAAAGAAATGTAAATGGGGAAAGAGGAAAATCTCTCACAAACTCTTCCATACACAGAATCTGGACTGGATTAACATGTAACCTCTTTGACTTTGCAGGACATGGGAAAAAAAACTGAGTGACAAATACACAAGTGAACAGCATTCAAAAGACCAGAAGGAGGGCAGGTGCCCCTTCTTCAGTGATGACTGAATCTTAAGCAAATACTGAATCCAAGAGGGTACAGAGAATAGAGAGTTATTTGATTCATATAAGTTCTTCTTTGGCAATGAAAAGGAGGCTGAGGCAAGAGGATCACAAGATCAAAGACAGCCTCAGTTAGTTAGAGTGGCCCTAAGCAACTTAGATCCTGTGTCAAAAGGGCTGGAAATGTTAAGTGCCCCTTGGGTTCAACCCCTGGTCCATAAACCAAAATTGTAATTTTAAAGTCCTACACCTATCATTTAAACAAGAAAATGGACTTCATCCTTCACTGCCTTTTGTATTGCTGAAATGAAGTCAATATCTTCAGAAAGCCAAGTGATACCCAGCTCACAGTGCACCAACTCTCAGGTGGTCAATCTAAGATGGCCCTCACTCCGTCAGACAGCCCTCATTTCTCTGGGCCCATTCTTTCCTTGCTGGGCTATCTGCCTCTTCCTTTTCACACCCCTATTTTCATTCTGACCCTCTATTCACTCTGAGCTTGACCAGAGGATTGTTTCTTGGCTGTACGGTCAATGTTGGCCAGTCACCACCACACTGCTTTGGATTTGAAATTCTCAGTGAAACTTACTAACCAGCCTGTTTGTACAGGTCATCCTCCCTCAAAAGTATACTGTCACTATCAGGAAGCACTTTTTAAGGGTTCAAGACCACAAAACCCAGCAGGACTTGAGAAAGAGGCCTAAAATGGGTTATCTCCTAAGAATATGAGATGTGAGCTCAGAGATAGGGTTGTTGCCTGAGGCTATGCAGCTAATTAGAGACAGACACTGGAGCCATATTCCAAACCATACCAACAAACCCAAGCTTAAAGGTAAGAAAACTAAAGCAAAATAAAGTCGGATGCACAACATACTTTTTGGGGTATCTCCACAGATTTTTAGACAGAAGAGACCTGTATAATGAGAAATGCTGCTCAGTGCAACAGAGGCCACTATGTAGTCTGAGTTCTAAAAACAAGTCTGTGGCTTCAAATAATACGCTAATATTTTAGAGTAAGAGATCCCACCCACTCCAGCTTATTTGTTGATTGATTGTAACAGGGATTGAACCCAGGGGCACTTAAAGCTAGAGTCTGCTTAGCGACAACCAGCTCTTTATATATTTTTTGTTTTCAGACTGGATGTCACTGAGTTTCTTAGGCTCTCACTAAGTTGCTGAGTATAACTGGCTTGCATCCTCCTGCCTCCACCTTCCAAGTCATTACAATTACAGGGGTGCGCCACCATGCCACCATTCTTTCCAAGACATTAGTCACAAGTTTACACATCACTCATCCCATGAGAGAAATTAGTGACGCTGAAGAAGGATTAAGGAAGTGAACTGAAGTGAAAGCAAAAGTGGAATAAACATTTTTAACAGCCAAATCATTCCTGTGAACTAAATATGAAGTTTCATATTAATTTACAAAGAGTGACAGAACTATTTAGTTTCAGTGAAAATAACAAGATATTGTACCATTTTTAAAAAAGATCAATTTGGAAATACTAAGAAAGCATGCAGAATTCAGAAAATAAAATGCAAGGCTTGATTGGCCAAATACATTCAAGTGAAGATGGTTTGAAGATGTTGACTGAAAATTAAAACCTGAAAAAGATTTCAGAGATGAGCAGACCAGCTTCCTCCTTTTATAAATGAGGAAAGTGAGCAGACAGGAACTGGTAAAGCTCACATGGAGATATCAGGGTGGACCAGGATCTAACTCTTGGTGCTATTTGCAACTACATATACTTAAAATATAAGGTGACAAATACGTAGAACACATTAAATCCACTAACAAACATTTTTTAAGATTGACACACAGGGTGGGGGTGAAGGTGTTAATACAGCACAGCAGCACACCCCACGTGTTTAAGAGATCAAATAAAAATAAATGACCTCAAAGATTTTACTGCTTGGTTTTTACAAATTAAGTTTTATCCAATTTTCTGATTTACAGTAAAATGTACTAACTTAAAAATGTTCATTCTTCAGCTATCTACAACAATTTTTTAAAATTTATTTTTCCCTATCTTCAGACTGAGAACTGGGTGTTTTTAACATAAGAAATGCTAATTTGTATGCATATTTTAACTGTATGTGTTAGGAATAAATATAAACCTATCTTTTGGTGACTCATAGTATATTTATAAAATGAAAAAAATCTCTACCAAAATACATTTTATCGCTGGGAAAAATAAATGGGCCTTTGCAAAGTAAACATTTACTTTGGTAGATTTCAGTGTAGGAGAGTCTATCACATATTTTTCCTTATTCCCCCAGAGCTGCTTAACTTTTTTTCCCATTAATTTATTTACTTGTTCTATTTAGGTTTACATGATAGAGTGCCATTCATTGTACACAGATGGAGCACTTTTCATTTCTCTGGTTGTATGTGATGTAGAATCACTACATGCAGTCATACGTAAAGCTAGGGCTATGATGTCCATCATATTCCACCATCTTTACTGTCCCCTTGCCCTCTCCCCCATCACATCCCTGTGAACAGAGTTCCTCTTTGTGTCCTCCCCCACATTATGGATCAGCATCCACTTATCAACGAGTGCATTTGGCATTTGGTTTTGAGATTGGCTTACTTCACTTAGCATAATGTTCTCCAACTCCATCTATTTACCTGAAAATGCCATAATTTTTTTCTTTATTGCTGAGTAATATTCCATTGTGTATATATACCACAGTTTATCAGTTGAAAGGCATTTAGTTTGGTTCCACAGTTTAGCTATTGTGAATTGAGCTGCTATAAACATTGAAGTGGCTGCAGCACTATAGTATGCTGTTTTTAAGTCTTCTGGGTATAGACCAAGGAGTGGAATAGCTGGGTCAAATGGTGGTTCCATTCCAAGTTTTCTAAGGAATCTCCATACTGCTTTCTAGATTGGTTGTACCAATTTGCAGTCCCACCAGCAATGTATGAATGTGCCTTTTCCCCAACCTCACCAACACTTATTGTATTTTTGATAATTGCCATTCTGACTGGCGTGAGATGAAATCTTATCTCATCACGCACAAAATTCAACTCAATGTGGATCAAGGACCTGGGAATCAGACCAGAGACCCAACTGCTGATAGAAGAAAAAAAGGCCCAAATCTTCATGTGGGATTAGGACCTTACTTCCTTAACAAGACTCATAGCACAAGTAGTAAAATCAAGAATCAATAAATGGGATGGATTCAAACTCAAAAGCTTCTCAGCAAAAGAATCAATGAAGTGAACAGAGCCAACATTCTGGGAACAAATCTTGGCCACACGCACATCTGATAGTGCACTAATCTCCAGGATATATAAAGAACTCAAACTTAACACCAAAAGAACAAACCACCCAATCAATAAATGGGCCAAGGAGCTGAACAGAAACTTCACAGAAGATATACAATCAATCAACAGACATATGAAAAAATGTTCAACATCTCTAGCAATCAGAAATGCTTAACTTGCAAATTATAAAATTCTAATAGTTTTAAAAAAATTTTAAGTGAGATTTTATGTCGACATTTGGTTTTCATTCCACATGATCTTCAACCAAGCTCTGAGCACTTAAGATTCTGTGACTAGTTGTTGGGAGCTTAGTCAGCAGCATATTTAACACCTGTGGTGGAAGAGTTTACTGTTAACACAGGCAGCAACTGCTGCGGCGGTCCACACATAGCATTTGCATTTGTCAGATGGTCTGTATATTTCTCATGCTCACCTTGAGCTAGTAATGCTTCACTAAGTGATATTTATTCAAAGAAGAATTTCTAAACAGCTTTAGTGTCTAAGATCCTGTAACTTGGAAAGCCCCCTTTCTCCTTAGAAAATTTCTACTTGTTTCTAAAGTGTGCTCTTAAAGTTGGGATTGTTTCACCTCTTGCAAGTGAAGTAAATGCAGTAGTGGATAATGAGCCTCTAATACCCTGGAGGCCACCACTCTGCTTAGGCTCAACTCTTCCCTAGATGCAGGGAGTGCAGCTCCCTTTCCCACTGCCCAGCGAGAGTGAAACTTTAATGAATTTTCTTTAAAGTTTATATATTGTCTTTCACTCTATTATATCCAATCAGCAAGAATGAACCCCAAATGTTATATCTGATCAGCAAGAATCAACAAACTATTTATTAGAGGTTTATTTTTCAGCTGGTGGGACTGCAAAGCCAATTCAAAGCCTATTAGAGTCAATTCAAAGTTGCAGCCCATGACTTGGTTTAAGTTACAGATTATATAGCAAAAGAAAACTGAGTCAGGCATTATGACATTCTCTTTTAGCCAATGTAAGCAAGCCAACAGAATAGAAGCAAGAGAATACAGTGAGCTAAGCCCACCCTATGTTTCATCTGAAGTCATTTCCCTGACTGAAATTTAGGTCAAGATGACTGACTCTTTGCAAAGATAAAGTATGTTGATGTTAGGGTCCTCCCAGTATGTGGGCGAAAGTTAAGGTGGCTAACAGTGCAGACAAAATGGAATTTCTTAAGCTTAGAGTTACAACTCATCAGGCTTTGCTCTGTTCTAAATACCATAAATACTCTAGAGTTTCCTGGTGTGGGCTTCTTAGTATCCCTTGCTTTTTCTTTCAAATGTGTTTTCCTAGTCCTGAACTTACTATACCTGGTGTTTTGATCATTATATAGAGTCCAAAATTGTTATGTAGACATGTCAAAACCTCAGAATTTGTCCTACTTCTAAATCTTGGTCATTTTTTTGAGTGTATTGTGTTCTTCCTTGTTATCTAAGTACCAACAGCCCACATACTTCCCTTTTTCAGTATATTTCCCTTGATTCTCCATCATACTCAGTCATAAAGGTGGGGCCTGGTACGAGTGTCATGGGGCTGCCAATCTCTACTAGAATTTTAGTAAATTTTCTTTAGATTTTCTTCAGGCTTTGCCTGTTAAACACAAAATAAGTAGGGATGAGAGACTAGTGGAGGAGAAAATAGAATTTTCCAACTGATGGCCTGCATTGTGATAGATGATGAGGATGTTTTTAAGACAAGAGTCTTTGAAAATTTTCTTTTATATAATCACATATTTATATTATGTATCTTACAGAGTGGAGAATCTTTATATCATAATTAAAACCAAATATTTTTGGTACTGGAGATTGAACTCAGGGGCACTCGACCACTGAGCCACATCTCCAGCCCTATTTTGTGTTTTATGTAGAGACAGGGTCTGAGTTGCTTAGTGCCTCGCCGTTGCTGAGGCTGGCTTTGAACTCGTGATTTTCCTGTCTCAGCCTAAGTGCTGGATTACAGGCTTGCGCCACCGCGCCCTGCTAAAACCAAATATTACTGTTTTGAATTTTTATCTAGTAAACAAAGAAAAATAATACACAAGGCTTTTGGTACCCAGAAAATGACTAATACTTGTATTGTCTTCAGGGTCTTGTTACAGTTTGGATGTGAGGAGTCCTCAAAAAGCTCATGTGTGAGACAATGCAAGAAGTTCCGAGGAGAAATGATTGGGTTGTAAGTCTTAAAATCAGTTATTTAAACCACTGGTAGGGGTTAACTGAGTGGTAACTGAAGTGGTAGAGTGTGGCTGGAGGTGGTGGAAATCAGGGCGTGGCTTTGGGTACACATTTGTATTGGGTGAGAGGACTCTGCTCTCTGATCAGCATGTGAGCTGTTTCCCCCTGCCACGTTCTTCTGCTATGATGTTCTGCCTCTTCTGGAGCCCCAAGGAATGGTGCCAGCCTTCTAAGGATTGAATCTTCTGAAACCACAAGCCCCTAAATAAACCTATTCTCCTCTACAATTGTTCTGGTCATATCCTTTTAGTCACAGTAGCCAAAAAAGCTGACTAAAACAGTCTTATAGGCAGTTTTACTATTATGTTCTGTGTAAATATATGCTTTTGTTTTCATAGAGCCTCTGGGGATTTCGATTTTTCTATGTGAATTCTAGATGGCTAACATTGAATTTGAAAAATACTTTGCAAAATGAGTCCCTCGTCCCCCTGCCCCTTTATTTTATTCTTTGGGTACTGGAGATTAAAGTCAGGGGTTTCAACCATTGAACCACATCCTCAGTCTTATCTGGTATTTAATTTAGAGATAGGGTCTCACTGAATTGCTTAGTACCTCGCTTTTGCTAAGGCTGGCTTTGAACTCATTATTTTCCTGCCTCAGCCTCCCGAGCTTCTGGGATTACAGGCGTGGGCCAACCATGCTTGGCTCCTTGTTTCCCTTCTTGAAACTAAATTTGAAAAATTAAAACTTAAGAGTCCTCATTGGGAATATAGCTCAGAGGCACAGAACATGCTTAGCATGTGTGAGGCTTTGGATTTGATTCTGTGCACTAAAATAGAAAAAAGAAAAAAGGAAAAAAAAAAATCAAAGACTTGGTTCTCATTCATATTCATTCATTCTCTGCTCCCTTGCCTCCTCCTCTGCTGAAGACCTACCCAAGATCCTCATGCTTGCTAGGCAAGTACTCTACCACTGAGCTGCACCCCCAAAGACCTGATTCATTTTCAATTTAAATTCATAAGATTTTATAAGTCACATTTGACACAAGGTGGGAATAAGATTGATAGCACAGGTCAGATAGTGCAATGTATGACTTCAACTGGAACTGCTTGCAGATTTAAATAATGCATTTTAGAATTCATTTAACATGTATTTTTAAACACTGACCTCACTATGTGGGATGCAGAGATAAAAATAGCATTGCTGACATCACCACACACTAAGAGGCAGCATTATTCATTCAAAAAACACAATGATGTAATCCAAAAACTCTAGACTAAACTTCTAAATTTGCTGTTAAGATGGCATTGTTTACACTAATCAGCGTTTTGCTTATCTGTTTCTTTTATACATTCATGAACTAGAAACAATTACATCTGATATAAGATTAGACTTAATGCTTATAAAGTGCTTATCTCTGAAAATCACAGAAAATGTCAGGTTAATTCTTACCTTCATTTTTTCCTTTATTCATCACACACATTTCCTCTTAATATGAAGAAAAATCTTGAATACATATAAATTACATCAAAATAAAAATTTCCCTCTGCAGCGTATATGCCATAAAGAACTACAGCCCTACTACAATTTGCTCTCAACTGTGACCTAAAGTATGACTCATTTTTAAAAAATGTATAGTTGGAACACACACACAATAACAAAATATCCTTGTGTGCAAAACCAGTTTATAGAAAGTGCAGTGTATTTTTAAAACGTATAAAAGTTTTCTGAAAGACAATGCAGTTTTTCTTGATGAAATAAATGTGAATTAATTCTGAGATGAGGTATCAGAAGTGACATCAAGACAAAGTGAACTGCTCCAAACTTGGACAACAATTTCTACAATTCAGTTATCCTAGGCCTCTCTTATGCACAACTCATAGAAATTACTAAGTGTGCCAAAAACATTGAGATCTAAGCTGGAAGTATTATTTGTTCATATGTTTATAAAACTTATACCTAGGTATTCTGGAGAATTAGAGATATAGATTACTTTTAGAATATTTCCACCTCTAAATAAAAATGAAGAGGAAAACCAAGGTAAAGTCAAAGCTCATAAGCAATGTCTGAAACAAAACTGTAGAACACGCTCTCCAAAATCTCAAAATGTGGAGAGGTATAGGCAAAACAAAGATAACTACAAGATCCATGGAGTGCCAGAATCTGTTCAGCATAAAGCACAGGGACAGAATAGAACCTCTGATAGATTTGAGAATCTCAAAAGTCAGCAACAAGGATTCATTGGAAAGTGTGGAAGAAAAATTTAATAGCTTAGTAGGGTCAGCATTCAATCCAATATGCAAGAACTCCAGGATAAGATGTGAAGGGGCTGGGACCATGTGGTTTGTATAATTCTCACACATAACTAGCCCTAAAATCCTTCCATGACAAATATTTGTATGCAGAAAAATGTAGTAGGACTAAAATGCATATTAAATGAAGGTGAAACAAAGAATCAGAAGATTCCTATAAAGTGGGAAAAGCAGAACAAAGAGGGCAAAAAGTAACAATTATTGAACTCATCACAAGAGGTTGGCTCTAGAATCAGGATGCTAGCAAAGCTATCCTGACGAATCCTTATCTCATGAAAGTTCAAGATGATTTCATAAAGATAATAAAAATAGAAAATTTTTAGTCATAATTAAGGAGATTCTTATGAAAGAACCTTTCAAAAAATAGACCCCTAGCATGACTGGATTTGGCTGGACTGGAGAGACCTCTGAAGTTACTTCAACCACATATGAACATTTGAGCAGAATTTAACGGAATTCCTTAATGAATGACAGTGGAAAACCCGCATCACTAAACCCACAGGTAAGTGCACAATTCGCATAAAGTAATTTCTATTCTTTATAAACAGGAACTTCTGTCTTCATCTGTTTTTCTGGTCAGGGGTTTTATTTCTTATTTTTTGTACTAAGGATCGAACCTAGAGGAACTTTACCACTGAACTACATTTCCAGCCCTTTTAAGTTGCTGAGGGTGGCCTCAAACTTTGGCTCTTTCTGCCTCAGCATCCAGAGTTGCTGGGATTACAGACATATGCCACCCCACCAGGCTGGGTTGTTTTCACATTAAAAATTCAGTGGTTAGAAATATGATTACTTTAAACTTATGTTTTGTACATAGTTTCTTTTATGTACTTTATGGATTAATATTTCTTGCTGTATTTTTTTTGTAGAGCCTGATTGATATATATTATGAGCATTAAGAAGATAACTGTCATCAGGTAACTTGTAATTTTTTAGCTGGTGCAATATACATGATAATTGTATTGTTTTGTCATAGGATCCATCCATGGCTCAGTACTTTATATTATGCTATCTGTAGATGTATGCTTGTATACAGATATATACAAGATGCTCATATATGTAATGTGCTGAATTACTCAAAAGTACTCATAGATTGAATGTTTAAAATGATACCTTTCATCTTTCAGAGTTGGATTTAAGACATGAAAGTTTCAGACTCTCTAGTCAATTTCAGACTTGGATTTTGGAAACTATAGAAAGTTATAAAAAGCTGATGTATAAGAGGTTTTAGATAAGGGAATATGGATGAATCATTTAATGTGTGATTTTTTTATTTTATTTTGGGATCTGGGTATTGAACTGAAAGTCCTTTACCACTGAGCTACATCCACAGCTTTTTTTTTTTTTTAATTTTGAGCTGGTCTTGATAAATTCCTGAGGTTTCAATGCCTCAGACTTTCTAGTCACAGGAATTACAGTGTCAGTGTATGTGGCTTCAAAATAAAATTTAAAAACACTGGATAATAGCTCAGGGGTACAGCACTCCTGAGTCAAAACCCAAATACTAAAAATAGATAAAATAAAGTTATTAATGTTATCAGAGTAGAAATTATATCCATAATGAATTCTTGGCCAGACACTTATTTCATGTAAATTAAACTACAATTTCCTCTAACTATTTTGGAATTTAGAGCAAGTTATAGAATATCTATCCTGATAATTACATCACTGAAAAGTCATAAGTCCATAAAATCCTTACAAGCTTCATTTGTAAATTTATCTGTAGGCATTATAATCTTTTTATCTTTTTGAAAAGTCGTTTTGAAGCTGTGTTTATAATTAATTGTTTACCTCTCATTTATTTGGGACCAAATAGTAAGTTTTCAGCCTTTGGAATATGCAGCTCCTCTTTTATTCAAGTTTTCATAGATTTTGTAAGATTATGGCAAATAAAACATTTATCAAAATATGTAGTAACAGAAAGTACATATTTCTTTAAATAAGTTTAATAAACCACATGATAGTGGTTGAAAGTGAGCCATCTAGTGGCCACGTCACGGTAATTAGAATTTCCATTTTAAACATTTATCATTTGTGTTGGGCATCTTTGTACACTTGTGAGAGAGGGAGAGAGACTGAGGAGTGAACCTAAGGCCTTGCACATGCTAGCACACATTCTACCAGTGAGCTACCTTTCCATTCCTTATTTGAGACAGGATCCACTAAATTGCCCAGGCTGGCTTCACACTTGACCCTCCTGCCTCGGCTTTTGGAGTAGCTAGGATTTCGGGCTTGGGCCATGATGCATGGATTCTTCTCTTTATAAAATATATAATAAATCACTGAGATAGAATCACTCTGTTGTAGAACACCTGAAGTCATTCCTCTTATGCACCTGCATTTTGGTAACTGTCATAAATTTACTTCTACCCCTTTTCCTGCTACCCTTCATAACCTCTGGGACCTCTATTTTACTTTCTACTTTACTTTATACTTTTATAAAATCAACTCTTAGCTTTCACATATGAGAATATGCAGTATTTGTCTTTCTATACCTGGAATATTTTATATAATTTAATGTCTACTTTCATCCATGTTGCTGCAAACGACAATATTTTATTCTCTGCAGAATATTGTTGTGTATATTCCACATTTTCTTTAGCTACTCATACATCAATGAACAACTAAGTTGATTCTTGATTCCATATCTTAGCTACTGTGAATAGTACTACAATAAATATTGGTGTTGCAGGTATATTTTTGATATGATTTTATTTCCAGTATATGCCAACAGTGGAATTGCTGGGTTATTTGTAATTTTGAGAAACCTCCATACTATTTTCCATAATGGCTGTGATTTATAGTCCAACCAAAGGATGCATCTTCCTTTGCGTCCTCGCCAGCATTTTAAACTTTTTTGCATTTTCAATATACTCATTTAATGAGGTGCGATGATATCTCATTGTCATTTTATTTTTATTTCCGTGATAGTCATGTTGAACATTATTTTATGTACTTACTGGCTATTTGTACATTTTTGAGAAACTCCTATTCAGATTTGTTATATTTTTAATCAAATTACTTGGGCTTTTCCTATTGATTTTTCTTTTAGTTCCTTGTATATCCTGGATATTAATCTCTGGTCATATGAATAATTTGCAAATATTTTCTCCTAATCTTTGTCTCTTCACATCTTTTGCTGTGCAGACATTTCTTAGTTCAATATAATTTTATTTATCTGCTTTTTCTTTTCTGTGCTTTTGGGGGTCTTATTGAAAAATCATTTTCTATGTAAATTTTTAGTGTTTCTCCTAGATTTTCTTCTAGTAGTTTCATACTTTCAGTTTACATTTAGGTCTTTGATCTATTTTTTTGTATATGGTGAAAGATAGGGGTTGTGTTTCACCCTTTTACAATTGGCAGATTGTCACAGATATTTTAAGTTAACCATTGTCAAATATTCAGGTCTTTCAGGTCTGTCATCCTTGGGATACTTGCATTGTCTAAATTAGTGCATGTTGTGGTCACAAAATGACAGTTCTATGCATTAAATTCAATGTTTAGAGGAAGATGAATTCTCATGTTTCTTTGCAGGAATGTCAACCTTTTATGGGTACCATATAATCTCATTACCTAACTGGCTAAATTAGTTATAATTGCTCAAATGGCAATAATAACGTATCCTTTAAAAAAAGATCACTTTTTTTTTTGGTAAAGTATTACCCTGTTTATGTGGCTAAAGATTTGACTAAAATTTCTGCTTTCAATAAGTAAATGAAATTGTAATTGTTTAGGGAGCTGGAGCCAAGGTGGGAAGGCCATAGTTGATAAATTAATGCTCTGGTTGAAGATCATGAGGACTCCTTCCTCCTCAGCATCTGTCATCATAGGCAACAAGTATATGAACAGTATACTTCTAACTATGTGTTATGTGAATAGTATATTTGTAAGAACAGGAAGCAAAACATTCTCTTACCCAATAGTATTGTTGTGAAGTTGAAAATGCCTTCCTTAGAGGCCAACATTAAAATAAACTCCTTTTCTTTTCTCTTGGAAACATGAATTCCAGTAAGTTTCAGAATAAATTCAAGTGCTTCATTTGCAAGGATTATTTCATGGACACAGTCACCATAGGTTGTGAGCATCACTTTTGTGGGCCTTGTCCCTGCATCTGCTGGAAGGAAGCCCGGTATCCTCATAGCTGCCCTATGTGCAAGGAAATATCACATAAAACAAACTTTAAAACCAATATTGTTTTGAAGACAATTGTTCCTTCACAGAAGGACAAATGCTTTCCAACCTCCCAGCTCTGAAGTACAGATCTGTGGAATAACAATGAAGGACTTCTATGAGGTTGCCAAGGTCTGGCTGTGTTTGCTCTGCTCTAGGTCTAAGGAGCATGAGACCTGCAAACACTGTTCCATTGATTGGACTGCAGGGAAATACTGTGTAAGCAATGGCTGTGAGAGAAGTTTGATAGTGGGAAGTTCATTAATGGAGAGATCCGGAAAAAAAGTGAACATAATTAAGAATTATCAACAACACGTATGTGAATAAATTTATTAATTGAGCACTATGTGTCAGATATAAGTTATGGAAGAAATTTCTTAGTCTGGTAGAATTCGCATGTTTTATAGTTACAAATCTTAATACATTATCTCAATCTCATTTACCTCACATTGTTGCATCTTTCATCACTTTGGATTTACAATTTTCAGTATCAGCTTCTATTTTGTTCACACAGTCACTATTTTACAGCAAAACTCCTGAAACAAATGAGGTATTTATGGGAAAAAAAGAATCAGAAATCTAAACCAAGAAACCAGCATAATTAAAAATGGAAGGTAAGGACACTTTCTGGGACATAGTAATACAGTGAGAATGGGCTTCTATGTGCAGGCTGAGTAAAATTCTATCTGTATACAAATAAATGTGCTCTTTTAAAGTACTTCTTACAAAAATAAAAATATCTAAAAGTGTTTCCTACATTAAAAAAATGCAACATCCCCATGGAGAACAAAGATTAGTGTGTTGGCTTTTCCTTGAACTTGCATTCTTCCTGCCTCAGACTCCCAAATATCTGGGATTCCAAGCGTGCACTACTCTAAATGTTGTAATTAATATAAAGAATAAACAATGTTTCACACATGTGGAGCAATCTAAAATTTTAGCAAAGGATTCTCAGATAAGTTAAAAATCATTTAGTCTTGAAGAAAGTTAAATCTGGAAATTCATGGGTCTATGGGACAGGTACATAATTTGGAGTATAAAGGTAGAAATTCAAAGAAACTGGGAGACTTGGATCCTTCAGAGTTCATCTTAATTGAATCATGTATTTTGAGAAAGGTAGTGCCAAGATATGTTGGAAAAGTGACAAGGCCCAGTGCAATTGTGGAATTTGAATTTTATCATGCATTACTTCATAAATATAAATTGGACACCAGTGATGAGAGAAGTGAAATGAAAGTTCATCCACATTCTGTAGTTTAGAGATAAAATAGAGAGACACTAAAATGAAAACAAGAAAGCAATTAGGAAGCAACTATAGGTATCCTTGAGGGAAAGACCAGGAAGTGAAGAGGTTCAAGATACATTTTTCTGTAGGGTTCTGGCTGTGTAAATGTACAAAACAGCAGATTTTCTCTGGTGAGCAAACTCCCAGAGAATAACAGCCATTTTGTTTTCCACAACTGGAATATTTTGCAATTTATCCCAGGAATTAAGATAATCAAAATATACAAAGGTGTAAGATACCTAGTTGCCATGGAAATGCCCTCCACGAGAAGGCTCTATGCTAGAGTCTTGTTGTAGGAGCACTCTCCAATACCTTCAACCCCTCCCTTTCATCTTTCCCCATTCTGTGCTAATGGACTGTGCTCTTGACAGAGAGCACCCCTTTGTTTGTGATCTTTGGACCTGATTGGACCAAGAGTGTATTGAAGCTTCTATACTTTCTGGAATAAACGGTGTTTGTTTCCAGCTCCAGTATTTCTGCATCTCACTGGGGCAGAGCAGATATTTTACCTACACCTCAGGGTCTGGGGAGAGTGGCCCTGTGGATCACCACTGTCCAGAGAGACCCCATATTGTCTTCCTCCCTGAAGACCCCTTTCCTCGTCTCTCTGGACCTCAACTCGTCGAGTGGGCCCACACTGCGCCCCCCTTTAAAGCAATATCTTATCAGTCTCAACCTTGATCATAGGCACACAGCTCCTGGGAGTAAAGGAACTTGCTGGCTAGATAACTATAATGCTTCACCAAGTTCTGCTGCTTCTGGAGTTGCCTACCTAACAGTAACTTCAAACAATGGACTTTGAGATATACACAAAGCTCCTAACATTGCATACTATAATGGTAGAATGTAACTGTAAAATAAGCTGCATAATATTGCTGATTCTGTAACCTGCCTATTGATAAAATGAACAGTAATGTACTAATGATGCCAGTGATCTAAGTTAACCTATGGATATAAATACAGCTGGCAGCTCAAATGAGCAGCACTTTTTGTTTGTCATTGCCCCTTTTGATTTCTTTACATTTTTCTAACATAAAAAGAAACAGGTAATAGTGATTGGTTAGATGTGGAATATTAAATAGATAAAATAAAAAATAAGACAAACTGTTTGAAAACTGAGGCATCACTGAGGCTATCAATAGAAGCAATAAAGCTTGTTGGGATAGAATAACAAATTTGTTTTGCAGCATGCCATTTCCTATGTTACCATAAGTCATCTAAGAAATACGAAATAGGCAACTGGGTAAATGTGGCTGTAGTTTAAGGGAAAGATTTGACCTGGACAG
The DNA here is from genome assembly GCA_028644305.1 of Xerus rutilus. Lineage (NCBI taxonomy): Eukaryota > Metazoa > Chordata > Mammalia > Rodentia > Sciuridae > Xerus > Xerus rutilus. The sequence goes on along the minus strand of CM053399.1, from coordinate 67,975,169 downwards.
GATATTTTTCAATTGCCAAAATTTTTCAATTTTAGGACTTAGAATAGGTAACACAAAGTTTTTAGGGAGAAGAGTAAAGCTTTCAGGTAAAAACAATAGCATGTGAAATCCCTCTATTAATGCATCAGGTTGGGAAAAGTTAATGGTAAAAACTTAAGGAAAACAGGATGAACTTTTTAAAAAAAACAGGATCACGTGAGTTTTATAGAAGGAATAATTAGTAAGAATAGGAATTAAAATATGAGGATATAGCAATGAAAATTCTTGGTGAAAGAGAAGTGTACTTCAAAGGGTGCTCTTGGTGAAAACTGGTTCCAGTAAAGTGCTGGGAATGAAAGATTTGAGTGGAATTTGTGAAAGACTGAGTTTCACAAATAAGTGTGTGTGAGTACCCATGTGGTCAAGAAATACGCTTTGTTGAACATGAAAGTGTTAGCACAAAAACCAAATGAAAATGTTGCATTAATGGTGGATAGTTTTGTTTCAAAATTGTAGGAGTGCATAGCCATGTTTACAAATTGAAAGGAAATAAGAGAAAAAGGAGAGTGAATTAACACTGGAAGGCTGTTATTAAATAATGTCTGAGGACAGTGTAGAAGTCAGGGAAGAAATGGAATGTGCAGCCTTGGACAAGAGTCTGGGAAGCATGCCACTATAAACCTGGAAGGAAAATATTTAGGGAAGGTCTTACCTTATCCTATGAAGGGATATTTACTATTATATTCTGAACATGAAGAGTCAGTCTGTAAGCAAGATATTTGAAGATAAAGTAAATGGATTCAGTAATCAGGCAGTTCCAATATAACATAAGTTATTGATATATATTATTAACAATTAAATCATAAGTTACTATTTTTAATAAAATGTGGATGTGTGATAGAAAGTAATTGGAGGAAAGATTTTGTCTTCTAGTGCAATACAACAAATACATGAAGAATGGATAAGAGAAAAGTGCTCACTCACTATTTTTTTTTTTTAAGCAAATGTGGGCAGTTGGTAAATATAAGACAAAATGATAGATAACAAAACCTGGACAAAAACAGCCTGAATTCATGGTCCAGTGATTTCATTGTCCCTTCAAGGTTATGTGACTGAGGCAGAAGATAATCTGTGCTGACTATTGAAGGGTGTACCAAATTCTCTAGGAGGAAGAACATCATTTAGAGAAACTATAAAAGCAAAGCAGAGAGATTTTGAAAAAACTCTAGGCAAGCAAAAATAGGATATATCTAAAGTGGAGACTCCTATGAGAGATGTATGAGGAACTAAAGGAAATGTGCCATAAACCAGACATACATTTGCTTCAGGTAGGAACTGAGGAAGGGAGTCAAGGTTTACTGGGAAATAGGAACTTCACTCTCTTTGCCTTCTATCTTGTGTTTGGAAAGATACTTTCTCGTAATGTAGAGGGTATTGCCTTTTGAGGTAATAAGAAGCCAGGTAAGATTTTATTTATTCTGAAGAAAAAAATAAAAACTTTGTGGAAAAACAGGAGTAATCACTCAGAATGTAAAATTATATATTATTTGTATTGAGATTTGTTAATATTGGTTTTACCCTTAAAGAAGAGGTATTGGAACCCCATAGGGGATCTACACGCCTATAGGATAAAGACTGTATACTGACCATTCACATGCAGAGCGGAAGACCAACCAACTGAGCATTGTGCTGTGGCCCCCCATCTACCAACCGGCAGTTGTCCTTGCCTACTACAATCTAGAGCCAATAGCCAGGACCAGGAAAATCATCCCTGTGATCACTTCAGGCCTAGTTATACCAGAGGTGAGGTATTGGTAACTGGAAAGGACACTACAAGATTATATGGTAGAAACTGATACCTCAGATTGGCACTGCTAGAGAAGACACTTGAACAACATGAAAAAATGAATGAAGAAATGCCCCAAACAAACCAAGATGCTACAATAATAGAATCCACTGACAGCATGGTAGATGAGATGTCAGAAGGACTTCAAAACAATTAAAATGCTCTGTGAAACAGAATAATATGAGAGCAATTACAGGCAACAATTGATCACTCCAACAAAGAGATAAGAGCAAATACAGGGAGCAAAAGATTACTTCAAGAAAGAGAGACATTAAAAAAAAATCCTTTAAAATGGACACAATAAATCAAAAAATTCAATAGGAAGCATTACCAATAGACTAGATAGCCTAGAAGATAGAATCTCAGACAATGAAGACAAAATATCTAGTCTTGAAAATAAAGTTGACCACATAATGAAGATGGTAAGAAACCATGAACAAAACATCCAAGAATTATGGGATAACATCAAAAGATCAAACCTAAGAATTATTGGGGTAGAGGAAGGCACAGAGAAACAAACCAAAGGAATGCACAATCTCTTCAATGAAATAATATCAGAAAATTTCCCAAACATGAAGAATTGAAAAATCAAATACAAGAGGCTTATAGGACACCAAATGTGCAAAACTACAACAGATCTACACCAAGACACATTATAATGAAAATGCTTACCATACACAATAAAGATAAAATTTTAATAGCTGCAAGAGAGAAGGTACAGATTACATAGAGGCAGAAACCAATTCAAATTTCAGATATCTCATCCCAGACCCTCAAAGCCAGGAGATCCTGGAACAACATATACCAAGCTCTGAAAGAAAATAGATGCCAACTAAGAATCTTACATCCAGCAAAATTAATCTTCTAATTTGATGATGAAATAAAAACCTTCCATGATAAACAAAAGTTAAAAGAATTTACAATGAGAAAGCCTGCACTAGAGAACATTCTTGGCAAAATATTTCCTGAGGAGGAAATAAAAACACCAATGACAATTGGCAAAGGGAGGGACTACACTAATGGAAAACCCAATCAAAGGAGAAACAAAATCAAGTTAAAAACAAAAGTAAACCAGAATGAGTGGAAATACAGAAAATATTTCAATAATAACCCTGAATGTTAAGGGCCTAAACTCAATCAAAAGACAGACTGGCAGATTGGATTAAAAAAAGCCCCAACAATATGTTGTTTTGAAGAGACTCATCATAAAAAAAAGATGTCCATAGACTGAAGGTGAAAGGATGGGAAAAAACATACCACTCAAATGGACCAGGTAAACAAGCAGAAGTTTCCATCCTCATATCATATAAAGTGGACTTCAAACCAAAGTTAGTGAAAATGGATAAAGAACATTTCCTACTGCTTAAGGGAATCACATATCAGCAAGACATAATATTAAATATCTATGCCCCAAACAATGAAACATCCACATATCAAACAACTTCTCAATTGAGAATCAAATAGACCACAACACAATAATACTGGGTGACTTTAACACACCTCTATTACCACTGGACAGATCTTCCAAACAAAAACTGAAAAAAGAAATCATAGAACAATAATACAATCAATTTAGACTTAACAGACATATATAGAATATTCCATCCATCAATGAGCAAATACACTTTTTTCTCAGCAGCACATGGATCCTTCTCCAAAATAGATGTTATGTCACAAAGCAAGTTTTAGCAAATACAAAAAAACAGATACTACCCTGCACTCTATCAGACCATAATGGAATGAAGTTAGAAATCAATGATATGTTAAAAAATAGAATCTACTCCAACACTTGGAAACTAAATACACTATTGAATGGTGCATGGATAACAAAATTAAACTCAAAGTGGATCAAGGACCTGGGAATCAGACCAGAGACCCAACTCCTGATAGAAAAAATAGGCCCAAATCTTCATGTGGGATTAGGACCTTACTTCCTTAACAAGACTCCTATAGCACAAGAAGTAAAATCAAGAATCTGTAAATGGATGTAGTCATACTAAAAAGCTTCTTAGCAAAAGAAACAATCAAGGAAGTGAACAGAGCCTACATTCTGGGAACAAATTTTTGCCACACACATCAGAGCACTAATCTCCACTATAAAGAACTCAACACCAAAAAAACTAACGCCACAATCAATAAATGAGCTAAGGAGCTGAACAGACACTTCTCAGAAGATATACAATCGATCAACAGACATATGAAAAAATGTTCAACATCTCTAGCAATTAGAGAAATGCAAATCAAAACTACTCTAAGATTTCATCTCATGCAAGTCAGAATGGCAATTATCAAGAATACAAACAATAAGTGTTGGCAAGGATGTGGGGAAAAAAATGTACGCTCATACATTGTTGGTGGGAATGCAAATTGGTGCAACCAATCTGGAAAGCATTATGGAGATTCCTTAGAAAACTTGGAATGGAACCACCATTTGACCCAGCTATCCTACTCCTTGGTCTATACCCAAAGGACTTAAAAACAGCATACTATAGTGATGCAGCCACTTCATTGTTTATAGCAGCTCAATTCACAATAGCTAAACTGTGGAAGCAAACTTGATGCCCTTCAATAGAAGAATGGATAAAGAAACTGATATATACACAATGGAATATTACACAGCAATAAAAGAATAAAATCATGGCATTTGCAGGTAAATGGATGGAGTTAGAGAATATCATGCTAAGTAAGGCAATCCCAAAAAGCCAAATGCTGAATTGCCAGCGCCTGCGTCAGACCAAAGTGAAACCGAGTCGGTGAGGGAGCCGCAGATGAAAACACACACACACAACAATGATTCTGAAGAAATAGCAGCTCGAAGATTATTTCAGCACTCTGGGCTTATATATCTTTCCATCCCCCCGAGGGGCGTGGGAGGCGTGGAACTGCAGACCCAGGTGTGGAAAATGCTCAGGCTGCAAAACAAGCTCAAACCACAAGAACACGGGAGTTCAAGGAATGGTCAGCACCTGTGGCTTCTCTCAGAAATCAGGGTACAGCTGGTTCTGGTAAACAGAAAGTAGCCATGCACGCAAGAATGCTCTCACACTGAATGTTCTCTCTGATAAGTGAATGCTGACTCATAATGGGGGAGTGGATATGGGGAAAATGGAGGATATCTGATCAAAGGGGAGGGGAGGCATGAGGACAGTAAAGATGGTGGAATGAGATGGACATCATAGCCCTAGCTTCATGTAAGACTGCATATATAATGTGATTCTACATCACGTATAATCAGAGAAATGAAAAATTATTCTCTGTGTACAATGAATCAAAATGCATTCTGCTATCATGTATACCTAAGTATAATAAATAAAAATAAAAAAAATAAAATAAAATAATTTTGCTTTCCTTTTTAAGACTCTTTAAATGTAGTTTTTCTTCTTTGTAAAGAACTGGATGCAGTTTCCTATACTCAGTCTTGATCAGCTCTTCTCATAGATACATGTAGCACCGTAGGGACAGATTGTCTAGATCACATTTACAATATGACTTTATTCTCCTCCACTTAAACCTCTATTTTTGGCCAGTACCTTTTATCAGTATGTTACATACACTATAAATTTACATGCATCTATTTCTCAGAAATAGAAAATCCACTCCTCTTTTATCTTCATTCTTTTTCTATTCTTTACAAGTAAGCAAGGAATCAAAATGATCCTTCCCTCAAAACACTTTCATCCTCTTCATGAATTTGGGAAATATCTGAAGACATTTTGATTGATAATTTATTCTCCCAAATCTGAAAGTCTATATGTAAGTAATTAGAATTTATAGCTTAGTCATAAATCATTATATGCAATATTCTGATCTCTGGACTGTAAATGGATTTTTAATTTCAAATCTCACTATGACACTGCCTGGTCACTTGTTTGACCAAAAAAATTGAATATTATTTTCAGAATTAAAGCTTTCAGAAAAGGTATGCTTTATATCCTTACAACATGATGATAAATTGACTAATGGATAAATTTCTAGTGTGTACGTCTCAAGCTCAGTCTCAGGGATAAAGACTTATACTTACAATGCATGCACATATTATGTTGTTCTCTTCACTTAGATTTCTCTGATTTACTTGGATATTTTTCCATAATGATCTTATTTGCTTTAGGAGCTTCACCTGTAAGAGAAATATAAATTCAAACACTAGAGAAGCAAATAGATTTAGGTTATAAACTTACAAAGATAGAATCAAGGGATAAGATAATTTAAGGTAATTTAGTGAGAAGAAAAAAATAATGCTTCATTTTTGACCATTGATGATTATAAATTTTAGGGGATTTTACACTGCAAAATTTCAAAATGAAATACAGACATTTGCCTAGGGATAGTGATAATGATGAATAGTCAGATAGTGTGGCAATTTGCATCAGAATTTGGATTTCCTGATGCTCTACTCTGCTAATTGCAATGCACTTTATCCTATTTATTCCCTAGTGTTAGTAAATATGCATGTTATATAGAAACCTATTGCATTTTTCATTTTGGTCGCCAGTAACTCTTTCCAAAATGAGAACATTATAATGCCTTAAGTGTTAAAATCAAAATTAAAGTGACCATCTACTTTATTATGATCCCAGTGGAAACTAGCTCCACGAAGGCAGGTATGCTTGCATATTTTATTTATTGCTTACACCTTTAGTACTTAACTTCTTCCTTGATACTTAGAAAATTACTTAGTATGCAGAAAAGAATGGAGCAATCATCATTGAGATCCTCATCTTTGCTATAATCTCTTGGCTCCATCATTCTGTCTTCACAGTGCTCTCAGGTGTGTCACTTACCTGGTACTCCTCAGCAGCCCCTTCTACTGAAGGATGTCTGTGAGTTGTGTGCTCCTGAGAATTGGAACAGAGCAAATAGAGCAGGTTCTTGTCTTCCTCATGGAAAATCTTCTTTCTCTCCTTCTGGGTTACACACATATTTTCCTCAGAGCTCAGGAATTTACTGAGACTGGCTTGTCTGGCCATGGACATCAGATTCTTCATAAGAATATTGTTTTTGACATCTCCCTGATATGATGGCTCTCTGCACACAGGACAACAGGTAGGAGTTTGGGATTGTTCCCAAAAAAGGCAGAAACAGGGCCAACAAAATCTGTGCCCACAGCCTATCATGACTTGGTCTATAAGGTAATTCAGGCAAATGGAGCAGGTGAGTTCTTTCTGGAAAGCTTTTGGGATTTCTGAGTCCATTCTTCTGAGGGAAGAAAACCAGGAAAATTTATTCATATACCTTTGAAGACACAAAGATCTGAACAGAATTTTACTCAGGTTCTCATTGAATAACATACTTCTGCCTAGGGCAGAATAGATTTTCTTTTGTACATGACCAAATAGAATAATAAATAAATAACTCAAATAAAAACATTTATGACAATAGCTTTCTCTACCAAGTCTAACCTATTATCAAATACCTGTTCACACTGTGAAAAGATGTAATCATTTTAATCTACTCCAGAAAACAAAGCATCCTCTATAATTTTTATTTTGCTAAAAATTTGGGTTCTCGTTTCTACACTAGTTGAATTTCTAGGAATAGAAGGAATGAAATATTCCTAAAAATATTTTTGCATCTACAAGAACAAAATTACAAGTTATCTGGGAACTAATTTTTGAGTCCTTTTAAAATACATAGGAATAAGGGACACACAAATAAGGGATACACAACTAATAAAATTACATTAATTATCACCTTAAGGGTTGGAGTTGTGGATCAGTGGTAGAGCACTTGCCTGGCATGTGTGAGCCCCTGAGTTTGATGCTCAAACTATTTTGGATATTGGAATATTTGAATTTTGGATTTTTGAATCAGATGCTCAAGATGTTCTTTTCTGAAAGTAAAGTAAAATTAGGTCAGTGATCCTCAAACTACAGTGTCAGAAGTAACACATATACCTTGACCCTCCCAGCACAAGCATTTTTTATTGGCTATCTCTGAAAGAGGGCTCCAGAATTTTATTTTTCTAACATGTGCCAGCTGATGCTAATTCTACTGGGTGGGAACCATGACCTGAGAACCTCTTCTGTAAGCCGACGTTGTGAAAAACAAAATCATCCAAGAAAATGTGGTGCACACCTGTAATCCTAGTAACTCAGGAAGCTGAGGAAGGAGGATCATAAGTTCAAACCAGCCTCAACAATTTAGTGAGGCCCTAAATATATTAGAGAGCCCCTGTCTCAAAATAAAAATTGTTGGGCATGTAGCTTCATGGTAAAGTGAAGCTGGGTTCAATTCCCAGTACAGAAAAAGAAAAAAAAATGTAGATTAGTAGAGTTTAGGTATTAGAAATGAGAAAACATTTTTACTGCATTAATCTAATCCATGGGAAGAGCTTATTCTGAAAATCAAAAAGTAGCCCACTATCTTAAGAAATGGGTGCAGGAACTCTTTGGGAGAAAAAAAAAAACTGGTTTAAATCACCAGGAAGATTATAAAAAATGTTTTTCTCTCTCAAGATTTTATTGTTTTCACAACAAAACAAAAGGTGAAGATTAGAATCAGATGACTTCTTTTCCTATCTCCTTGCAGTTCAAATGCTTATATCTCTTTTCTTTTAAATCTGCAGGTGAGCTCACCACATTTAAGTCTAAGCACAATCTTCTATGTAGTTTTAGCCATTTTTCAGGAAATCAGCTTAACTTGCCCATCATAGCCACCTGCTTATGGTCATAATACCAGTTTTCCTGGGAATACATAGAGCATTTTCTCTTTGTACTGGGCTACTTTGTGGACTAGTGCTTGCACACTTCTTACAGAAAGTCCAGCTGGTTTTAGAAGCGTTTTTCATATTTGCCATAGCACCAAGACACAGAAAGAAAGAGACCAGGTGGGAAACAGAAATATCAAAGATCATTGTTTAAAGAAATATTTTTCTGCTAGGCATGGTTGTATATGTTTGTAAATCCAAGCAGCTCTGGAGGCTGAGGCAGGAGGATCACAAGTTCAGTTAGCCTGGGCAACTTAAAAACTAAAAATATGAAATGGGGCTGGGGATATAGCATAGTGGTAGACTACTCAGGTTGAATTCCCAGTAGTGTAAAACATTTTATTAATGTATTTTTTTCTTTTTTGAATACTCTTTACAGATTCTTTTTGGGAGGTTAGTTTATTGTGAATCTCAGCAAATTCCCATCCTTTAATGAAGCACTGCCTTAGGTGTTGAGACATCTTAACATTGGCAAAGCTCCTTCTGAAGAGAGATTTGCTAAAATAATTTTCAAAGGCCATCTAAGTAAGCCCTCTAATCAACTTAAAGACTTTACTTTCTAAAATTTCTTTTGTTGTTCTGTCAGTAAACAACATCTGCTGCATTTCTCAAGTGTATTGGAAACTTGCATAAATACTCCCAGTTTAATTGATATTTTGAATTGAGTCATATTTGTGTGTTTTTCTAATTCCTAGCATTAATTTTCATACAAATTGTTACTGAGCACTTTATTTGTGCTATCAATTATGAGGTCTTCCATGGAAGCTTAGAGGTTTCATTTTTATATCCTTTGAAAAATATCTCTGTCACAAAATATCACTCATTTTTATCAAGTTCTGTTTTCTCTAATTTCCTACCAGCAAAAATGTTTTTGGACATCTCTCTTGAAAGGATGCTAAGTAATCACAATTTCTACTAGAGACCAAAGTCCCAAAAGAAATACGAGTGGAATTTCATGATTTTTTCCTTTTACCCTGGATTATAATACTGTTTAACCTTACTTATTTGAAAATAATTTGTATAACAAGTGCAAATTATAAAATTTGAGATTTTCCACACCCTCAAATACGAAAATGATCTAAAGACTATGCTAATGAGTTTTATTTGATCAAAATTTTGTAAGTTTTCCAAAAATAGATGTCCTTTACATTTTATATTTAAAAGAGAAAGTTAAGATGGAATATCATTGTTATGGTTTGAATGTGAGGTACCCCCCAAAACCTCACATGTCACAATGCAAGAAGGTTCAAAGAAGAAATGTTGAGTTATGAGAACCTTAACACAATTAGTGAAATAATCACCTGATAAGATTGAGTGGTAACTGAAAACAGGTGGGGTAGGCCTGGAGGAGGTGGGTATTGGGGGTGTGTCTTTGGGTTTATATTTTGTATCTGGATAGTGAAGTCTCTCTTTCTGCTCTCTGATCATTATGTGAGGCGCTTCCCTATGCCACACTCTTCTGCCGAATGTTCAGCCTCACCTTGCTTCCCAAGGAATGGAGTCTGCTGTCTAGGGATTGAGACCTCTTAAATTGTGAGCCTCAAAGAAACTTTTCTTTCGGGGCTGGGGTTGTGGCGCAGTGGTAGCGTGCTCGCCTAGCATGCGTGAGGCACTGGGTTCGATCCTCAGCACCATGTAAAAAATAAAAAAATGAAGATATTCTGTCTGCCTACAACTAAAAAATAAATATTTAAAAAAAAAAAAAGAAACTTTTCTTTCTCTATAGTTGTTTTAGTTGGGTTCTGTTAGTCACAGCAGTAAAAAAGCTGACTAAAACAATCACTTTTTGTATTATTCATTTGTTACAATTGTCACATAATTCTACTGATTAAATTATGGAATATAAATTTAAGCCAAAACTTATTCTGTATTTCTGAAGAGGTTACCAATCAGAAAAATCAGGCTACAAAATAAGTGTTTGGGGTTACAAACCCCATAATCCTCAAATGTTTTTATTTATTTATTTTAGTACTTTTCTTTTTTCTTTCTTTATTTAAATTTTTCCAACGGGAATTGAACCTGAGGGAACTTAACCACTGAACCACATCCCCGGGTCTAATTGTTTTTTTTTTTTTTTTTAAATTTTGAGAAATAGTCTTTCTGAGTTTCTTATGCTAAGTTGCTGAGGCTGATTTTGAATTTGCAATCCTCCAGCCTCAAACTCCTGAGCCACTGGGACTAAAGGCAAGCACCACCTAAGTGTTTTTTTGTTTGTTTTAGTTTTTGTTCATTTGTTTTGGTACTGAGTTGTTTTGCTACTGATGTACACCCATAGCCCTTTAAAATTTTTCTTAATTATTTTGAGACAGGGTCTCACTAAGTTGCTTAGTTAGGGCTTCACTAAATTGCTGAGGTTGGCCTCAAGTTTGTGATTTTTCTGTCTAAGCCACCTCAATTTCTGGGACTACAAGCACATTCCACCATGTCAGGCATTTATTTATCATCTATGTATGTATTTATTTATTCATTTATTATTTTTGTTACTGGGGACTGAACTCAAAGGCACTATACCATTGAGCTGCATCCCCAGCCCTATTTATTAATATTATTTTTCATTTTGAGACAGAACCTCACTAAATTGCTAAGTCTGGCTTTAAATTTGTGATCCTTCTGCCTAAGCATCCAGAGCCACTGGATTGCATGCCAGAGCCCAATTTCAATGACATATTCTTTATTGTTTACTTAAAGGGTAATGTGTATACTCTTGTCCTGGAGTCAGTATTTACTTGAAGATTTTTTACCTTGTGATTATCATCCCCTTACTCCTGAATTCCCCAGTCTCTGTAACCACTCCCATTTTATGTTACCATCATTATACTCTCAGCTTCTATAAATTTGATTTAGATTCCACATATAAGTAAAAACATGTGATATTTATTTTTGTGTATCTGGCCTATTTTACATAGCATAATGTTCTCTAGGTTCATCCAGTTGTTGGAAATGACAGAACTTCCTTCTTTGTAATGGCTGAATAGTTCTTTGTGAATCTGTACCCCATTTTCTTTAACAATTCACCTGTTGGTGGACATTTATATTTATTTAATAGCTTGGATACCATGAACAGTGGTGCATTTAGCATGAGCATGGCAGGACAGACATCTCTTGAAAAATGATTTCAAACATTTTTGCTACACAGAAATGGTATTGCTGAATCATGGTCATTCTCAGAGAGGAGAGATACTTTTTATTTTTTGAGATCTATTGCACAGCATAGTAGATATAGTTAGCAAAAATTGCTGAGAGCAAAATTCAAATGGCCTCACCCACAAAAATTTGCTTGATTTAATTATTGTACATTGTATTCATAAATTATAACATCACTTTCTGCTCTATAAATGCATACAATTGCTAAATGTCAATTTACAATAATGTTTTAAAAATCACATTATTTAGAACATTTTATTTTTTTCACTGCAAGTAACAATGTATGAAAGATGGATTTAGTATTGCTTAAAACAGTTTTGTTTGTTCTTTTTCTTATTACTATTTGAGGAAAGAGTTTCACAGACTTCCTGTTGTTTGAAGTACTGAATGTAATAGAGTCACAGACATAGGGGTGGAGGGAATGAAGATCTATACAACCTCAGTATAAGGTATCTTTGCATTAGATTCTTAGGGCTCCTGTAAAACCTGATCATAAAAGGAGTAGTTTAAAACCAAAGTAGTATTTTCTTTTTTATTCCCTCCCTTTTTTGTTTTTTTTTAGCAGTGGGAATGATTGAATCCAAGGCCTCATTTGTATCAGGGAACAAGTCTACCACCCAGTCATTCATGTAAACATTACCATTTTTCCTCCTGCCCTCTCCAGGAAACTTGCATTTTTATGAAACAATAGAAACCTGCACTCTATTTTTACTTATTGCAGTTTTCCATTTGCAAATGACATATTGATATAGTCAGTGTCTCTAAGTTACCCTGGCTAGCCTGGAACTTGGCATCACCCTGCCTCAACCTCCCCAGTAGCTGGTATTGCAGGCATGTGCCACCACGCACAGGTAACCAATGTATTCTTTGACAAAAATAGAGGATAAAATATTACAAATTGAAACTGTGAGCTGGAGCTAGGCATGGTAGTGAAAACTTGTAATCCCAGTCACTCTAAGTCCTTAGCAAGAGGATCACAATTTTGGGGCTAGGCTCAGCAATTTATCAAGCAATGTCTCAAAAGGTTTTAAAAGTCTGGGGACATAGTGGTAAAGTGCCTGTGGATTCAATCTTCAGTACTGAAAAAAATGTGTGTGTATATATATATATATATATATATATATATATATATATCAACGATAAAACTTAAAGGGATTCTCAAAAATTTGTTATCATTGAAATACCCAAGGAGACTAATCTTCTGGATATTTTATTGTATATGTTTTTTGTCTTGTCTATGTATATCCATAATATAAAAATATTCTCAAAATTAACTTGTATTTACTTATTTTTCTTTTGTTTTATTGTGCTACTGGGGATCAAACCCAGGAGCAGTCTACTTCTGAGCTACATTTCCTACCCTTTTTATTTTATTTTGTTGCAGGGTTATGTACACTGACCTTGTATTTATAATCCTTGTGCCTCAGTCTCCCAAAATAACTTGGTTAAAAGTCATGCACCACTGTCTCTGTCTGCAATTTACTATTTGTTGAAGCTAATTATTTATTCAAACTGTATTCCCAGTGACTTAGGAGATGGAGGCAGGAGGATTCCAAGTTTAAGGCCAGTCTCAGCAACTTAGTGAGACCCTGTCTTAAAATAAAAAATAAAAAATGCTAGAAATGTGGCTTAGTGCTTACACGGGCCAGGTGCCCTTGGGTTCAATCTCTGGTACAGGGGGGAAAAAAAAACTGATATGGCCAAATAGTCTTTGTTCATATGTCATTGTTTAAATTAAGATATCTTTTGGCCAATTTAAGTATACTCAAATTGCTTTCAACAAGATTATTATTTTTTTATTTTAGTGCCTATTTCATATTCTTAAATTCAAAACTAAATCAATCAGAATGCCAGATATTTGAGTGTCTACTTTTACTTTTCTCAAACTACCCACCATAATTATTGGTATTTTGATTTTCAATTCTAAAGACAGCTAGAAATTGGCCAGGAGTAAAAAATATTTAAATGGCTATGATGAAAGTGAAGATGATAAAAGATCCTAGATAATAATGAAGAAAGGGCAGAAATTAGTGAGAAAGGGAAAGATTCATGTTCAAATATCATATTGAAATATTATCAGATATAGAAACAGAATTGGGAGAATGTAGGGTCATAGAAACTTAGCCACAAATTTATTTGCCTGTGGGTATTTTTTAATAAATCACAGAATGAATGGAAGTGTGATTTAGAGGTAGACAGCCTGCCTTGGGTTCTATTCTCAGAGAGAGAGAGACAGAGAGAGAGGGAGGGAGGAAGAGGGAGAGGGAGAGACAGACACACCAGCACAAAGAGATGTTTGTAATGTATTCAGGAGATTACAAAAGGAGTTAAACGGATCAGGGATGGACTTAATCTTTTGTTTTTATGCTAATCCATCCTACAGAAACCTAATCAGGGTGGGGCTTTAAGTATCTTAACTAATATAAAATCTTCCCAAAGGGAAATTTTGTTCTCTTCAGAGGCATTTGGAGTTGATTAGACTGTGGAACCCTCAGGAGTATACAAGTGTCATCCAGAGAACCTGGAAGACACAGAACACCTGAGTCAGTTGGATGGATTTTCATGCGAACACTGATAAGACCAATTATAGAAACTTCAGGTGAGTTCAGAGTTCTCAGGAGATGAACTCATATTTTCTCCCTTAATTTTTTAAAACTTCAGTTGTCAGAAGCCTCAAGATTTTCCAAACAGATGCTAGAAGAAGCCTATTTAATAAATATCCTGTAATTATTTTCAGTTCATGCTTGAGCTACAGAATTTTAACCTATCATTATTTTGAAATGTAGAAATGAATGTGTTTTATGTTTCATGTGTATCCAAATTGTGAATTTATGAAAAAAAATCTTTGTCATGTAGTTTTATTTTGGGCATGGAACCTAAACTTATTTGGAAAATATTGAAGAATGTGCAAAATGCTGTTTACAGGAATTTAAGGTTACAGCTTTGGTCTATGAAGTGCCCCGTGGCAATCCAGAATCTGATGATGGCTGTGGAGGATAATATTGGTGAAACAATGAGGTACCAGAAGTGAGGGGGTTTTAGTATTGTGGATTAGAAATTAGAATTTTGATTATGTACTGTAATTTATCTTCAAAGCACAATGTATTGGATAACACCAGTTGCCATTTAAACTTGGAGTTTGCATATTTCCAAATGTGGATGACTTTTTGGATAGTGAGTCTGATATAAATTTTGGGTGCCTTGCTCTTAAACACTTTTCCAATGTTAATTTTATACATCTGTTTGAGTACAAAAATTTGAAATATATCCTATACTATATTAATTTTTAATAATCATCAGAAAATAGTTGGAGGTTTAAAACAAACAACTTTGTTTTCTTGGAATCATTTCAGAGTAAATTGTGACCATAAACATAGGGTATGGAATTATTTTTTTCTTTCATTTTTCTTCTTTCTTGGGACAATGTTAATTTTATCTCAATTAAATAGAATTCAGGAAAACAAATGCCAGTTTACTCACTCAACAAGCTTAAGATAACAAAAAGGATCTGGAGACAGAGAAAAAAGATTTGGCAGAAGCAGCCTGGGTTAGAGAGGTAGAGATTTTAAATACAACAAGTGCAGCATATAAAAAACAAGCATGAATTCCATTTCAGAATTAAACAATCTTCCATTTACATTGTTAGGTCCAAACTATTCAAGAAGCATATTGCAAGTGAGGTTTTATTTTTTTCATTAACACCTAATAAAAGAAAGTAACTTTCTTTATCTTTTTCTTTGGAAATATAGTATCATATGTACTACGGGACTATTAGAAATGATTTATCTGCTGAGTTGTGAGACTGATGGAGTTTGAGCTCCTGTTAAGGTGTTTGCACAATTGATACTTTTAAAGTGGCCCAGAAAGAAATCTCAAAATGGCATCACATCACCGCTGAGGAGGCTAGTCAGATAAAAACATCCTGAGGCTACTGCAAAATATGGATAATAATGACCAATGTAATGACAGAGAAACATTAAAGACAACCCCGTCACATCTGGACTGGGAAATATAGCTTTTAAGCATTTCTCTGCAGAAATGTGCAAAGACAAATGGTTAGAGATTTCTGGTAAATTGAGAAAGTTACTTACATTGAAAGAATTAGTTCTGAAATCCCTAAAATGTGTTAAAAAAATTCATAAAAGGCAAAATATGTGAGAAATATCCAGACTTCCCCCAAAAGCCTCTGACTGCTTATATCCACTTTTATAAGGAGAAGTGGGCCCAGTATTCCCAAGAGCACCCTGAGCTGAAAAACCAGGAGTTGACCAAGGTCCTGTCTGAGAAATATAAGCAGCTCCCAGAACAAATCAAGCAGAAATATATTGAAGATATCCAGAAGGAAAAATGGGAGTTTGAAAAAAATACTCAGAGAAAATCACTCTGATCTAGTCACTCCAAGACATGTCTATAAGAGCTGTCAAACTGAAACCCCAAAGGAGTTACAAAAAAAGTGAAAATTTTTGAGATCTGTTCCAGAAACCAATGGATTTTCCAAGAGGGTAAAATTTTATGAAGAGTCCAAGAAGCCTCCCATAAATGGGTAACACAAACTTTACCAAGATTCATGACTGAGTAGGTAGCTTCACATTTGTCCCTGCGGGCACATGGTAGACACTGGGAGGTGCTGGCAGTGCTTCCCACAGAGCATGAAGGAGCAGTGTAAGAGAAAGGCTGTGGAGCTGCAGAAACAGCACAGGGTAGACCTGGACATCTGGCTCAGGGGTTTGTCACCAAAGGAATATGCTGCATAAAAGAGACTAGCTATGGTAAGCATAAGAACATGACCAAGACTGAAGGCCTAAATCCCAAGGTCAGAGAAATGGCCTCATGGTCCCTATCAGGTGAGAGCCTGCAAGAAGGCCTTGGATAGAACCAGGGGCTGAAGTCTCTAGATAGGGACACACTGGAGACTTCTCAGATGCCATCAACCATCAACCATCATCCCTCACCAGGATCAAAAGAAAATAAGAAGTAAGATTTCAAAGAGTATGAATGAAATGACTCCTCAGATTTCAGCAGTGGACATGAAGATGGAGATGGTGGCAGTTGCTCTAGTTCATTTCCCTAGGAGAATTCTCAGACTTAGACTCCATGTGAGCTTTGTTCATATTCTAAATTGTTATGGTCTTGTCTGAGAACTATAAGCAATACAAGGAGGGAATCCATGTTGGAAAGAAGGGAATTTGGAGCACTATTTTCTATACTAGTTTCATAAACCTGGGAAAGGAAGACCCTTCTGAAAGTTTAAATGTCAGTGTTATCAAGTGGAATTCTACCAAAATAAAACTGTAAGACGACAAAACGAGATAATTGGTCTTTGGAAGGCACACAGGACTAGAATGAGTATTCCTGAACTAAATTGTGCTTCCACTTTCTGGCTTTCAGTGATGATAGGAGGATACCCATGTATTTGTGCCTCCCCTGTTCTGTAAATTTGTCCTTCAGGATTTTTGTTGTACATCTGAAATGAGGACTATTGTATGGTGGGTAGGGTAGATGCCTTAAGAAAGTCAACCAGTCCTGGTATATCTTTTCTACTTGAAAGTAGGCAGAGTTATGCAGGCAGAAATATCTCTATGTTATAGTTAACAGTCCTCAGTGAGACTTTTGTCACTAATTTTTAAAAAATTGAAATTAAATTTAATAAAAATACTTTATCTATTTTGTTTGAATAAGTTGCTCCATAGAATCAAAGTCTTATAACTTTGGGAACAGTTTCTATAAGTGATGTCTGAATTTATTCTGAATAGAAGTTCCAAATCCTTTCTACTGACCTGGGTAAGGGAATTGCACCTTTAGTACTTAGGGTAGATAATTACACAGATATAGACATGATAAACACGCTACTCTGACTTTACCTTTTCTGACTTGAGTTTATGCACCAGTGTCACAATGCATTAATTATGTTGGTTTAGTAGTATTTTTGAAAATATATGTAAGTCTAGGAACTTCTTATAATTTCCCTTAAACATTTCTTGCTATTTTCATATTTTATTTTAATAAATATTAGCATTATAATAGGTCAATCATATTTATATGAAAAACTGAGTTCTGAGTATTTAAATTTTTCTTTAAGAATAATTTTCAGATGATAGTGGCAATATTTATAATCATATTAGCTCTGCCATCTTTTTACTACTAAATATGTTGTATGAATATCCAGAACAAGGTTAAGCTACAGCAGTGATATTGTTTTTGAATTTATTTCTGACTTTCAAGCTAAGGCTTACTGAATTTTTAACCGTTAAAATATGCTGATACACACATTTGGAATAAATTAGGACATATTAAGAAAATGTCTATTTTCTTAATCAGTTTTAATATATAGTGTTTACTCATTTGTCAAATACTTTTATTTATAGAGTGACTTTTTCTTAGTGCATCAGGCAGATTTCTCCACAGAAATACAACTCACATACAGGCAGAGAGAGATTGCTTTATTATGAGAAACTAGCTCACACATTTATGGAGTTTGAGAAGTCACAAGATCTCCTATATGAAAACTGTACCCTCTGAAAAACTAGTGCTAGAATTTTGTCTGAGTTTGAAGACCTGAGAAGCAGAGAAGCCAGTAGGTAAATCAATTACAAGATAAATAGAATGCAGTGTCTTAACTCAGGCAGTTGGGAAGAAAAAGTAAAACCTTTCATCATTTGGTTTTTGTTCTACATATTACCTTAGTGGTTTGGCTGGTGCTCATTCATTTGATGGAGGGAAATATACTGACTCCACCAATTCAAGTTGACACATAAAACTGTCACACTTAGTATGATTAGTAAAGGAAATTGAGTTAATGACATGTTACTCTAATTCATTTGTCACAATTCAGAAATGAGCCCCCTTGGTTTAAAAATTAAGTGGAGTTTATGCAATTCTTTCAGCCATTTTTATGATGGTAATATTACATATAGACAGTGCTCCTGAATATTAAACTTACTACCTCTTATTTTTCACATTTTATAATCTAGATTTGTATTGATATTTCCCCCAGAGTAATAAAATTTAAGGGGAATGGGAAATTTGACTTGTACTAAATATTTACCTAAATCCTAAAGATGACTGTCATTCTCTTCTCTAGAAAATTGAAAGAAAAATCTCTCACAACCTTGTTCCATACAGTCTGGACTGGATTAACATGTATCCTCTTTCACTTTGCAGGAAATAGGAAAAAGAACTAAGTGACAAATTCACAATTCTTCCCCTAGTTGTTGTAATGAGCACAACACTCAAAAGACCAGAAAATGGGCAGGTACCCCTTCTTCCAGTGATGACTAAGCTGAGTCTTAAGGAAATAGTAAATCCAAAAGGGTAAAGAGAAAAAAAGAAGAGTTATTTGGTGAATATGTTTTTCCTTGGCAATGATACCACAAAAATATCCAATTGTCCACATTCTTTGCATTCCACATTCAGTGTTATTTCCTCCCCTTTTCTCCATTGGCACAGTGAATGTGACCAGTTCTCTCAATGAACAATCATAATGTGGACCCCAGGAAAGGAATCGTAAGGCTCAAACTGTAGTAGAATTTCTTCTCTTTTTTCTGCAAGTTCCTAGGGCACAAGCAATAGCAAAACTTTATTTTTCACATTACAAGGAAGGAGGATTTGGTATGTTACCTGCATGATAGACCAATTTTTCCATTATATCTTCTGCATTTCATTAACACTATCTTTCCTAGATCAATTTAAAATGGTCATACGTACAGAAAATGGTAAAAACATTACACTTTAAGTTAAGAGGAATCAAACATTTACATTTTTAAAAAAATAAATTTGTAATTACTAAGGCAAGCATGCAGAATTCAGACTATAAAACAATGCAAGGCTTGATTGGCCAAAAGCACTAAAGGGAAGATGGATTGAAAGATGCTGAATAAAATAAATGAGTTAGAACCTTAAATACTTCAGAAATGAGCAGACCCACACACTTTTATAAATGAGGAGACTGAGCAGACAGAAACACACATGGAGATAACAGGGTGCACAAAGATCTAACTCTTGGTGCTTTTTCTAAAAAAAATATATTTATTCTAATTAGGTATGCATGACAGCAGAATGCATTTTGATTCATTGTACACAAATGGAGCACACTTTTTCTTTCTCTGGTTATATACAATATAGAGTTACAACATAAGTGCAGTCATACATATAACTGGAGTATTTTTGTCCATCTCATTCCACCATCTTTCCTGACCCCATGACCCAAGCCTGTTTTTCCCTCTCTTTTGACTAAAGTTTCTTCATTCTTTCCATGCCCCCTCCCCCATTATGGATCAGTATCCACTTATCATAGAGAACATTTGGCCTTTGGTTTTTTGGAGATTGGCTTACTTCATTTAGCATCATCCAACTCCATCCATTTCCCTGCAAATGTCATAATTTTATTCTCTTTTAATGCTGAGTAATATTCCATTGTGTATATATACCACAGATTTTTTTTTTTATCCATTCATCTATTGAAGGGCATCTAGGTTGGTTCCACAGTTTAGCTATTGTGAATCAAGCTGCTGTAAACATTGAAGTGGCTGCATTACTGTAGTATGCTATTTTTAAGTCCTTTCAGTATAGATCAAGGAGTGGATGGCTAGGTCAAATGGTAGTTTTTTCGAAGCTTTCTAAGGAATCTCCATACTGCTTTCCAGATTGGCTGTACCCATTTGCAGTCCCACCAACAATGTATGAGTGTACCTTTTCCTCCCCATCCTCACCAACATTTGTTGTTTGTATTCTTAATAACTGCCATTCTGACTGGTGTGAGATGAAATCTTGAGTAGTTTTGATTTGCATTTCTCTAATTGCTAGAGATGTTGAACATTTTTTCATATGTTTGTTGATCAATTGTATACTGAGAAGTGTCTGTTCAGCTTCTTAGCCCATTTTTTGATTAGGTTGTTTGTTCTTTTGGTGTTAAGTTCTTTGAGCTCTTTATATATCCTGGAGATTAATTGTCTATCAGATGTGTGCATGGCAAAAATTTGCTTCCAGAATATAGGCTCTCTGCTCATCTCAATGATTGTTTCTTTTGCTGAGAAGAAGCTTTTTAGTTTGAATACATCCCATTTATAGATTCTTGATTTTACTTCCTGTGCTATAGGAGTCTTGTTAAGAAGTATGGTCCTAAGCTGACATGATGAAGATTTGGGCCTACTTTTTCTTCTATTAGGCACAGGGCAGAGACACATTCTTTTAAATTGGACATTCAAGCTAGACATAGGGACACACAACTCTTAAGTACAGTGTTTTGGGAAACAAGGTCAGTAGGATCACAAGTTCCAGATCTCTGCAAGACTATCTCAAAAAAAAAAAAAAAAAAAAAGTGAAGTCCTAGGGGTAGAGTATCCTTGGATTAAATCCCTAGTACCACAAAACAAATAAATGTGTGTATTTACCTGAAAAGCATACATTTTCTGCACAATGAAAAATAAAACAGCAATTATGATTTTATAAATATGTCTATGTAAAATATTTAATTTTAAGAATGGAGAATTAATTCAACCTTGTGTCATCATCTTTCTGAAAAAACTTCTAGTCAAATGTAGAATAGAAAATATGTTGTCTTTACTAAGACATGCAAACTCCATACTTCTCCAAGGTGGCTCCAAAAGGAGAATCTCAGTAAGATGAAGGTGATTTATTTTGAATTTTACCTTTGTTGTTGTTGTATCGGGGATTGAACACAGAAGTGCTCAGCCACTAAGCCACATGCCCCACCCTTATTAATATTTTTTTTTCAAGACAGGGTCTCATTAAGTTGCTGACACTAGCTTCAAACTTGAAATCATTCTGCTTCAGCCTCCCAAGCTGATGAGATTTTACATGTTCACTACCATATTCAACTGAATTTTACCTTCCTTTGATATATTTTGACCTGCTATTTTGCAGGTCAAAAAATAGTGTAACTCTGATCTTATCATCTTTCTTTCAAAGTAAACTCCAAACTGACATTTTTAAGCTGAGCTCTGCTCAAGTGTGTCTATTGGCTTATGGGAGAATATTAGTTGGAGGGGAAGAAAAAAACACCTAAGACTGACCAAAATCTACATAATTAGGTTTTCCGGGTTTATCTTTTATACTTTCAGTTGATATTTTACTAATACCAGTTTAGTATTCTTGTTCCTGGATGGCCCTTAAGTGAAATGTCCCATCTTTACTTCAAACAGCATTTATAGACACCCTTTTTTTTTTTTTTTTTTTTAAATATTTTTTTAGTTGTAGATGGACACAATGTCTTTATTTTATTGCTTTGTATGTGGTGCTGAGGATCGAACCCAGGGCCTCACGCATGCGAGGCAAGCGCTCTACCGCTGAGCCACAATCCCAGCCCTTATAGACACCCTTTAATCAGTTCAATCTTGTTAGGACCTATGTGTTCAGAAATTTAAGATTTTCCAATTTATTGGCATATTATTTTTCAAAATATTCCATAGTGATCCTTTGAATTTCAGTGGCATCTGTTGTAATGTTTCCATTTTATCTAATTTTATTTATTTTGGTATTTTATTTTTCTTTTGATTATTTAGATAAACTTTGTCAACTGTTTACATTTTCAAAGAACTAGCTATTTGCTTTATATATGTATTGTATTGTTAGTCTCTATTTTATTTATATGTGCTATGGTCTCTATTATTTCTTTCCTTCTAGTGATTTTATGTCTGATTTCTTCTGGTTCTTCTAAAGCCTTGAGGTGTGTCATCTCTTAAGAGATCTGATGTTTGTCCTTTCAGTTTTATTTAACAGGTTCTAGTGCCATTTTGCAGAAGGTGGGCTGATAGGGGGTGAAAATTTTAAGTAGTTCAAATGCAGCCCATGAAAGGCAAACATAAATGTCAATTCAGAAGGACAGTTTTATATATACATTTTTAACTGTAAATTAACTATGCTAGGGACAAATTGCTAGAGGGATGTAATGATTTTTCCTTACTTATCCCATGAATGAGAGTAACTTTCCTTCTTTCTCTGCTTAATCTGAAATCAAACTACAGAAATTATGGAAACATGTTTTTTATTCTAGTTAGTTATACATTACTAGAATATATTTTAACACACCACACATAAATGGAGTACAACTTTTCATTCTTCTGGTTGTACATGTAGAATCACATCACTCATGTAGTCATTTATGCACATAGATTTATTCTACTATCCTTCCTATGCCCTTACACTCTCCCTTCATTCTCCTCAGCCTAATTTGAAGTACCTCTGTTCTTCTCTACCTGCTACCACCCTTATTGTAATTTAGTATCCACATATCAAAGAAAACATTTGGCCTTTGTTTTTGGGGGAAGGATTGGCTTATTTCAAGTAGCATGATATTCTCCAGCTCCATCCATTTCCATAAAATGCCATAATTTCATTGTTCTTTAAGGCTGAGTAATATTCCATTGTGTATATATACCACATATTCTCTACCCATTTACCTGTTGCAGGACACCTAGATTTGTTCCATAGTTTAGCTCTTGTGAGTTGAGCTTCTATAAACATTGATGTGGCTACCTCACTATAATATACTGATTTTAAGTCCTTTGTGTGTACACCTACGAGTGGAATAGCTGGGTCAAATGGTGGTTGCATTTGATGTTTTCTGAGAAAACTCCCTACTATTTTCCATAATGGTTGCACCAATTTGCAGTCCTTCTTGCAATGTATAAGTGTACTTTTGTCCCACACCCTTACCCACCTTTGTTGCTTGTATTCTTGATAATTGCCATTTCAACTAGAGTGAGATAAAATGTTAGAGAAGTTTTGATTTACATTTTTATAATTTCTAAAGATGAACATTTTTTCATATATTTGTAGATCAATTGTATATCTTCTTCTATGAAGTTTATGTTCAGTTCCTTAGCCCATTTATTGATTGGGTTGTTTGTTTTTATTGTGTTAAGTGTTTTGAGTTATTTATATATGATGGGGATTAATGCTCTATCTGAGGTGAGTGTGGTAAAGATTTTCTCCCATTCTATAGACTCTCTCTTCCTGTTATTGACTGTTTCCTTTGCTGAGAAGAACCTTTTTGGTTTTATGTCTTCTACTTTATTGATTCTTGATTTTACTTCTTGTGCTTTAGGAGTCTTGATAAGGAAGTCAGATCATAAGCTGACATGGTAAAAGTTTGGGCACAATTTTTCTTCTAGTAGGCTCAAGGTCTCTAGTCTAGTGCCTAAGTTTTTGATCTAATTTATTTAAGTTCATGCAGGGAGAGAGAGATGGGTATAATTTAATTTTTTTACCTGTGGATTTCCAATTTTCCCAGCACGATTTATTGAAGAGGCTATCTTTTCTCCAGTGAATGTTTTCAGCACCCTGTATTTATGAGGGCTGTATTATGATGGCTTGTCTCTGTGTCTTCTATTGTGTACCATTGTTCTACATGTCTGTTTTGGTGTCAATAACATGCTATTTTTGTTACTATGTCTCTGTAGTATAGTTTCAATTCTGGTATTGTGATGTTTCCTGCCTTACTCTTTTTGCTAAAGATTGCTTTGACTAATCTGGGTCTCTTATTTTGCCAAATAAATTTCATAGTGGCTTTTTCTAGTTATATGAAGAATGCTGTTGGGATTTGAATAGGAATTATATTAAATGTATATTACACTTTTGGTAGTATGGCCATTTTGACTATATTAATTCTGCCTATCTAGGAGCATGGGAGGTCTTGCCATTTTCTAAGGTCTTTTTCAATGTCTTTCTTTAATGTGTTATATTTTTTTATTATAGAGGTATTTCACCTCTTTTGTTAGATTGGTTCCCAAATATTTTATTTTTTGAAGTTATTGTGAATGGGGTAGTTTTCCTACTTTCTCTTTCAGTATATTCATCACTAATATATTTGACTTATGAGTGTTGTTTTTATATCTTCTTATTTTGCTGAATTCGTTTGTTAGTTCTGGAAGTTTTGTGGTCAAACTTTTTGGATCTTCTCATTATAGAATCATGTCATCAGCAAATAATGACAATTTGAGTTCATCTATTCCTGTTAATATCTCTTTAGTTTTTCTCCTAATTAATCTGGCTAGAGTTTCAAGGATGTTGTTGAATAGAAGTGGTAAAAGAGATCTTTGTCTTGTTTCAGTTTTTAGAGGGAATGCTTTCAATTTTTCTTCATTTAGAATGATGTTTGCCTTGGGTTTAGCATATATAGCTTTTACAATTTTGAGTTATTTTTGTAGTATTCTTAGTTTTCTCAGTGTTTTGAACATAAAAATGTGCTGTATTTTTTCAAGTGCTTTTTCTACATCTATGGAGATGATCATATAATTCTTGTGTTTAAGTCAATTGATGTGATGAATTACATTTATTGATTTCTGTATGTTGAACCAACCTTACATCCCTGGGATGAACCCCACATGATTGTGGTTTACTATCTTTTTAGTATGTATTTGTATGCCATTTGCCAGGATTTTATTGAGAAATTTTGTATCTATGTTCATCAAGAATATTGGTCTGAAGTTTTGTTTCCTCAAAGTGTCTTTGGTTTTGGTATCAGGGTGATATTAATCTCATAGAATGAGTTTGTAAAGGTTTCCTCCTTTTCTATTTCATGGAATCCTTTAAGGAGTATTGGTGTAAATTATTCTTTGAAGCTCTTCTTGTGCATTCCTTTGGTTTGTATACCTGTGCTGCCTTCTATTCCAGTAAATCTTAAATTTGGTCTTTTTATGTTATCTCATAATTTTGGAAGTTCTGCTCATGGTTTCTTACTATCTTCTCTGTATTGTCAAGTTTATTTTCAAGATTATGTATTTTTTCTTCATTGTCTGAGTTTCTGCCTTCCAAGTATCTAGTCTGTTGATGATGCTTTCCATTGACTTTTTATTTTAGTTTATTAATTCTTTCATTTTGATGATTTCTGCTTGATTTCTCTTCATAATCTTTTTATTGATCTTTCACTTTCTGAAATTTTCCTCTGATTTCACTGCTTTTATCATCCTTTGTGTCATGAATCAGTTTAACTATGAACATTATAAACTTCTCTGACATTTCTTCTAAGGTATTATCAATGGATTCTATTAGAGAATCTTGATATATTTGAAGTGCTTTGTTCCCTTGTTTCTTCATGTTGTTTTTGTGTTTTCCCATCTAGTGGTATAGATCTGAGTCAGTACACCTTCTACCCTGTGATATTATAGTGTTCCTGAAGGTTTCTAGTACCTCACTTTTGAGGGGGGACCAATATTAACAGCACACAATACAATTACTATATAGTTTTAAACTGAATAACTCCTATCAAGGTATGTACAATTTGTCACAATGAATAAAAATGATGTGTTCAATTATTATTTAAGTATATACAGTAAGTTTGTTAAAAGGGTTTACAATTTCAAATGATGAAAAATGAAAGAAGAAAAGTGGTATAGGATGTGATGTTTATGAGGGAGGAGGAGAGAATGTAGAAGTAAGAATTTATAGTAAGAGTGAAAGAGGAATTGGCTGTTAGCACGAAAGAAAGAAAAAGAGAATCCAGGGAAACAGGTAAGTGAGAGGAAAAATATATAAAAGTTAAAAAAAATTAAAAGGTGAAAGAAAAGAAAAAAAGTAAAATTATAAGAATACACAACACAATTTTAATATACTATTCATATATTCCAGTTTTCATTAAAATGATGCATAAAAAATATTTGGTTTCACAATGGTTGAGATGAGAGTGAGGGAGAAAAATGATCTCAATGAAAAATTGAACAACTTTTTCCTTTGGTATTCAAAAGTTACTCAGTTTCCCTTTGCCGCTAATAGATGTGGTTATCTGGAGTTTGATGGCAGCTCCAGTTCAGTGGATGCCAGACTGGCTGGCTGGGCAAGCTGATAGCAAGATGCCCTCACAACTTCTTACAACCTTCCTACACATTATAGCCTGCTTCTTCTGTCTCTATGCACTTCAGGACTCATGCAGCTTGAAAAAACCTGGCTCTCTCCAGAGGCTCATGAATCTGTGCTTCTCCAAGAAAAATGACTCCAGTCTCTGGCTTTCCACATAAATCAGCCCCAGACTGGTCCACACAGACCCAGACACAATCTGAGAGATGTAGTCTTCAGATTCCCCAAGCTCTTCCACATGGCAGTCTCAAAGTCTCAATGCTGTTCCAACTTGCAACCAGAGAGACCACCAGGGTTGCACTCAAACCAAGTAGCAACACTGCAAAGAAGCAGCAACATGGTAGCCCTTAGCACACCCAGCAGAAAACCTCAGGTGCAACCAAACCTGCAGGCACCCCAACAATGAACCTCCAGGCCATGGCCAGTGTTACCAGAGGCAGCTTTATGTAACTAAACCTGCAAGTACACTGGCTTTTGACTTCCAAGACACAGCTGACTGGCAAGCCAGTAGTGGCCTCACAGAGAAACAGTATTTCTACCACTTGAATCTCAAGTCATGGAGCAACAAGGAATACAGCTTCTTTTTAGTCTGCCATCTATATGGAAATAATTTACCGAGTCTTATTTTTGTACTGGGACTTGAACCCTGGGGCACTTAACCACTGAGCAACATCTCAAAAACTTTTTATTTTTTAGTTCAAGACAGGTTCTCATTAAGTTGAGGACTTTACTAAGTTTCTGAGGTTATTCTAGAATTTGTGGACCTCCTGCCTCAGGCTCTAGAATCACTGAGATTACATGTATGTGCCACCATGTCCAGCATTTGCTAAGTCTTAACATTGAAGACCCAAAACTCCTGCTCATTGACTGCCTGCCTAATACCTTATGGAAAGTCCAGAGACCTTAATGGCATCACACATGGCCAAGACTCCTGGTTGGAAGTCAATATTCTCAGGTGGCTTGAATGCATGCAGAATAACCTCATACCAATTACAGCCATCAATTCACAATAACAGAATCAGACTGGGCAAATGTAGCTTTTCAGGTTTTTTTCTGGGGAAATATGTAGACTTAAAGATTTCTCAAGAGTTGGAAAAACACCACACTTAGAAATAATTGCTTTTAGAAGCTAAGGAACAACTTAATTCAACTGGGACATGACCAAAATTCTGCAAAGGAGCTTTCAGAGCAAATAAAACTTTGAAATAAAATTTTGAAGTATATTCAAAATTTCTAGGAGAAGCAGTATTTTGAGGGAAAACTCATCAACCTATTGAAGACTATCCTAATCTAGTTCAATATTCCAAGAACTCTGGTTTTCCTAAGAGGCACTGAACTGAAAATCAAAAGGAGTTTCAGGAAATATGGCCAAAGTGAGATATCCAGAAAACTATGGCTTTTTCAAGAAGATAAAATTTCAGGGACAGCCAAAGAGTCCACACATTAAAAGGCATCACAAATTTATGTATATGTGTGTGTATATGTAAATTAATTTTTTTTTGGTACTGAGAATTTAACTCGGGGATACTCGACCACTGAGCCACATCCCCAGTACTATTTTGTGTTTTATTTAGAGACAGGGTTTCACTGAGTTGCTTAGGGCCATTGCTGAGGCAGTCTTTGAACTCGCAATTCTCCTGTCTCAGCCTCCCAAAGTGCTGGGGTTACTTATATATTTTTTGATCTGGTGGTGCTAGAAATCAAACCCAGTACCTCTCTCATGCCAGGCAAATGTTCTATCACTGAATAACATCCCCAACCTCAAGACACCACAAGTTCTATGACGATTTGTATTTGAGAAGGAAGCTGTAACAAGTACCCCTGAGGGATTGCACGGTTGAGGCTGGCAACTATATTCTAGTCTGAGAAACATGGTGTGAAGTTGCAGAAATTTTACAGGTTGATCCTGGATCTGAGGATTGAGTGGGTTGTCTGGGAAATAAACTAAGAGACAACCTGTGGTACACACAAGAAAATGATCATGACAGGAGACAGGACACCAAGTTCCGATGAAAACACCTATTGAAGAGTCTCCAAGAAAGGCCAGAAAATGCTTGCATAACACGCAGGAGACCCCGGGTTTTTTTTCCTCATACTAAAGGGAAAAAAAAGAACCCTCCCCAATTTCATAAGTTACAATGGTATGTAGAGAAATGGAAATATATTTGTTTTATACTTATGTGGTATTTTTATGTCAGACATTTTTATAAATTCTAAAGGGTTAAACTGTGTCTCTCAGAAAGAGGTAGCTACATTTGAACACCTGGTAGTTGTGAACATGACCATATTTCAAAATAGAAACTTTGTAGTTGTAACTAACTTAAGAATCTCCAGATAAGATCATTGTGGATTTATGGTGGGACCTAAATCCAATGACTAATGTTTTTCCAGGAGAAAGACTATTTGAGATAGAGACACAGAAAAGCTATTTGAAGACGTAGGTAGAGACTGAGAAATGCTGCCATAATCTAATGAGAGCCAAGCTTGCCATCAGCCACCAGGAACCAGGAGAGGCATAGTGTGTTATGTCCCTTACAGTTCTAGAGGGAGCCTACCTGGTCAGCAACTTGATTTTCAACTTTAGCTTTTAGAACCAAGGGAGTCATCTAGTTGCTGAGGCTGGCTGTTGGGTAGAGGCTCAGACCCTGGAAAATTGATTCTGGATCCTAACTGGTGGATGAAGATGCAAAACACAGTTGGGATAGTAGACATGTTTTATTCAGAGGCAGCAGCAGCCCCCAGCTTTCACTACCAGTCCCATTTTGCCCCTGCCAGTTCCATTTAGCCCCAGTCAACTCCATGTAGCCCCCTGAGAAATTTCTATACCTTTTTTTTTTTTTTATGCAGGGCAGACAAAGAATGACATTGCCAAAACATTATATATATGGGTCCATGCTCACAAGCAAAAGTGTATGACTTTGAGTGCATATGCTGAATCAGAGTATTTATGACCTTGGCTACACACTACAAATAGCCTACTGGAAGCCTTGGCCAGGGAGCCTAACTATAGCCACTTGGGGCCTGCCTGACACTGGCCTTGAACTTGTGATTTTCCTGCCTCAGCCTCGCAGGTAGCTAGGATTACAGATGTATGCCACCACACATGGCTGAAAGGCATAGTTTTGGTGACACAAAACAAAATCCAGTAGCCACCAGACTGTAAGAGGCAAAGAAGGATATCCCCACAGAGCCGTTAGAAGGAATTTGACCCTTTTAACCACTTGATTTCAGATTTCTGGGTTGTAGAGCTGTGGAAATGAATTATATAAAGCCACCAATCGTGTGAATTGGTTACGACAGGCCTAGATAATAGTCCTAATAAACATGGACACCTACATTAGGAAAGGAAAAATCCTCATTATCTTCATTTTATTTCATGTACCTCCAATTACTACACTCAGCACCTAAAGACGAGGCAGCAAGGATAAGAGACTTTTGGACTCAATGTAATAAGAAAAATAGTAACTGACACTGATAAGTGCATGACCATATCTCGTGTGTATTATACAGGCTAGTAGAAAACAAAACATGAATGAATATATTTAAAAGGATAAGATTTTTGGCCCTAGCATAACTGTCTATACATTACTACTTGAGAAAACAAGAGGAATCATAGCTCACTAAAATCCAAGTCTTTTCCATTTACTGCTACTCTGTAGAAACTGTCCCCTGTGAAAATAATACTCAAAATATAGTTTATAATTCTGAGGTGCTACTTTTGCACCTATTTTCCTCCAGTGATTTTCTTTGAATGCTGTAAAAAATAGCTTTTGATCTTCCAAAATAAATAATTATATCATGCTTATTTTTCTGCACTTTCACCAACAGAATTTATCCAGACCTTTTATAAATGGATTAGTTAAAACCACAGAATGTGGTCTTTCATATTAAAATATTCATTGTGTGTATAAAATGTAAATATTTGTTGAAACACCACAAAAATAACACTACTTAGAACAAATTCATCATGTACAGCAGTTGGAGATCTTCATATTTTCAATAATAATTTTTATTTATAGAGCAGTTTTTCATTCACAGCAAATTGAGTAGAAAGTACAGTTCCCATGTGCTCTCTTCCAGCATACACAGACATCCTTATCCACTATCCCCATTCTTTATTACCATGAATAAACAAACCATTATCACCCACACCATTGCTATTTTATCATTCACATCAGGGTTCACTCTGCCTCTTCTATTTCTGAGCAGTTATTGTCCTCATTACATCATATCACCTATGAGACCCATAACACTATATGACCTGTTAGTCAATGAAGATAATTCAATATGAAATGTTAGATATGTTTAGTTGTTTCTCTTTCTTTGAAAAGAATTAACCATTTTTATATTTTGTCATGCCACCATGCACACAATCACCCTTCTTAGGTCTTCACTGTGAAGAGCTAGCTTTGTGTGTTTTCTGGTGATCTGTCATCAAATGGTCACAAAATGCCATCGAGGTCAAGCATTAAATACTGCACTTGAACTGGCAACCACAACTGCTATTGCAAATGAGTAATAGGACAAACAGTACAACTGAGAAGAAAAGTGGCCTAGGCTCTGCAGATTCAGAGGCTTAGTACTGCATGGGGCTTCACACTTCAGACACTGGCCACCTCTGATAAATGGAGCACTAGTGAATGTGGATCTTTTTCAAAAACTAAATTACACTATGTAAGTTCTTCTAAAATTTGCCTTTTTCACTATGGAAATGTGTCATGAAGCACCACCACATAGATATTTGTCTTAAAACTTTTCAAATTATACTTTAAAATATTTTATATTTAAAGAGAACTTAAAAATTTGATACTGTCACTTACTTTGTATTTCCAGGCCCAATTTCTTTCTCCCCTAAGATGATCATTTATTTTCATAAGACAATTGCCAAACATTGGAAGCTTACATTGGTAGGTTGTCATTTACTGAAGTCAGACATTTTTTAGATTTCCCCAGTTTGTACATGAACACCCTATTTTCTATGCCAGGATCCAAGCTAGGATGGAGCATTAAATTCACTCTTATGTCTTTTTTGGTTTGTTTTGAAAGAGCTTCTTTTCTTACATTTCCTGACCTTCACAATTTTGAGGAATATTAGTGATGTCTTTTGTAAAATGTCCCTAAATTTTGATTCATAACTAATTTTCTCATGGATAGACTAGAGTTATAGGTTCAGAGAGGAGGAACACAGAGGCAAACTTCTCTCCTCATTATATTAGAAGTATACAGTATCCACATAGTCTGTGTATCAAATTAGGTTCATTAGTTATAACAAATGTAGCATTATGATGGGGGTTGTTTATAAGGAGTGAAGCTATACACTTGTGTAGAGAGAGAGGTCAGGGAATATGTGTAAAATTTATTTCCTCTCAATATTGCTGTTAACATAAAACTGCTTCCAAAATAGTTTAGAAAATCTAAGGAAGAGAGAAATGACCAACTTTACTGGCTTCACTAAGAAATGAGTCCTTGTCCTGAGTGTGGAAAAGATATTTTCTTTTTTCATATCCCAAGCATGAATAAATTAGAATTTCTTGGATAAATAGAAAGGTGAAAATATCAAACTGATATGTTTATTGTGGAAAACAGTATTGCCTATGATGTGAAAAATCTTCCTGAAAAATGTCATTGTGCATGAATGATAAAATTATGTAATTTTATTCTGAGAAACTCACAAAACATTTAAGCAGCCATAGCATATAGTGCAAATGGAATACATGGGCTGCAAATCATTTTATGTACCAAAAAATATGATCCTCATTAAAAAAAAATTGAGTCAACACAATTTAGCATTTTACACTATCTTTAACACAGTATTTGTATTTAAAAAGAGAATAAAGATAGATTCAATAAAATACTCTTGTTTTTCTTGGACTGGGTGTTAAACCCAGGGATGCTCTACCACTGAACTACATTTGCAGCAATAATAATAATAACTATTACTATTATTATTATTAATTTTGAGACAGACTCTTGCTATGTTGCCCAGGTTGGCCTCAAACTTGAAATCCTCCAACATCAGTTTTCTAAATTAATAGAATTGCTGAAATTAATAGGCATGTACAACCATGCCTGGCTGAAGTAAAAAAAAATACTTACAAAACACTAAGGTACAGCATTGTTGACTTCAACTGGGAAGGGCTGCCTGAATTACAGAGTTCCCAGGCATAGAAGTTCCTGACTTATCCCTGGTCATTTGTGGTCAGTGTAAACAAAAGGCCTGACTGGGAAATTCAAAGAGCCAGCAGGGTACCTCCATATAAGGGAACTCTGTAACATTCACAAAACTCATACTTCCGCTCTCAAACTTAAAGAAACACACCAATCCCAACCTAGCTCTAAGGCTTCTCTATGTAGTGAGGAAACACTGGGGAGGTGGTCAAGAGACTGTTGTGATCAACCTCCTTCACATACAGGAGGAGAAACATGTCTTTGGATTCAATCAGTGTGCCATTTTTACTTAGCCAGGAATCTCTACAGATTCCTAGAGCTCAGTCCAAAGAATTCCTCACATCCAATTCCCAGTAATATTTTCCAGAGTTGAAACTCTGTTCCTCATGCAGGAAAATAGTTAAATCTATCAGAATTCAAAGCTGAGTCTGGATGGACATGCCCAAACCTCAAACTTCTCACATCGTAAAATAGCCTGATGTTATGATTGGTTATTACATTTTCAAAAAAAATATCCACTGTGGAAAGAAGAGAATATTCCAGTCGAAATCAACTTTTAAATTCCTGTTAAAAGAGAAGGTCTAACAGTCTTATTTAGGTGGGCCAAAAATGCAGAAGAAAAGGGGCAATTGTGGCTGGATTATATTGTACTCAAGGATTTCCAGAATACCTGCAGAAGAAACATGAACCCAAACACAATAAAAACACTGCTAAAAATTTGGACACTGCAAAGAAAAGGGTGGCCATGTCAACTTCTAGCTCATTTCTTTTCATTTTATCTGAGAAATTGGAGGTCTGTGCCAATAAGACTAAAGCAATAACTTCTTGCCACAGTTCCTAAATATGTCTACCATGGAAATCTATATACTGCCTCATCATTCACCAACTTGTTTTATTTTTGATGCTTATGAAGTATATTACTCTGTGCATTCAATTTTTTGTTTGCTTATGCATTTTAATATATTAAATTGAATGCATTTAATATATCACATTTAATATAATACACACCACATATTCAATTACTAAGACATTTTAAAGGAAAATATTTAAATAATCTCCATCACTAACTGCACTTAATTTAACATGGGAACATCCTGAACTAATTTATTTTTTTATTTTTATTTTTTCTGGTACAATTGATTGATTTTATTTTATTTTATTTCTTTTCTTTTTTTTAAATTTAATTATTTTATTTAAATGAATTTTAAGTCATAGTACATAAACAGAGCTCAGTTTTTCCATTTCTCTGGTTGCTAATTTATAATTGATTTATTAAACTGATTTTGTATCTATAGCCCAAATGACATTTATTATGATTACTGAAATATAATTACTGATTACTAAATATAATTATAAATAATTATACTGATTACTAAATATAATTATAAATAATACCAATTGGCAGGCCATTCTCTTTTGAGATATTAAAGAATAATAAATGTAAAGATTTCCCATAGAAAATCATTATTGAAGGGCACTATACTGTGGTCCCATCAATGGGCTGGCATTCACTTTGAAACCAGTTGAGTCTGTCTATCAATGAAGTGATGTTCTGGGCAGGAAGTGCTCTCTTTGCAGGCTGAGGAATATGAAGCTGCACTGACTCGCTCCTGTAAGGAGGAACAGCAAATAAATCTTCTGGTGCCAAAGGTGTCATCATAGGTTTTAAAGAAATACATAACTATGCAACTGAAAATGTTTCATGAAACACTTTTCTGGTCAGAGAAAACACTTTTTTGCAATCATGAGAAGAAACTTTTCCTTTTGTAGGAGTCTTTTTTACTTTATTTTCCTGTTACCAAGCCATTTCTCATTTCCTAAACAGGAAAAACTGTCCCATGCACTTCAATATAAATGATTTACAATCTAAAATCTTACATGGTTATATTTTAGGAAGTTCAGCATCCAGTCCAGCAAAACATACTTCCTTCAACCATATGTGGGCAAGAGAGGCTAACTTCTGATAAATGGGAACCAGAAATCATATTCATACAAACTCATGTATACACAGTTGATTATTATCTACATAAATGATGTCTTCACTTTGTTAGAAACAGCTTGATACATTTCATAGCTTTCATGGTATCTCAGTTTCCACTAAAGACTAAACTGACCTTGTGCTTAGGTCTCCCAAGTACTGCAAAAAAAAAAAAAAAAAAAAAGGCTTAAATTTCTTAAGACATAGGATAGTATTTTGTTTTGGGAAAGTTCAGGTAAGTATCAAATATCATCATACCAACCCTTCTTATAAATTCATTTTTATATCAGGACTATACCAGTAAATCATCTTTGAAGAATCTGAATTCCTAATAAATTTAGAACTCTGGGTGAAAAAAGTGTGAAAAGAAAGGACATGTGTAGTACACAGAGGGTAATGTCTCTAATGAGGGCATTTCAAACCCACAATTTTTAAACAG
Organism: Xerus rutilus; assembly: GCA_028644305.1. NCBI lineage: Eukaryota > Metazoa > Chordata > Mammalia > Rodentia > Sciuridae > Xerus > Xerus rutilus. The sequence continues at coordinate 67,940,098 of CM053399.1, read as the reverse complement.
AAGGAATAAAATGTTAGCTTTTCCAAAATTTCTGCATATTATCCTGTGGGAGGCAAAAAAAAATGTTCATGAATACATGATTATTTTCTGGTCCTTAGGAAAGCTACATAAGGAAAATTTAAGAAAGAAACATTTTCTTGGAGAGCTACTTGCAAAATTCCATAAATATTGATTATTTACAGTCAGGATAGAAGTTTAACTTTAACAAGATTATATCCAAAGAAGAAACAACTTCATCATCAATGCAGGAAATACGGAACTTAGATATGGCACCAAAAAATGTGTTCAAAATTGAGAAACTTAGAGTATATAATATACTTTCATGCACATCTGAGTTCTTACCTGGAGTAGCTCCATTTATGGTTTATGGGACATATTCACCAGTTTCTTGTATTATTCTCTTAGGTGTTTTCTCTTTTGAACCAATTTGATTTTGCTTCTTTTGAGTTGGTCTAAAATTCTTTTGCTTTCCTTTTTGGGACTCTCTAAATGTAGTTTTTCCTTCTTGTGGAGAACTGGATGCAGTTTCCTATACTCAGCCCTGATCTGCTCTTCCCATAGATACATGTAGCACTGTAGGGATAGATTGTCTACATTACATTCCCAGCATGATTTTATCCTCCTCCGCAAAAATCATCTATTTTTGGCCAGTACTTTTTATCAGTATATTACATACACCATAAATTTACATACACTCACTTTTCAGAAATTGCAAAACCACTCCTCTTTTATCTTGTTTTTCTAATATTCACAACTATTCAAGGAACAAAACCCATCTTTCTCTCAAAACACTTTCATATGCTTCATCAGTTCCTAAAATATCTGAAGAAAAAGTTTTGACTGATAATTTATCCTCTCAAATATAAAAGTCTATATGCAAGCAATTAGAATTTGTAGCTGAATAGTAGTAAATCATCATATGCAATATTTTGATCTCTGGTTAGTAAATTAATTTTAATCTCAAACTTTCCTATGACATTGCATGGTGTTTTGTTTGACCAACAAAGTTGAATTTTACTATAGGATTAGAAGCCATCAGAAAAGGTATGCCTAATATTCTTACACAATGATGCTAAAGTGACTAATGTATAATTTCTAGTATGTCTGTCTCAAGCTGAGTCTCAGAGAAAAAGACTCATAATCCATGGACTGATTATTTTGTTCTCTTCATTTAGATTTTTTTTGATTTATGTGTATCTTTTCCCATAATGATCTTATTTGCTTAAGGAGCTTCTCCTATAAAAAAAAATATAAATTCAAACACTAGAAAAGTGAAGAGATTTTTTTAAATCTCACAATGGTAGAATCAAGAGATAATATATAAATACTTTAGTGAGAAAAAAAATCACAATTCTTCATTTGTAACCATTGATGATTATGAATTTTAGAAGATTTCAGACTCAAAACATTCAAAATTAATGTAGCCATTTGCCTAGGAATAGTGATAAAGATGAAGTTTCCAGATAGTGTGGCAGTTGGCATCAGAATTTGGATTTAACTCCTGATAATTCAAATGAACTTTATTCTATTTACTCCCTAGTGTCAATAAATATACATGCTATATAGAAACCTATTGCATTTGTCATTTTGGTATCCAGTAACTCTTTCCAAAATGAGAACTTTATAATAACTTAAGTGTTAAAATCAAAATTAAAGTTATCATCTAATTTATCATAAGCCTAGTGGAAGCAAGCTCCATGAAGACATGTATGCTTGCATATTTTATGTATTTCGTACACTTTTAGTACTTAGCTTCTTCTTTGATACTAAGAAAATTACCTAGCATGCAGAAAAGAACAGGGCAATTATCATTGAGATCCTCATCTTTGCTCTAATCTCCTGGCTCCATCACTCAGCCTTCACAGTGCTCTCAGGTGTGTCACTTACCTGGTACTCCTCAGCAGCCTCTTTTACTGAAGGATATCTGTGAGCCTCTGCTCCTGAGAATTGGAGCAGAGCAAACAGAAGAGATTCTAGTTCTCTTCACAGAAGATCTTCTTTGTCTCCTTGTGGGTCACACATGTTTTTCTCAGAGTTCAGGAATTTCCTGTGACTGGCTTCTTTGGCAATGGACATCAGATTCTTCAGAAGAATATTGTTTTTGACATCTCCCTGCTGTGATGACTCCCTGTACACAGGGCAACAGGCAAGAGTTTGGGCTTGTTCCCAGGAAAGACAGAGACAGGGCCAACAAAAGCTGTGCCCACAGCCTATGGTGACTGGGTCTATAAGGTAGTTCAGGCAGATGGAGCAGGTAAGTTCTTTTGGAGGCTTGTGGGATTTCTGAGTTCATTTTTCTGAGGTAAGAAAACCACGAGAATTTATTCATCTATCTTTGAAGAGACAAAAGCCTGAACAAAATTTTACTCAAGTTCTCATTGAATAGCATACTTCTGCCTAAGGCAGAATAGACTTCCTTTTGTACATGAGCAAATAGAAATAAATAAATAAATAACTCAACTAAATCAAACATTTAAGGGAATATCTCTTGATACCAAGTCTAAACTATTATCAAGCACCCCTTCGTGTTGTGAAATGATCTAATTCTTTTAATTTGCTCCAGAAAAGAAAGCATATTTTTGCTAAAACTATGTTTTCATTTCTGTAAGAGCTGAATTTCTAGGAAGAGGAGGGATAAAATATTCTTAAAAATATTTTTGTATCTACAGGTACGAAATTACAACTTATCTGGGAACTAGTTTCTGAGTCCTTATAAAATACACTGAAGCAACGAAGGGGGTACACCACTAATAAAATTAAATTATCACTTTAATTTCAAAATATATTCCAAGAGAAGACAAAATAGGAATAAAATCATTTTACTAAATAGAGAAACAACATCATTTCATAGAAATAATTTAAATTGCTGATACTTTAAAATACAAAACTGTATTTGATTTGGCTTGAGAAGGTAGCTAAAGCTGATCTGTAAATCATGCAATTACCTAGGGAATAGGCCTATGGTTTCACCAGTGCTTGCTGCAGAAGTGAAAATTTGAAGTCAGCTCCAGGATCAGGTATTTGAGGTGTGGAGGTGGTAGATTTAGATATCCCTCATCCAGGTAACATCCAAACTCTGTTCTGGAGAAGAATGAGCTTGTCTCCTGTAGTGCCCTTTTATTGAGTCCATGAAGATCAAATTTCCTTCTTCCCTGATTGCATTTCAGTATGCTTCCAATCAGTGTTAGTGTAGGTAATTGGGTTAGTGTGGATGATTGAATTAGTGTGGGTAGTTAGGTAATGTTGGTGATTAGTTTTCAGGTACATAATATTGGTGTAACACCTTGTTTAATCCTTATAAACAAACCTCTACAGTCTCACCAACAGTGAATGATTAAAAAAAATAAATTCCCAAATTCAGATTGTATCAAAAATTTTCTAGTTGTGTTCTTTAATTTTTTGCTTTTAAAAACATAAAAAGAAAATCATCTTTATATGATTTTTAGTAAATGTCTTTGAGCATTTGTAAATATTTTGTTTCAGATTGACTTTAGTTTTATTCTGTCATGTGGAGAGGGATTTGGCGTAGAAATTTTATTTTCCTCACCATGTCTGGTAGTACATGCCTATAATCCCAGCTCTGGAGGCTGAGGCAGGAAGATCACAAGTTGAAACCCAGCCTTAGCAATTTAGTGAGTCCCTAAGCAACTCAGCAAGATCCTCTCCCTCTAAATAATTTTTTTAAAAAGGGCTCGGAATGTGTCTCAGTGGTAAAGCACACCTGGGCTCACTCCCTAGTACAAAAATAAAACAAAAATATTTTATTTTGCTCACCGCAATCTTGTGCTTTCCAGGAATAGATACAAGGTCCTCCGTTGCAGCTGTTTTTTAATTTAAATTTTTTGGTAGAGGTGGATATTGAACCCAGGGCTTTATGCATATGAGGCAAACGCTCTACCAATTGAACTATATCCCCAGCCCACAGCTGCTTCTTAAGAAATAATACATATTCGGCATGAACTGCAAGATCAGACAAGGACACATCCCTCACACCCATGCTGTGTGGCAGAGAAAAAGTGCCACTTTGAAGCCTCTGCAGGCTCTTTCTAGCTTGGATGTACTTTCCTAGAACCTCCCTTTTACATAGATTAGTTCCAAAGATAATTTTGTCCAGTAACTACTAATTATGATTTTAGAATGTAAAAACAAGAAGACTTTTAAAAATACCATATTGGATGACATGCTATGGAAACATGAACTGTGATTTCTAAAATAATAATCCTGAGCTATAAGAAGAAATATTCAGGAGAAGTAGTTGCCCTGAGATTTTCTGGGCTACAAAGTCACTGGGCTTCCCAGGAGGCCCTGTTCCTTCCCCAGATTTTAAAAGTGCTTGATGAGGGAAGCACCTCATTTCCAGGGACCTCAAATGTTCACATTTGATGAACTTATTCCCCAAAACAAAACAGAAATCAAAGAGATCCAACCTCTCAGACCCTGGCTGGGGCAGCCATACTGTCCCTATGAAAGATGCAGTGTGGTCACAGTGTGGTCACCTAGGATAAAGCAGTTATATAAGGTCTAGCTCAGGCAAAAATTTTGAGACAGCTGCTGTGCTGCACAGGGGTTCATGTCAATAACTCCAACTACTTGGGAGGCTGAGGCTACTTGAAAGCATAAAGAATTTAAGGCCAGACTCAGAAACTGAGCAAGACTATCTAAAAAAAAATGGAATGAGGAGACAGTGTTAATGCTGCTAAAATGCTAGCCGTGGACTTGAGTTTCACCTGGGAACCAGCAAAGCATTCATCACTTCCAGTTGGGGTATTTTAGGGGTAGAAGTGGGCCAAGAAAAAACCTGCCAAATAGCAGAGTCAATACTCTGGGGTTTTGTGAAGTCAAGATACCTAACCTCTGAGCTACTGGTTCTCTCTCTTATGGGAGTAGAGGCGAGGTGCAGGTGGGAGCTGGAAGCTACAAGCTGAAGACCCAGACCTTCTGCCATGGCAACAAGGGTTGAACATTGTTAAGCCTATTGTGCACAGCCAACAACATAAACCTTTGAAACACACTTCAAGCTTTGTTTCTTCCACATGACTTTTTACTTTTAAAAGTTTACATCACTAGCGTAACTTTTAAAATTTGTCATTTTAAAATTATACAGAATAGTAAGTAATAGATCTACCAAACTTGAAATAACTAAAATAAATGACTAATGTATAGAATAATATACTACCAGTGAAGTTCTATATCATGTACCACAAGAAGAATGGAATTCTAATTAGAATAAGGTATACTCTTTATATGCATAATATGTCAAAATGTACTTTACTGTCATGTTTATTTGAAAAGGACAAAAAAAATAACTAAAAAAAGTACTTTCTGATTCTTGTTTGTCTCATTAACAATTATATTTAATCCTTAGTCTTGTACATTTTCAGAATCCATAAATTTTATTCCTTTCCTTTTTTACAAATACTCTGCCCCATATCTATCTTTTATTTTGGGAAAGCATCTCATTAATTTGCGGAGGCTGGACTCAAAATTGTGATTCTCATGCCTTATTCACCCAATAAGGTGGAATTATAGGACTGCACCACCATGTCCTTTACTCTGCATCAGGGACAACAGTTTTATCCAACAAATTACAGTCACTTAATTCATGATAAAGAGTTTTCTAAAACAATCACAAAAAAATAGATTTGATTCATCCCTTCCAACCTATATGTGGGGAAATATAACCCATTTCATACTTAAGGAATTTAGATTGCAGTGACTGGACTGAAATTTATTACTTAGCCCTTTTCTCTGTTTGAAGCAAGTCACTTAACACCTACATAATTGTGACCTCAGAGTAGAATACTCATTTTCATGTACTTCACCCTGCTAAACGGGTCATATTGAAGTGTCATTTAGCATCTGACCCCATTATCTCTCTGATATCATTTCCTTCAATTCTCCTCCAAAGTCTGTCCAATCTGTGACATCAACTTTAATGTGACCCTTCAGCAACCTCCCTCTGAATATACCCAGCTGCAATTCTTTGGCATGTGCTGCTTTCTGTATAGACACTCTTGGCTTCCTTCCTCTTCAGGACTTAATCTCAATGTAAAATTTTTAGTGAAGCATTTGCACCAAACTATTTAAAACTTAAACCTCATCTCCAGTCTCTGCCCTTGTACTCTTTTCCAATTTTCCTGCTTAATTATTCTTAAAAAAAACCACATCATACTCTAATATGACAAGTATTTCATTTATATACATGCTGGCCATTTTCCTTTCTGATTTGGATCCTAACCTTTCCAAAGAGATATTTTTAGCCTTCTTTTCTACTACATTTTCTAGGTTACTATTTGTCATAGACTAAGTGTTTATAAAACAATTTTAAGCATATATTCATAGAAATTATCACACTCTTAGTATAAACATCCAGAAAGAGAAAGTGAGTTATTTTAAAATTATTCTCAAGTACTCAGACTTCCAATAATTGCATACTAATTTCCAAATTATGGCATGTTTCAAAGCATTTTTCAAGACACAAAGCTATATCACTCATCATATTATCCTCCATACTTTTTAGTATGTTGTTCAATATTAATTGTTTGGGGCAATTTCAGGCTGTCCTTATACTTGAACCTAGACTTAACCTTGTTAAGTCTTGATCATTGATTGTTCTATTAAGTCTTGTAGATTCTTTGTTTAGTTTTTGTTTGGAAGATCTGTCCAGTGGTGAGAGAGTTGTGTTAAAGTCCCCCAACACTATTGTGTTGGGATCTATTTGGTTTTTGAATTTGAGAAGGGTTTGTTTGACGAACATGGCTGCCCCATTGTTTGGGGCATAGATATTTAAGATTGTTATGTCTTGTTGATGTATGATTCCCTTAAGCAGTATGAAATGACCTTCTTTATCCTTTTTCACTAATTTTGGTATGAAGTCTACTTTATCTGAGACGAGAATGAAAACTCCTGCTTGTTTACGCGGTCCATGTGAGTGATAAATTTTTTCCATCCTTTCACCTTCAATCTATGAGAATCTCTTTCCATGAGATGAGTCTCTTGGAGGCAGCATATTGTTGGGTCTTTTTTTTTAAAATCCAATCTGCCAGTCTGTGTCTCTTAATTGCTGAGTTTAGGCCATTGACATTCAATGTTACTATGGAGACATGGTTTGTATTACCAGACATTTTGGTTTATTCTTGGTTTTTAACTTGACTTGGTTTCTCTTTTGATTGGCCTTTAGTGTAGCTCCTCCCTCTGTAGGTTTTCATTGTTGTTTATCATTTCCTCCTCATGGAATATTTTACCAAGAATGTTCTCTAGTGCTGGCTTTCTTGCTATGAATTCTTTTAATTTTTGTTTATCTTGGAAGGTTTTTATTTTGTCATCAAATCTAAAACTTAATTTTGCTGGATATAAGATCCTTGGTTGGCAACCACTGTCTTTCAGTGCTTGGTATATATGCTTTGCCATGATCTTCTTGCTCTCAGGGTCTGGGTTGAGAAGTCTGCAGTGATTCTAATTGGCTTTCCCCTGTATGTAATCTGTTTCCTTTCTCTTGTGGCTTTTAGGATTCTTTCCTTGATCTGAATGTTAGGCATTTTCATTATGATGTGCCTTGGTGTAGATCTGTTGTGATTTTGAACATTTGGTGTCCTGTATGCCTCTTGAATTTGACTATCCAATTCATTCTTCATATTTGGAAAGTTTTCTGATATTATTTCATTGAATAGGTTGTTCATCCCTTTGGTTTGGAATTCTATGCCTTCCTCTATCCCAAAAATTCTTAAGTTTGATCTTTTGATGTGATCCCATAGATCTTGGATGTTTTGTTCATGGTTTCTTACCATCTTCACTGTGTGGTCAACTCTGTTCTCAAGGTTAAATATTTTATCTTCATTGTCTGAGGTTCTGTCTTCTAAATGGTCTAATCTGTTGGTGATGCTATCCATTGAGTTTTTGATTAGGTTTATTGTTTCTTTCATTTCAAGGATTTCTGTTTGGTTCCTTTTCAGAATCTCTATATCCTTATTGAAGTGACTTTTTATTTCCTGTATTTGCCTATGCATCTCTTTATCGAAGTGATCTTTTACTTCCTGTATTTGCCTGTGTATCTCTTTATCGAAATGGTCCTTTTCTGACTGGGCTTGCTCTCTTATATCATTCTTTAAGTCACAGAACATTTTAATTATGTACATCCTGAATTCATGTTCTGTCATTTCTTCTGCTGTACTGACCATGGATTCTAATATTGAAGAATTTTGGTTTGTTTGAGTCATTTTCTTCCCTTATTTTTTCATGATGTTTGTATGTCTTTCCTTCTAGCTCTGTTGATCCAAGTTGTTACAGTTTTTACTCCTATATGTGTATAGATTCCCTGCAGGGTTTCAATACCACTCTTTTAAAGGGGGGACCAATATTGGTTGATCGCAATACAAGTAATATATAGGTTCAAACCAAGTAGCTCCTAAAACAGCTCCCAAATACATTTACATATTAGTCACTATATACACCAATTATGAGTTCTTTTACAATCTACTATGTAGCCAATAAGTTTGCACAAGGGACTATAATTCCTATTAGTGGGCTAAGGACAGTGGAGGGTGGGGTGTAGGATAGAGTATTGGGGTAGTAGGACGTGAGGATACAGTTATTAGATCTTAGAAAGCATGAAAAAGAAATCAAAGAGAAGTTGGCTATTACTAGAGAGTGACAGTGAGTTGGGGAGGACTGGTAGGGAGAATGAGATGAAGGGTACAGTGAGGAGAGATGGTAGGAAGAAAACTAAAACATATATAAGTGGAAGATACAGGACTATCTAGTACCACTCCAGTATTCGGTTCAGAAATCCCAATCTACTATATCCCACTGTAAAACAAATATTTCGTTTCACAACTGTTGGGGATTAAAGGGTAGGAAACGAGTGGGAGAGAAAAGAGGGAAGGATAGTGAAAGAAAGGAAAGAGCAAGAAATAAAACATAAAGATTAAACAATAGAGATATTAGGCGAAAAAGATAAAGGATAAAATAAAAAGTAAGAGTAGAAGAAAATAAAAGAAAAAAAAACAAAAAAAATGAGTCTCAATGTGAATAAACAAGTATGGTTCCTTTCACCTCCAGTAGGGGGCATTGTTCGTTGCTTGCTGGACTTTCTCCGCTGGTGTCTTGGGTGTGGGTTTCACAACAGGTTGAAATTCTGGGTCGCTGGCAAAGCCATGCGCCAAAGATCGTCCCAAATTGCTGTTCAATGTCCCCCTTAGATTAGGCTCTCCAGAGGCTTGGGGTAGCAGTCTCTGATCTCCTGTTGTCTGGACCCCCATGGAAGTTCCTTTTCGCAGATCTGTGCCCTCGGCTGCTTTTGCTGGTCCTCAGGAAATCTGGAACGGAACTGGGGTGGACCCAAGCCGCCTTTGGGCTGAGCTGTCTTCGCTGGCATCTGGGGCGCGTCTCCTACCCTGAATTTGCACTCCCCAGTGGCTGGCGGCTGGGGCTGTGGGTCCAGGCGAGCCTGCTGTGGACCCTGTGTGGTTGGGTGGGTGCTGGAGCCAGGTGTCTCGTGTAGAAGCAGTCCCCGCCCGAGGCGAGCCCTGAGTTGGAGCTCTGAACCGCCCACGGCTGCGCTGCTTGCAACTGCTCTCCGCCAGTGCTGCTGGAATCACATTGTGGCAGTGTCTGCTGGCCCTGCTTACACGTGCAAGTGAAATTTCCTGTGGGAGTAGCTGTAGGGTGCTGCCCAAAAGCTGGCTGGGAGAAGGTTTTACCGCAATTTTCGATCTTCGGTTTGGCGAGACTGACCGCTGCGTCCGTCTAAGCCACCATCTTCAATCAACAACTTAATTCTTACTGTTGGATTAAGTAGGCCATTGTAGTTCAATTGTTTAATTTGCATGGGGACTTTTACTTTTTACATAATTGTAAATGTCTAGCAAATTTAGCTGGACATGCTCATACATGCCTATAATTCCAGGTACTCAGGAGGTTTTAAATTTTGAGACTAACCTGGGAAACTTAGAAAGACCATTTCTCAAAATAAAATGAGAAAAATGGGAATATAGCTCAGTGGTAGACCACTGACTGAGGATGAGTAAAGCCCTGTGTTCAAAGCCCAGTACTGAAAAACAATATGTATAGCAAAGCTATAATAGTAATATAATAATTTTCTATGTATTTCTTGCTTAGATTCTTCAATTGCTTTCATTTACATACTTGATTTTGCAGAGTATACCTTCCAACAAAATGGTGAAGAAGGAGTAGGAATCCCCAAAATAACTGTACATTCTATTGGATATAATGATGCAGAAATATTATATGTATTTTTATAGTTGGATATGAGAGGGATATATTTTGGCATTTTTTGATCTAATAACATTACAACCCAATTGTGTTAAAAGTAGTCTTGTATCAACATAACTCCTTAAGTAGGAATAATGGAACATGCTTTCTATTCTGTAACAGGAGCAATGAGTTGAGTTGGTGAATAGAAAATAATGAAATATTGCTTTGGTTGCTAAAAATACAATTCTCAAATGCAAAACTATATTTAAAGATAAAAGTACATACCTATTTAAGATTTGCTTTTTAGTATTTTGATTTTCTTAGATATTCATTAAATACTTATTAATATCAGACCAAAATTTTAAAAATATGATTATGCTCACTAGATGTATAATCTTGGATTAGTTGACTTTTCTTTGATTCGGTTTGCTTATTTATAAAACAAAGACTGTAATATTTCTCCCTGATGGAGTCTTCATGAATTTATACTAGTTAGAACATTGTATAGATTATGTTAAATACTAATTAATGTTTGTTATTACTGTATTCTATAACTGAAGTCTCTTTACATATCTCCCAACTTCCATTGTTTAAATATTTTCTACCAGAACAATTTCATGATTTCTTTATGGGTGCCCACTACATAGTCGGCAGCTTCTTTACAAATCAATTTCTTTCTAACACAGTTATGAATTTCCTAATGTTGGATTTCTTGGACTCACTGTTTTCCCACAAAAATAAGTTCAAGGGTGAGTTCCTGCTTCTCATCTGCCTTCACTATTCTGTTTTCCCTCCTCGGCTCTTAGCACTAAAAGATGTACTTTATTTATTTGTTGCAGTTACAGCACTCTCACTAGAATAAAATAACATGTAGAACAAAAGGTATTTTGGTCAATAAATAGTTCTTACTGGTAGAGTAAAATATTACCTTAGCGAATTTTTTTTTTTTAAACTGTGATACTCAGCCTTTCTCTGTCATCTCATTTTCTATTGACAGCCACTTAGGAGCTCTTCATGTGAGTTACAATATAGGTAGGACTTGGCTTTACAGGGAAAGATTCTTTCAGATAATTTTTCCTTACATTAATAACTTAGAAAAGTTTTATATTTCAATGGAATCATGTACAGGAGATAACTGTTCGATCAGGCATATTTTGCTTGTCTCTTTTTCTCATTGTCACTAGTGAAAAATTTATCATTTTACATCACTAGGAAGTACGTAGAGAATATGTCATTAATTTCTTTTTTTTTTCTTTCCTGTGGAGCTGGGGATTAAACCCAAGGCTTCACACATTCTACGCAAGCACTCTATGACTGAGCCACATCCCAAGTGCCATGAACCACTGAAGTCTTATAGTGATATTTTAATATTGGTTACAGAGTCTCATTAATTACTATATTTGCATTATAGGATTAGCATTTCAAGTACTATTATTTTTAAAATTTGCTTTTCACCTAAAGTTTTAAAACCAATTTTTCCAATAACTTTGAAAATGCTACTTATGTATGTGAAACAGTATATGAAGTTAAGGGAAGGATAATAGGAGAACAGAGAAAGGAGCCAAAAATTATTGTTTATTTACTGTGTGTTGAATGAGTCAAAATGAATAAGACATATAGCTACTATAAAGCATGATAGTGTCATTGTTTTTAACACATGAAAGCATTATTGTAGAGGAGGAGTTATTGTGGAATGTATTTTTTGAATTATGTATACAGAAAGAATAAAAATTTCCTAATGGATCAAGGCAGGCCAGAAATTCTAGCTATAAAGTTAGCTTGCAGAGATTTTGTGGAAAGGCACAATGGCATTGCATGATCAGAACTTAGAAGTTTGATTCATTTGAAATGTTGGTGCAGAGAAAAGAGAAATGTTTAACAGTGATAAATCAGAAAAGTCATAGCTTGCTTTTTGGCGGGGAGGTTGCATGGATTCAACCCAGAGGAACTTAGACACTGAGCCAAATTCCCAGCCCTGTTTTTTTTTGTTTTTTTGTTTTTTTTGAGACAGGGTCTCACTAATTGGCTTAGGACCTTCTAAGTTGCTGAGGCTCGTTTTGAACTTGTGATCTTCCTTCCTCAACCTCCAGAGTCCATGAGATCTTAGGAGTGTGCCACTACAAAAGTCATTGCATGCTTTTTAGTTTTTGAATTTTTTTTTATTTCAAAAAGGTTAAAGTACTATAAATTAAATTTTCTTCCTTTATAGACACTCCAGAAACATTCAGTTTCTGTGTTTCTTTATCTCTATAATTCAATCAGTATAGAGTTCCTTTAATTTAAGGACTCTATTATCTAATTTATTTATGTCCTCTAAAGGGAGAAACATAATATGAGAAAAAGTAAAGGCCTATTTGATTTACAAACAGAAGTATACAGACACAAGACATAGGTTCAATTTTGGCAGCTTCCTTAAATTTATTTGAAAATTTTTTTTTTTTTTGCAGTAAATATCCTTTATCTGCTTGATATTTACGTAAGGATAGAGGAGGGTAAAGAGCTACAAGAGTATCTGCTTGGTCCTGGGATACCTGCATTTAAGTTCTAACAAATGCAGTCAGACTATCCTGCTTCACACTTAAGCTCTTAAAAAACTTTGGTTTTAAAAATTACATTGGCTGTATATGCATATATTTTCTTCCATATGATTTTAGAATTTTAAATCAAATTTTTCAAGTTTCAAAAACAATTGTTTTGTTGTTGACACCCTTCTTTTTTTTTTGGTATCAGGGATTAAACTCAGGGGCACTCGACCACTGAGCCACGTCCCCAGCCCTATTTTGTGTTTTATGTAGAGACAGGGTCTCACTGAGTTGCTTAGCGCCTTGCTGTTGCTGAGGCTGGCTTTGAACTCGCGATTCTCCTGTCTCAGCCTCTCTAAATGCTGGGATTACAGGCATGCGCCATTGTGCCCAGCACATTTATCATTTTTAAAATTGTTGCTTTATAGACATATATAAAGGTGTATATATGCATATAGTATTTTGTCTTTCACTCTCATTATCATTCAAAATTAATCCATATAAAAACCTATAGAAATATTTGTATTTTTATCTCTTATACATCCAATTGTTAAATAAATGACAAATCTTCAAAAAAGTGGCATAATGCAGAGTGAAGATATAATAATCACATTACATTTATTTTGTTGTTGCTGCTACTATTATAATTTTATGCTTTCGTTTTTATCAAAGTAACATTTATGCTTAATTTACAAATTCTCAGGTAGTTTGTAAAATCTCATAACAAAAACCAATAGCTTCTTTTTTTTTTTTTTTTTTTTTTTTTTTATTTAAATGCATTTCAAGTCATAGTACATAACCCGATCTCTGTTTTCCCATTTCTCTGATTGCAGACCAAATAAAGTCTCAACATTAGAGTCTTCATAGATGTGTCAGGGGTAGTAAAGACCATCTCAAATAACCATCATTACTATGCCCATTTCCCTTACCTTCCTCCCCCCTCCCCCAACCATGTTTAGAGTTCCTGCATTTCTCCAATGTTTCCCGTTCCCACCCCCCCTTGTGTATTCTTATCCACTAATCAGAGAGAGC
>CM053399.1:67895958-67925832 GCA_028644305.1 Xerus rutilus | reverse complement strand
GTCACTGTGGTTATTAATGCTGAAGAGTGTATCCAGACTAGTGTAAGAAAGAAAAATCTTACCTTACAGATAAAGCATGATTAGGGCATAGTGGGCAGGGACAATTAAGTGAGAGAAAGTGTAAGTTCAAATGACTGAACAAAACCTTTGAGTGTGGAGTGAGCCTGACCCAAGTGTGGAATAAAAGAAGAATATAAAGTTAGGCGCCAGCCAGAGTATTCAGGACCATGGGGATCCCAGCAATCTTTCAATTATGAATACATTTCCCTACTTCTTTCATGTATCTAAAAATGACTTGTTGATATATACACAACCTAGAGGACAAAACAGCCTATTTATAGACTGGAGACACTCTAATATTAAAAGAGTTTATACAAACCAACAACTTAATTAAAATGGACAAATGATATGAAAAAAAATCTCCAAACACATGAAAAGAAGTTCCGTCTGATTCACGAAATGAATCAGAATTTTCAAACAGAGAACAGAGCAGAACAGAGAGGAAGTTGCGGTGGATGGGTTCAGGCTTGGAGATGCACACAGAGCACTGGCAAAACTCTCACCCCTCAGGTGAAACCAGAACTGGGGTACCCGCACCCAATCAGCATCCAAAGCCACAATGATGCCTCTGCAGCCCAGCTGAGCCTGCCCTCTGTAAGATCATGTGGGAGAACCCTGGAGAGATCGCTTCAGGAGATCAGCACTGCGGGACTGCTCTTCAGGGCTTAGAGCTGCAGAAGAAATTACATTAAGGAGCAGCCCCAAATTTGGACCCAAATTTGAACACACGCACCCGGCGTGAAAAAATGTAACTGCCAAACTACATTATTGTCCACTGTCAGCTTCTGCCATCCAACCACATGCAACTTCTAAATAATCTTGAATTTGGGGCCTCTGTTCTAAAGATTTACCGCGAAAAATAAAAGTACGCACCAGGGTTGATGAGAACGTTGCCATATAACAGTCCGGTCTTATTCTCATTTTTATGGTGGCAGTAGATAGCACTGAAGAATTCAAAGAAAAATGAAACGAATATTCTTCTCACTCTGACATCAGCTTTCAGATCCATCTTGGGAGGAACTTGAGTAGATTTTCTCAGGGATAGGTGGTCCTTATTTCTCTAGGAAGAATTAAAAGTTAGCTTTACAAGCTATGAAAACTCTAAGTGAACTATCCATTGTTTTCTTCCCAAAATGCAAAAACATATTTATATTTTCATTTCAATGACACAAGAACTGGAAAGTTATTATCAGAATTTTGTAAAATACCAAAAAACAAACAAACAAACAAAATTAAATCATTTTACTGTCATCACTCCTACAGTAACTTTATAAATAGTTTGGGAAAATGTATAACAGTTTCTTTTTTCTTTCTTCTTTTTCCTGTTTTTTCCTCCTCTTCCTCCTTCTCCCCTCCCCCCTCCTCTTTCTTCTTCTTGAACCCAAGTGCTTTACCACTGATCTACATGCCCAGCCCTTTATTATTTTATTATTTCAAAATAAACTTTATTATTTATAAAAACTTTATTATTTCAATTTAAACTTTTTTATTATTTTAATTTCTTGGAACTAGGATTTGAACCCAGGGGTGATATAGCTCTGAGCTACATCCTCAGCCTTTTAACTTACATATTTTTTTATTTTTAAATTTTAATACAGGGTCTAGCTACATTTCTTAGGTCCTCACTGAACTGCAGAATCTGGCATAAACTTGTGATTCTCCTGCCTCAGCCTCCTGTGTGGCTGGGATTAGAGGCATGCACCACCACTCCCACTCGGATTTTCTTAATAAATATTGATTTTTATCTTTTACTGCGAAGAGGATAATGCTAAAAATTTTGATTTAGAACTGGAAAAAACCCTTAGGTTTAACAATTGTGGGCCCCCAGAGTGTAGCTGTGCAAAGTACATTTGTGAAAACTTACTAGACCATGAATTATATATGTACATACTGATACTTTGGAAGACTAAAAGATCAGGTAAAAATTCTCATTCCTTCTATAATCCTTACATTCCCACATCTGCATCTTAATATGAAGTACACCACAAAAAGGAGGCACCCAGATTTAAAGATAACTTTGGTAATGTGATTTGCTGTTTTTTGAACACTATTTTCGCAAATAGGTAATTAAAACAAAAAAACATTTCTCATTTTTTCCATTGTTCTTTCCTTTTTGTTATAGTAAACTAATTACAGCTTTCACAGTGGTGCACACCTGTAATTTCCCTACTGAGGAGACTAAGGCAGGAAGATGTCAAGTTCAAGGCCAGCCTGAGCAACTTAGATTGTATCAAAAAACAAAAATAAACCGGACGCGGTGGCACAAGCCTGTAATCCCAGCATTTACTGAGGCTGAGACAGGAGAATTGCAAGTTCAAAGCCAGCCTCAGCAACGGTGAGGCGCTAAGCAACTCAGTGAGACTGTGTCTCTGCATAAAACACAAAATAGGGCTGGGGTGTGGCTCAGTGGTCGAGTGCCCCTGAGTTCAATTTGCAGTACCAAAAAAATGAAAATAAATAAATAAATAATTATGGTGTAAATTATAATATAAGTTACCCCACAAAGTTTCCTCAGGCAGTAATTCTTGGTCTTTCTCCCATGTAAACTTAAGATGATTCAGGCAGTGCCAAACAGAATTTCACTCCTTGCTGAAGGCCTTGGGAAGCATGATCTGGAATGTGAAAACTGGAGAGATCTCCAGTGTAGAGTGAGATAAAAGATATTCTTAGATTAAAATTTTAAAAAATCAATAATTGCATCACTCTCTACAGGATAGCATAGAATTAAAGCCAATCTCAAGCAAAACATTTCCAAATTTTCTCAAATGCTTGCTAAAAGTATAAATTGTTGACATCTCTTTTCTACCATTTTATAAACAAAAATAAAAATATTCCAAAATAATTCATTTAAAGTTGTCATTTAAACCTTTAATTGTTGTAAAATCAGTAACTGTTGATGAGAGAAAATTTATACAAGATCGTTTATGGAGATTAGCTAAAGTGTTAAAATCAATCCCTATTTGGGACCAACCTAATCAGTCACCCATTCAAGTATCTACCCCACACTCCAAGAAAGGCAATCTCTTGAAGGAAGTGAGTGTGGCTTCAGAGGAAGTAAATGGATACTTCAGAAACCAACCTCGCTCTTTTCCAAAAACCTGAGGGCATTTGGGGCTGGGTGGAAATTTTCTGAAATCTGTCACTATCACAGGGAGTCCTAGGTCCTTGCATAGACTTCCTATTATTACTTCTGAAGCAAGTATTGTTGAGCCCACAGACAAATTTCTAAGGTGAGTATACAGAAGATTGGTCTGCTACTTTGCCAAATCCAAGCAAGGAAATATGTGAATTTTAATCATCAGCAAACTAAACTTTTTCTCTGATGTGAAGTAATTTGCTTTCTTGGAAATGATTAGACTGCTGTTTTCTTGTCTTGTTACATGTCTTGGAATTAGTTTAATGACTAATTTTACTTCAATAATTTAAGTATTCCATTGTTTTTCTTATGTATTAAAGGACCCAATTTACATGCTCACCAAAGTGTATAATAGTTCCTTTTTCTCACATCCTTACCAGAATTTCTTATTTGTTTTGTATTTTTGATGATTGCCATACTCATTAGAGTGAAACTCAGTGTAGTTTTGATTCACATTTGCTTAATGCGAATCTTTTTAAATTTTTTCCTTTTTTACCTTCTCCCTATCTTTTTTTTTTTTTTTTGTGAGCATCAGGGGGTACCAGAGATTGAATCCAGAGGTGTTTTCTCACTGAGGCACATCCCCAGACCTTTTTATTTTTCATTTTGAGACAGGGTCTCACCAAATGACTTAGGGCCTACTGAGTTGCTAAAGCTGGTCTTGAATTGTGATCCTCAGCCTCTCCAGTCTCTAGGACTACCGGTGTATACCATGTGCACACTAAGCATTTTTTCATCTAGTTGTCAGCCATTTGAACTTCTTTTGAGAATTGTCTGTTCAGTTCACTTGCCCATATATTAATTGAATTATTTGATTTTATAGTACTCGGGTTTTTTTTTTTTTTTTCTGTTCTGGATATTAATCTTCTGTCAGAGAGACACTGACAAAATTTTTCTCCTGCTTAGTAACAAGTTCTGTTGTTTCCTTCCTGTGCAGAAAGTTTTTACTTTGGTGCCATCCCATGTATTGATTCTTATTTTCTGAGCTAGGGGTATCCTATTTAGGAAGTGTGGCAAAAAGCATTCTGGCAGAAGGCACTGCTTATTTTCTTGTGTCAATTAAGATAATCACATGTTTTTCCAATATGAAGTGCACTTGACAATGGTTTTAAGGACTTGCTAGACATACCTATTAGTTTGAATTTATGTGTGTGTTTTATTACAGGAGTATAGATAGTAAAGTTAGGAGGGCACCACAACAGATTAGTATATTCTTGTCAGATTTTGGCTGAAATCAGATCCCGGTTTGCAGTGTTAATCATTAGCACTCATTCATTTAGAAATTTTTTGGGGGTATTGGATTCTGCTTGAAAATAATAATAATAATAATAATAATAATAATATAAAATGTGATTTTTAAGTAAAATAACTAAGGTAGAAGTTCAGTAGCAGGGCCATTTCTATTCCTTTCTTTTTAAATTTTTTTTTTTTTTTTTTTTTTTATGGTGCTAGGAACCAAACCCAGGGGCTCCACCATGCTGTGCAAAACTCTACCTCTGAGCTAAGTTTCTAGCACTCACATAGCCTTTTCTATACCAATTCCTGGCAGGGAGCATTATGAGTGATGTTAAAAACATTCAGAATCCACATTATAAAACTGTAAATTGGGTCAAACACTCATGGTTAAAGCTATTTAGAATAATGTCATTTCTTCATAAAACTGAGGTTTTTTTATTTAAAGGCAGTTTTATAACTTTATTTGACAATCAGAAGTTAGTTCTTATGCACATTGTGTGTAGGTTTTTGAATGGAAAACTGGGGCATAGGCTACCAAAGTATAATTCTTGTTTGGTGACTCTTCATCCTAGTTATGTTTTCTAGAAAACTGAACTTGGATACAAATTTTGGACATTGCACGGTCTTGTTTTCTAGACAAATTTGCTGAGCCTGGTTTTCATACTCATATCTAGAGTCCTTATCTCCTTTCCAGTGAATTTCTGTATTTCAAGTGCCAGAGGTACATGCATTCATGACCACTCTCTAAATGGCTTATGGTTGCTGATGGGGCATTCTTTGATCACCATTTCCTTGATGGCACAACAGCCTTTCTTCTCACCACTATTCTTTGTGGGAGCCATTCTGCCTGGGCCCAGGTTGGAAAGGAAGAGCATTAGAGTTTATAAGGTTCTAATTTATGCATATAAAAAGGATAGGGATGCTGATATGTAGGCAAGCAATAATGTTTTCTACAGATTTTGAAAGTTCTCTTTGTGCCTCAGTTTTCTGTTTGTGTCATATGCCAATTGTTCTCTAGACATAGGCTTATTATTGGGTCATAACTTGAGTAAAATTTTGCTTAGTCTTTGTCTTTCCAAGGTAGAAAAACAAAATTGTGCTGATTCTCTTTCCTTAATAAAAGAGAAAAAAAATAGACAAAAATGAAAAAGAAAAAGAAATGGACTCAGACATCCCACAAACCTTCCGGAGAGAACTCACCTGATTCATCTGCCTGAACTACGTTATAGACCCAGGCACCATAGGCTATGAGCACATTCTTTGTCATGCATGTCTCTGCCTTTATTGGGAAGAACCTCAAACTCCTGCCCATTCCACTATTGTATAGAGAGCCATCACAACAGAAGGACTTCAAGGGAATTATTTATTTGAAGAATCTGGTATCCAGTGCCAGACAAGACAGTCTCAAGGATTTCTTAAACTGTAAGGAACACATGTATGTATCACATAAGGAATGATAGATCTTCTGAGAAGAAGACAAGAATATGCTGGCATTGCTTTGCTCCAACATTAAGGAGCACAGGGCTCACAGACACTGTCTCACTGAAGAGGCTGCTGAGGAGTTCCAGGTAAGT
This sequence comes from Xerus rutilus, assembly GCA_028644305.1. Taxonomy (NCBI): domain Eukaryota; kingdom Metazoa; phylum Chordata; class Mammalia; order Rodentia; family Sciuridae; genus Xerus; species Xerus rutilus. The sequence continues at coordinate 67,919,826 of CM053399.1, read as the reverse complement.
GATGCTTTGGAGGGCACTGAGAAAGCTAGAGGGTAGGATGACTAAGACTATAAGGCACAAGAACCATCAAGCTTTACTGAGCACCATATACAGATATAGGTACCAGTGATCAAATTGTCAATAAAAGATGTGAACCTATCTGCCTTCATGGAGCCTTGGAGAGTGATGAACCTAATTTATTATAAATTATATTAATAAATTGATTATAGGACAAACTGCTTAAAATACTTTAAAACTCTCACAAGTATAAAGAGTTTCTAAATTATCAAAACTAAATGTTCTTCTGGATGTGGTGGTGCACACCTGCAATCTGAGCTACTCATGAGAGACTGAGGCAGGAAAATAGTAGAAAGATGGCTTTGGCTGCTCAGACTCTGTATTTTAACAAAACAATAATTTTTTAAAAAGAACTGAGGTTTTAGCTCAGTAGTACAGAACTTTCCTAGCATGCAGGAGCCCCTGGGTTCAATTGCTAGTATGGTAGGCAGGGGAGTAGTACTACAAATTCAAAAGGCTTCTGTATAGAATATAGTGTATTGGAACTCACAGAACATTAGTGTCAGTAGATCCAAATTCTGAGGTAAATTTCCAAACAACCTAAGAATTAACTAAGCTTATATATTTTCAAATTTCTCTAGAATAATGATTTTACTACATTATGTAATTACATAGTCAGAATCTCCTAGAATTGATAATTACCCATACCAAGAATGGAAACGCTATCCTTCTTTTCTCTCTAAATTTTTTTTTCAATCTAACAGCACTTGAAATTTTCCATCATTGTGGGTCTGAAAACAAACCCACTTGCTTGTTTTCAGAAAGTAGAAAACATATCTACTTGCTTGTTTCATGCTCAAATTTTGTTATCTTACAGAAGTTCTTAAAACAAATATCATCTTTTTGGGAAAATATCCATGAAAACCAGAGAAACCTAAGATAGAAGAGCAGAAAAATTAACCTATGGGTTGTAAGTATGAGAGTCTATTTTCATCAGAAACAACTTAGACAGGAAACGTAGATAATTATCAATTCATCACAAGAACTGGAATTATCACACGAAGTTCTTTCTTGATAACTTCTACTCATGGGAGTACAACACAATGTTGCTGCTCAGGGTGAATGATTGGACTATGGAGCAGTGAAGCTTCATATTATTGACCTATTTACTAACAGAAATCAGAGTGATAATCCAGGCAGGGGGCCCCAAGCCTATACTCTCAGAGGTTCAGTAGGCTGGGGCAGGAGGATTGTGAGTTCAAATCCAGCCTCAGCAAAAGTGAGATGCTAAACAACTCAGTGAGATCTTGTCTCTAAATAAAATACAAAATAGAGATGGAGATGTGGCTCAGTGGTTGTGTGCCCCTGGGTTCAATCCCTTCTACCAAAAAAAAGAAAGAAAGAAAGAAAGAAAAAAAGAAAGAAAGAAAGAAATCAAAGTGTTGCATACAATTATTTATGAATCATCCATAAATTCCAATGGCTTGCATATTTTCATATTTGAGAATATATATAAAGGAATTATCAATGAAAAGCTTTGCTTCCCTTTTTTCAACAACTCATGAAGTAGATGAGTTTGAGGGAGGACAGTTCTGGCTCTTAATATGTTAATAAGGATTAAAAAAATAAATTAAGGGAAGAGAAGAATGAATTAATAATTTATAAGAAGCAGAAGTGCAGGAATTTTGTACATAGATTATTATCATGAGACATGTGTCAAAATGAATAGATGATGTTAAAGTGGAGGAGGATAAACTTGATCTGGTATTCAATCTAAGAAATCTATGTTCTTGCAGTGCTATGTGCATCTGCACAGAGAGATTACCAAGGCAGCTTATGGATGCTGCATTGAGGTTTCCATAAGAAAGAAAAAGAACATTTGAAGACACTTATAAAGGAATGCAAAATGATTGTATAGCAACTTACAAAATTCAAATCTGAAAATGCTTCAAATGAGGAAACACCTAAAGAAAAGCAATCAGGAGCTAATTAAAATGTGCCATAAGCCAGATGTGGAGATGCTGCAGGTAAAGACTGGGGACATAACTGAAAATATTTTCTGTCTTGATGACATTTTTCAGTATGAAAGATATTTCTATGTATTCTTCATTTTTTGTGGTATCTTCCCCATTTGAAAATATCGTACACACTATAACTTCTATCCTCATGCAACAAGCAAGGTTTATTAAATTGTGACAGTAAGTTCCTTAGGGTATGTTTTCTTTTAAAATTATCCTTTTGTAAGTTACTTCATAAGGAAACAGAAAGGAACCATTTATTCATGGACATCTCATTTTTGTCTCCCCTTGAGCAACATGAAGAAATTTGGAAATAGCTAACATTTATTACATTCTTTTTGATTTGAGTGTCTGTAGTTCAAATTGCCTTTAGCACATGGCCCTTTGTGAACAAGTCCTGCAAAAGACCCATCTGCAGACATCTGCTGGTTAGCGGCAATGCACAGTCTCTCTCAGGGCTCTCAATTTAGCAAGAATTTAGATTCTGCCTATTTTGTGTTTATGAGAGAAAATTGATTTACAAAGAGATTTGGGTTGGTGGTTATATATTTTTTTAACTTTCTAAACACAAAGGCTAGATGGGTAGAATAGCTAATTCTGATAAAGTTTAAAATTTTCTTTCTTTCTTTCTTTTTTTTCTTCATGGGGTTTAGAAGACACATTGGCAATGTAAGTTTGGCTTTCCATACAAATTGGTGCAATGTGAAGGCTGTGAATACCAAGGTGTTTCTGACAATGCAGAGAGTACTTATTGGGATAGTGTACTTTCCTCTATGTGTTTGTGTTTTCTGAATATGATTTCATGTTCTGTTTTATTGAAACTTAGCTTTTCCCTCCCTGTGGCTCAGGTGTATATTTATTGCTGAACTTAGGTGGAGATTTCTAAAGGCAACTCTCTATGATTTTAGATTTCAAGTAATAAACCTATTGAGATGGATGAAATAGCTACTGCCAGATGATGGGTGAGAGAAGTAGGCAAAGGAAAAAAATGTAAGAAAAATTCCTTAGTATTAGAACAATCCTGAGCTGGGCACAATGAAGCATGCCTATCACAGTGGCAAAAGAGGCTGAAGCAGTAAGATTGCAAGCTCAAGGCCACAATCAGCAATTCAGCAAGACCTTGTCTTTATCAAAAATATTTAAAGTTGCTTTGGATGTGCTCAGAACTCCTAGGTTCAATCTTTGGTCCATAAAAAACTAGAACAAATCAACCTGATGAATATGTAGTTACACTAAATGTCAGTGTTAGGTCAGCTGTTAAGTGATATAGGAATGTTTAAGAAAAAACTCCTCCACATTAACATACCCTCAAAGTGTCCTTTTCTTTCCTTCAGGTAAAAAATTTTGCAGAAATTTACAGACTCCATCAATATCTCAAAGATCACTGAGCCAATGTAAGTGTTTCTTATAGACTCATTATAACATTTAGCTGAGCAAGCCAAGAAGTGTTTGTGTCTGCCATCTTTAAGTGTTCATGTCTGCCATTTCAACCTTTCACTGTGTGCTCTATGACCTTCACTTGAGCGTACCAAGGAATATATGCCATCTTTTCATCTTGAACTATGATTCTTAATTAAGCATGCTCAGAAAGATACACAGTGGTGCAGCCCTGTAATCCCCTATTTAGGAGGCCAAGGCTGTAATTCAGGAGGATGACACATTTAAGGTCTGCTTCTGCCACTTAATGAGACCTCAGTAACTCAATGAGACCCTGTCTCAAAATAAAAAGGGTTGTTAAAGTAGCTCAGTGGTAAATTACCCATGGTTCAATTCATGGTACCAAAAGAAAGAGAGAGAGAAAAAGAACAAAGAACAGAGAAATGTACATATTTTTGTTCTTTTCCGTGTTCCCTTTTATTTTGCTTTTATTCATGGGGATTGAAACCAGGGCCTCATACATGCCAAACAAGTTCACTGAGAAACATTTCAAGTCCAGAAACGTACCCCCTAATGTAATGACACCGAAAGGGAATATGTGTAGACTTGCAGAATGAAGAACCCAAGCTTTCTTTCTTTAGAGAGTGTTGCTTTTTAGATAACACACATCCTTTCCTTAATCCCTACGTGTAATAAATATTTCTCCATTTTTTTTTATATTCTGGTGTGCTCCTTGGCTTCACTCTGAACAGAATGTAAATGCTTTTTATTAGGTTTCATTGGAATATGATTTTGATGAGGAGTTTACAACTGTGTCATTATGTCTTTCCTTAACCACTGTCTGAAACCAGCATTAATGAAGTCTTTGGTGCCCAAAAAATCAATTTAATTTTTTTTTCCTTGCAGGTATGAGATAATGCTGCTGCTCCAGCCTGTGAGGCCACAGCTCAGTGCTCAACCTATTACTGGATGGATAGACTTAAGCATTTTCAAGGTGAGTATCAGCCAGTTTGAGGAACAACTGCACAATGCCTTTCAATGATAGTTTTCTATGGGTAATCACTTGCTCTTTATTAATCTTTCATCTAGTAAATGGGAGCAGCCTGCAACTAAAAATGTAATTCATGTTTAGTGATATATATATACACACATATATATATATACACATACACACACATACACATACACATATACCCTGTGATAATATGGAACAATGTAAAAGAAAAAAATAACATAAATGAAAACATGTCACCAAACCCTGTCATATAATTTACAAATAGGAAAAGGAAATAAAAAGGCTCACTAAGACCTAGAAACATCATCACAAGCAGTATCAATTGCTCACTAATTCAAGTTTATTGACTCAAATTAAGACATTTCAAGTTTTTAAAGGTTTAAAGATTTTTTTATGTTATTGGCATTTTGATTCCAATATAGGCAATTAGTTCTTGCTAATTGCTGATCTAAACAATTTTTAAAAAAAGACATTTCAATTTAAAGTGCAATTAATTATGGTGATGGGTTTATATTTTTAAAAATGCTTTCTTTTAATGTTTTTCAGCAACTGAATTTGTAATGCATTACACTTGGTATAATAAACAGTATACAAACATAAAAGAACCAATGCACAGAACAATTTATGAACAATAATAAAGTAAGTTGTCAGTTGGTAAGACCCTATAAGGAACTCCATGGTAGACTTAACCTGACAGATTAATTTAGCAGCAAAAAACTAGGTCTCAGCTGGAACTCTATGTAAGAAGCATCAAGGGAATTTCCAAAATTCCTACTTGGAAATCAATTCTGGTATATTTACATTTCCTTACATATAATTAGTTTCTTATCTAGAAGATCATAACATCCCTGATAGAATGATTACATTAATTTTGGTCACATTTGTTTTTTTCTTTTTCTTTAAGAAAGAGTAATGAAGCTCAGTTTTATTGCTATGGCCTTGAGAAAGCTCAGGTACCCAGATTTTCAGGTGTCATAAAAAGTAACCATCAGAAGTTAGTTTTATAATCTCTGAATTTTTAAGAATATATTTGCCTGTATTTAGTAAATGTTCAGATTTACTGGTAGCCCTTGAGTCTGATATTTTTATACCCAGACCTGTTCCACTACTCCTTGCTTGTTTTTCTTTCCCTGGAAGTCTCTAAACATCTTCTGTCATCTGGTATAAATTAAGCAACGAAAGGTTGATTTTGGCATAAAATATTCTTTTCTTTTCAGAGTGAATATTTCCTTCCATAATGAAAGAAACACTTGCCATGTAATGCCATTTGACATGAGAAGTCTGCTGTTTTGACAAGACAATGAAGATGACTCCTTGAACTCTGGCAGATCAAACTAGTTTGCTACAAAGGGAGATCAGGGCCCCACTTATGGGAACAATTACTGGGACCTGGATGTGTGTGACTCATGGAACTGAGATAGAAGAGTCTGTAGGGATTCTGTGGTAAGGGAGAACCACACACTCGTTGAATTTGAGGACATGTTTCTCCTTTGTGTGTGAAGGAGTATAAACATTTCAGTCACTTGACCACCTCCCCAGTATTTTCTCTCTATATAGAGAGACTTCTGGGTTATGTAGGTGTTTGCCTTGATGCTCAAAGTGAAAGTGTGCATTGTTTGAATGTTGTCAAGTGTTCCCTTATATAGAGATATGCTATGGGGTCCCTGAATTTCCCTATCGGGTCATTTTTTTCCTTCAAAGTCCACACATAATTAGGGATAATTCAGGAACTTGATTTTTTTTTCCTGAGAATTCCATATTTGAGGGACCACTTCTCAGTTGAAGCAAAACAATAATATGTAATAATAAGCTGTCTTGTTTCCCTATCTTAATGTAAACTCATTTTATTAAATATAAAGATAGGATACAATGTAAAATTTTGTTGGCTCCATTTTCTTTAATAAAAACTATCTTTAGTGGTCCATCATCTATAATATAGGCTATGGTTGATTCAGTGTTTTGTGACCTTTGTGTGATTACAAAAACTTGGGTTTGTGATCCCATATCAAGATCTAACACAGGAACACAAAAGTATGCACATCTAGACAGATCTGGCTGTCTACAATGAACCTGCTAGTTTGAAATTTCCCTCTGGATGTAATAAGTTCTACTAAACAGTTCAACCTTAGGGGAAAATGTCATATAGGAGAGTATGTGGTGTGTGTGTGTGTGTGTGTGTGTGTGTTGAATCATGGTGGGCACACATAATTTATTAGGTTAATTTAACAAGCTGGGGCTATAGCTCAGTGGTAGAACATTTGCATGGCTTGTAGGGTTTGATTTATAGAAGGAGTGAGTGTGGGGGTGATTTTAAGATTTATGATCCTCCCCCAGGGCATGAGACATGAGATGGGAAGATAGAGAAACAGAATACAGACTTGTACTTCCCTCTGACTTTTCCATCTTGCCATCATCACATACTCCATTGATTTTTTAATTGTTGTAATGTTGTACTTCATGATCTAATCATCAATGTATTGCTGCTATCTAAGGTTTTCTTTAGTGTATTGTAGAAATCAGCAACTGTTTGTTATTAAAAAATGAAAATGTAAACTTGATAGAGATTGCTGTTCGCCATAGCTGGCAATGAATTGTTCACTATTGAGCCTTGAAGTTACCAACATTCACTTTGCCAGTTTCATTACTTATCAGTCCTGGTGAAAAGACTTATGGAGTTTATATTTATTAAACATTTACTGTGTAGCTTACATATAAATGTATCCTGTATGATTTAAATACAAAAACACTTATACTGGTGGGCTTGGTGGAGGACTCCTGTAATTCCAGCGACTTGGGAGGCTGCAGCAGTAGTGTTGTTAGCTCAAGACCAGCTTTATCAATTTAGTGAGGTCCTAAGCAACTTATGAAGACCATGAACAAAAAGTAAATAAGGATTGGGGATGTAGCTCAATGGTTAAATGCCCTGGGTTCAATACCCAGTACAAAACTAAACAAAAAACAAACAACAACAACAAAACACACCTGCATTCTGACGACTATTTAAAGGAAGCTGAGCCAGGAGAAATCAGAGACCGAAAATAAAGTGATGGTCTCCAAATGAGCTTTAAATTTGTGTTCTGTGTGTGCCCCCTCAGGTGAATCAGCTTAAGTGATAGAACAACACGTATTCCAATGATTGTGAGGTGAGATAATAGAATACAAGTAGAGTTTACCCTAGTACCTAACAGAGTATCCAAAAATAAATATTGGCTGCAAATATTAAAATATATTTTAAGAGATAATTCACTAGTTTAATTTTCTTGATATGTATTTTTTCACCCGTTCCTACACTGGCTAATCTACAATGTCAAGTGCTACCAGCAAGCTCAGTCTATCTTCTTTATTCTCAATAGATGAAGTTGCATCATACCCTGCTAGTGAGATGAAATTTATGCAGTTTCTTAAGTTTTAGTTAGGAGCCAGCCAGAAATTGTATTTTGTAGCCTTTTAGTTTCAAATATCTCTTATCAAAATGTTTTAGCATCTTTTATATGTAATAAATTACCATTGATTTATTTTTGGTCTGATCTGAAAATACATATTTCTTAACTGGTAAATATAATCTATTTATGTTAATTATAACTGTTATCAGTTTAAATTTTAATGCCAATTTGTCCTGTATCAAATCCAATTTTTTTTTTTTTTTTTGAGACAGATCTTGCTAAGTGGATGAAGTTGGTTTCTATCTTCCAGGTCTTCTGATTCAGCCTCCTGAATCACTACAAATTTCAGGGGTGTGCCACCTTGCCTAACTTTTTTTTTTTTTTTCATTTAAGGGTAACATTATTCAAAAAAAGCACACTTTCAGTCTATTTCCCTTTTCAAGAAATCATTATGCTCTTATTTTAAAAATGTACGTTTATTCAATATATATCTGTTAGTTTTCTTTGCTTTGATCTTCAGTTATATTTTTTCCATAAAAAACTTCAAGCTATTTGATTATTTTTGTTTCATATTTTTTGTTTCACATATTTTTTGGAATCATCATCTTCAATGATAAAGAAACTGATGCTCAAACAGGTTGCCCATAGTTACAAAGATAACAATGATGGGAGTAGGAGTTGAAATTCAAGTCTATCTATATACAAAAACCAAATTTTTTCAGCTAGAAAAAAATTACTTTTCAAAAAACAAAAGTCAGAAGACATTCTTAGCTTCAGATCCAGAAATTCAAGTTTCTAGAATTTATGATTAATGAATGGTTCATTAAAAGTTAAATGTTATTCATCAGAGCATTATGTATGCATTGAAATAACTCTGTCACTCCAGGCCTCTGGGATCATTCTTTCCTTTTTATGCAAATAAACATGTATTTTTTGTTAGTCTAATTTATTTTATTATATTTATTTATTTTTTAAATGCATTTTAAGTCATACTACATATACAGAGCTCAATTTTCCATCTCTCTCATTGCAAACAAGATAGTCACACCATTTGTGTCTTCATACATGTAGCTAGGGTAGTGGTTTCCATCTCAGTCCACCATTTTTGCTACTCCTCCTCCCCTCCTGCACCTCCCCACTGCCCCATCCGAAGTTCCTCCATTTCTCCCATCCTCCCCTCCCCCATTTCCCTTATGTATCAGCATCCACTAATCAGAGAGAACATTCGGCCTTTGATTTTTGGGATTGGCTTACTTCACTTAGCATGATGTTCTCCAATTTCATCCATTTACCTGCCAATGCCATAATTTTATTCTCTTTTATTGCTGAGTAATATTCCAATGTGTATACATACCACAGTTTATCCATTCATCTATTGAAGAGCATCTAGGTTGCTTCCACACTTTAGCAATTGTGAATTGTGCTGCTATAAACACTGAAGTGGCATTACTGTAGTATGGTTTTTTTAAGTCTTTAGGGTATAAGCCGAGGAGTGGGATAGCTGGGTCAAATGATGGTTCCATTCCGTTTTTTAAGGAATCTGCATAGTGCTTTCTAGATTGGTTGACCCAATTTACAGTCCCACCAGCAAAGTTTGAGTGTGCCTTTTCCCCACATCCTCACCAGCACTTATTGTTGCTTATATTTTGGATACATTCTGACTGGGGTGAGATGAAATCTTAGAGTAGTTTTGATTTGCATTGCTCTAATTGCTAGATATGTTGAACAATTCTTCATGTGTTTGCTATTGATTGCATATCTTCTTTTGAGAAGTTTCTATTCAGCTCCTTAGCCCACTTACTGATTTTTTTTTTTTTTTTTTTTTTTTTTTTTTTTTTTTTTTAGTGTTAAGTTTTTTGAGTTTTTTATATATTCTGGAAATCAGTGCTCTATCTGATGTGTGTGTGGCAAAAATTTGCTCCCAGAATGTAGGCCATCTGTTCACTACACTGATTGTTTCTTTTGCTGAGAAGAATCTATTTATTTTAAATCCATCCCATTTATTGATTCTTGCTGTTATTTCTTGCACTTTAGGGGTCTTGTTAAGGAAGTTGGGGCCTCCTCTGATGTGATAAATATTTTAGCCTACTTTTTACTCAATTACGTGCTGGGTCTCTGGTCCAATTCCTAGGCCCTTGATCCACTTTGAATTGAGTTTTGTTCATGGTCAGAGATAGTGGTTTAGTTTAATTTAGCTCCATATGGATTTCCAGTTTTCCCAGCACCATTTGTTGAAGAGACTATCTTTTCTCCAATGTATGTTTTTGGCACCTTTGTCTAGTATGAGATAACTATTTAAATGGGTTAGTCTCTGTGTCTTCTATTCTATACCATTGGTCTACATGTCTATTTTGATGCCAGTACCATGTTGTTTTTGTTACTATAGATTTGTAGTATAGTTTAAGGTCTGGTATTGTGATGCCTGTTGCTTCACTCTTCTTACTGAGGATTGCTTTGTCTATTTAGAGTCTCTTAATTTTCCAAATAAATTCATGATTGCCTTTTCTATTTCTATAAGAAATGATTTTGTGATTTTAATTGGGATTGCATTGAATCTGTATAGCACTTTAGGTGGTATGGCCATTTTAATAATATTGATTTTTTCTATCCAAGATTATGGGAAATCTTTCCATCTTCTAAGAAATTGTTCAATTTCTTTCTTTAGTGTCTTGTGGTTTTCATTGTAGCGGTCTTTCATGGCTCTTGTTAGATTGATTCCCAAGTATTTTATATTTTTTGAGGCTATTGAGAATGGAGTAATTTTCCTGTTTTTCCTTTCAGATGATTCATTGCTATTGCATAGAAATGCATTTCATTTATGGGTGTTGGTCTTATATCCTGCAAATTTGCTGAATTCATTTATCAGTTGTAGAGATTTTTTGCTGGAATTTTTTGGATCTTTCAAGTCTAATATCATGTCTTCTGCAAATAGTGATAGTTTGAGTTCTTTTTTTCCTGTTTGTATCCCTTTAATTTTTCTCTTCTCTCTAATATCTCTGACTAGAGTTTCAAGGACTATATTGAATAAGAGTGATGAAAGAGAGAATCCCCATCTTGTTCCAGTTTTTAGAGGGAATGCTTCCAATTTTTCTCCATTTAGGATGATGTTTGCCTTGGGTTTAGCATAGATAGCTACTACAATGTTGAGGTATATTTCTGCTATACCTAGTTTTTCTAGTGTTTTAAACATGAAAAGTTGCTGTATTTAGTCAAACGCTTTCTCTGCATCAATTGATAAAATCATGTGATTCTTATCTTTAAGTCTATTGATGTGATGGATTACATTTATTGATTTCCATATGTTGAGTCAACCTTGCATCCCTGGAATAAATCTCACTTGATCATGGTGCACTATTTTTTTTAGTATGTTTTGTATGCAATTTGCCAAAATTTTATTGAGAATTTTTGCATCTATATTCATCAGAGATTTTGGTCTGTAATTTTCCTTTTTGAATGTTTCTCTTTCTGGTTTTGGTATCAATGTGATCCTAGCCTCATAGAATGAGTTTGGAAGGTTTCCCTCCCTTTGTATTTTATGGAATAATTTGAGGAGTATTGGAGTTAGTTCTTCTTTATAGGTCTTGTAGAACTCAGCTGAGAATTTGTCTGGTCCAGGGCTTTTCTTGGTTGGAAGGCTCTTGATGGCATCTTCTATTTCCTTGTTTGTGACTGATCTGTTTAAATCATGAATGTTCTCCTGGTTCAGTTTGGGTAGGTTGTATGTCTATAAAAATTTGTCGGTGTCTTCAAGATTTTCTATTTTACTGGAGTATCAATTTTCAAAATAGTTTCTAATTATTCTCTGTATTTCAGCAGAGTCTGTCGTGACATTTCCTTTTTCATCACAACTTTCAGTAATTTGGATTTTCTCTCTCCTTTTCATTAGGGTGGCTAAGGGTTTGTCTATTTTATTTATTTTTATAGAGAACCAGTTTCTTGTTTTGTCAATTATTTGAATTATTTTCTTTGTTTCAATTTCATTGATTTCAGCCCTGATTCTAATTATTTCCTGCATTTTACTTCTTTTGGTGTTAGTTTTTTCTCTTTTTCTAGAGCTTTGAGATGCAGTGTCAAGTCATTAATTTGTTGACTTTTAATTCTTTAAATAAATGAGCTTAATGCAATGAACTTTCCTCTTTCACTGCCATCATAGTGTCCCAGAGATTTTGATATGTTGTATCAGAGTTCTCATTTACCTCTAAGAATTATTTTTACCTCCTTCCTGATCCCTCCTGTTACTCATGCATCATTCATTAGCACATTATTGAGTCTCCAGGTGTTGAAGTAACTTCTCATTTTTAAACTGCATTAATTTCTAATTTCATTCCATTATGGTCAGATAGAATGCAGGGTAGTATTTCTATTTTTTGTAGTTGGTAAGACTAGCTTTGTGGCATAGCAGATGATCTATTTTGGAGAAGGATCCATGTGCTGCTGAGAAAAAATGTATTTGCTTCTTGAAATATGAAACATTCTATACATGTATGTTAAGATTATATTATTGATATTTCTATTGAGTTTTGTAGATTCTTTGTTTAGTTTTTGTTTGGAAAATCTATCTGGTGGTTAGAGAGGTTTGTTAAAGTAACCCAGTACTATTGTGGTCTGTTTGATTCTTGAAGTTGCAAAGCATTTTTTTGACATATATGGCTGCTCCATTGTTTGGGGCATACATATTTTAGATAGTTATATCTTGTTGATATATGATTCCCTAAAGCAGTATGAAATTATCTTCTTTATCCCTTTTCACTAACTTTGGTTTGAAGTCCACTTTATCTGATATGAGAATGGAAACCCCTGCTTGTTTATGCAGTGCATGTGAGTGATAGATTTTTTTCTATCCTTTCACCTTCAATCTGTGAGTGTCTCTTTCTATGTGATGAGTCTCTTGGAGGCAGCATATTGTTGGCTTTTTTTTTTTTTTTTAAATGCAATCTGCCAGTCTGTCTTTTAATTGCTGAGTTTAGGCCATTGACATTCAGTGTTATTATGGAGACATGGTTTGTATTCTCAGACATTTTGGTTTATTCTTAGTTTTTAACTTGACTGGGTTTCTACTATGATTGGCCTTTCCTTTAGTGTAGTTCATTCCTTTGCAGGTTTTCATTGTTGTTTTTCATTTCCTCCACATGGGATATTTTGCCAACAATCTTCTGTAGTGCAAGATTTCTTGCTGTAAATTCTTTTAATTTTTGTTTATCTTGAAGGGTTTTTATTTCATCATCAAATCTAAAACTTAATTTTTCTGGATATAAGATTTTTGGTTGGCATACATTGTCTTTCAGAGCTTGGTGTATGCAGTTCCAAGCTCTTGTAGCTTTAAAGGTATGGGTTGAGAAATTTGCAGAGATCCTAATTGGTTTCCTTTTATATGTAATCTGATTCCTTTCTCTTGTGGCTTTTAAGATTCTCTCTTTATTCTGAATGTGAATAAATGACAGAACACATTTTCATTACGATATGTCTTCATTTAGATCTGTTGTGATTTTGTTCATTTGATGTCCTATAAGCCACTTGTATTTGATTATTCAATTCATTCTTCATGTTTGGAAAATTTTCTGATATTATTTCATTGAATAGATTGCTCATTCCTTTGGTTTGAAATTCTATGTTCTATGCCAATAATTCTTAAATTTGGTCTTTTCATGTTATCCCATAATTCTTGATTGTTCTGTTCATGGTTTCTTGCCATCTTCATTGTGTGGTCAACTCTATTTTCAATATTAAATATTTTATCTTCATTGTCTGAGGTTCTGTCATCCAAGTGATCTAATCTGTTGGTGAGTCTTTCTACTGAGTTTATAATTTGGTTTATTGTCTCATATTGAAGATTTCTGATTGGTTCTTTTTCAGAGTCTTCCTCACCTTATTGAAGTAATCTTTTGCTTCCTATATTTGCCTATGTAGCTCTTTAGTCAAATGATCCTTTGCTGCCTGGGCTTGCTCTCTTATATCATTCTTTATGTCACAGAATATTTTAATTATGTACATCCTGAACTCCTTCTCTGTCATTTCTTCTGCTGTACTGACATGCATTCTAATAATATAGTATCTTGGTTTGTTTGAGGCACTTTCTTCCCTTTTTTCATGTTTTTGTGTCTTCCCTTCTAGCACTGCATGTCTGAGGTGTTACAGTTTTTATCCTATAGGCTTATAGATTCCCTACTGGGTTCCAATACCTCTTCTTTAAGGGGGAGACCAATATTGACATCTCAAAGCAAACCATGTATAGTTTCAAACCAAGTAGCTCCTAATAGGTCCTAAATACATTTATGGCTTAGTCACAATATACAGAAATTATGAGTTCAATTATCATCTACTGTATAAACAACAGATTTGCACAAGGGTCTACAGTTTCTGCTGGTGGGCTTGAAAGACCCAGGTGTGGGGTGTAGAATGAACTATCAGGGAAGTAGGAAGTGAGCATTTAGTTATTAGTAAGAAAAGAGTGAGAGAGAGAAAAGAGCAAGAGAGAGAAAACCAAAAAAAGAAAGGAAGAAAAAAGAAAAAAAGAGAATATAAGGAAAAAATAAAAAATAAAAATTCTCAATGTAAATAAACAGGATTGCTTCCCTTCTCCTCCAGTAGGCAAAGTTATCTGTTGCTTACTGGTATCTGCTCACTCAGGACAAAGATGGTGAACTGAGTCTCACAAAGAAGCTATCTGCTTCAGAGATAGGGTGCAGGGCTGAGCTGGGTATTGGTATTGGGTGACATGTTCAGAGATTTATCTCTGTGGTGTGCTATGCAGAAATAAAACTTTGTCTCCAGATCTTATCCCATGTGCCCACATGTAGGCAAACAGGGAGGTTCCACCCTGGTTGATGGAGATCCACACAAGAGCAACAACCAGTGGCCCTGCATGAGAACCAGGTGTCCTGTGTGGGAGCAATGACTAGAAGTCCTGTTTAGGTGGGTGACATGAGGTCCTGCAGGGTGTATGGGCACTGGAACCAGGGATCCTGTGCACAGCGAGTCCTGCACTGGAGTCCACGGGCATCAGAGTCCTGCCGTGGCTTGAAGTTGGGTTCTGTGCAAAAGCTGGGGCCTGGCAACCCTGTGGGTACACAAGTGGAATTTCTGCATGGAGGCAGCTGTTAGGTGTCCTCTAAAAACTCACTGAGAAATAGTGTTTCCACTACTTTAAACCCCTTTCCTGGAGAGACTAGAAACACCGTGTATGTCTAGGCCGCCATCTTGGAACTGATCTGTTTCATGCATTTTGTGCATCCTTTGAATTCTTGAATGCTCCCTACAAAATTATTGGCACATCTTTCTTTGGCAAACTTCTGAACCTAGCACTCTTGAGTATATATTAACTATGCCCTCACATTTGAATGGTACTTAGTGAAATTTGTGATTCCAGGCTCCATGTTTTGTTTTAATAATTTAAACAGTACTCCATTTTCCATTGATAGTCAATGATACTATGTCAACATTTGATGCTAATCTTATCCTTATTGTTTCAAAATAATCTCATTTTTTCCTCATGGATGTTTATGTACATTTCTTGTTGCCTTTGATATTCTGTATTACACTTTGATGTTTTTACCTTTTTTTTTTTTTTGGATACCATGGATTAAAACTGGGGAGGCTTAACCACTGAGCCATATCACCAACAATTTTTAATTTTTATTTTGAGAGTAATTCTTACTAGAAAAATAAATTTTAAGAAAAGCTCAACTCATAAATGGTAGAAAATGGACACAGGTGTGAAAACCTGAATTCAGAACAGAAAAGAAGGCAAAGTAATATTATGGTATTGAGTGATTAAAAAAAGTACATTTTTTCCTAAAAATTATTAAAATTCATAAATGTTAGGAAGTAACAAAAATTTTCTAAAATTTATTTATTTTAAATATTTTACTATAATTTATCTATACTTAATTTTTTCCAAATTACACAAGTAATAATGTAGCATTTGGCCCATTTTTAATATTAAAGTTTATGTATTTTCAAATACAATTATCATCTCAGAATGATAAAATCTCTAGATTTTTAGAAACGTTCTAGATTATGAATGATTCAAAAACTATTACTGTTGAAAAGTATATAATGCATATTTTCAAGGGTTTCCCAAAATCTAAGCTTTTTACACTTAATTTTAATAAGCTTGAGTGGGGGAAATAATCTTTGATAATAATGCTATCTAGAATTCATGGGATTCCTTTCTTTAACAAAAAACACTTAACAATTCATTTGAATTGAATATTTAAAATAAAATAATAACATTTATACATAAAATATGTATTCTTTTCTTTTTGTTTCCTTTTTTCTTTTTTGGCAGTAGTAGAGATTGAACCCAGGGCCTCCTTTGTGCCAGGCAACAACTCTACCACCCAGTCATTCATACAAACATTATAATTTTATTTCCTGCCCTTTCCAGAAATATTCCATTTTTATGAAACAATGGATATGTGCACTCCTTTTTTAGTTATTGCAGTTTTCCATTTGCAATTAACACATTTGCATGTGGGTAATGCCCATTAGGGAATCCCAAGTATCTTGCTAACCACATACCCAGCCCAGCTCACACAGGTAACTAATATATTCTTTGAGATATCTGGATGAGGAAATATCTGAAATTAAAAGTATGAGCTGAATCACAAAAAACCAAATGCCGAATGTTCTCTCTGATTAGTGGATGCTGATACATAAGGGGGGTGGGAACGGGAAACATAAGAGAAATGGAGAAACTCTGGACGCGGCATGGGGGAGGTGGGGGGTGGGAAAGGGGAATGGGTATAGTAAAGATGGTTGATTGAGATCGTCATCACTACCCTTGGTACATGTATGAAGACACAATTGTTGGGACTTTATCTGGTTTGCAACCAGAGAAATGGAAAAACTGAGCTCTATATATGTACTATGAATTGAAATGCAATTAAATAAACTAATAAAAAAAATAAAATAAAAGTATGGGCTGTACCTAGGCATGAAGATTCACATGTGTAATTCCAGTTTCTTCATACTTATAGCAAGAGGATCACAATTTGAGATGAGGCTTAGCAATTTAGCAAGCAATGTCTAAAGAAAAAAAAAGAAAAAGTGGTGGAGATATAGGCACATAGTTTAGTGGTAAAGGAAATCTGTGTTCAATCTTCAGTACTGGGGGAAAAATATATACATGTATGTGTGTATATGTATATATATGTGTGTGTGTGTGTGTGTGTGTATATATATATACATATATATTTATATATATATGAGATAAGTTTTCAAAAGGATTTTCAACAACTTATTACCTTTCAAATATCTAAGGAGTATAGGAGTATAGTCTCTGGATATTTCATTGTACACATTTCTTTCCTATGTCTATCCATAATTTTTAAATGTTTTCAAAATTAAGTCATATTTACTGATTTTTTTTTTGTTTTGTTTTCCTTTGATGTTCTACTGGGGATTGAACCCTGGAGCATTCTACCTCTGAGCTACACTTTCTTCCTTGTTATGTTACTTTGAGACAGAGTTTCCTCAGCTGACCTTGAATTTGGAATCCTTGCGCCTCATCCTCCCAGAATAGCTTGGATTATAGGCATAAATCCCTCTACCTTGCTGTTAGTTACTATTTTTTAAAGCTAACCATATATTAAAAAACTTCATTATCTTAGTCTTTTCCAAATCATAACCCATTATTAGTCATAATCAATACATTGATAACTTGTTGATAACTTATTTAGATATTAAAATTTGAAGTGGATCTAATGTATCTTTAAAAACATGTTGAAGCTGCCAGGTATGGTTATACATGCATATTGTTCCCAGTGACTCAGGAGAAACCCAAGTTTGAGGCCAGGCTCAGCAACTTAGTGAGACCCAGTCTCAAAATAAAAAATAAAAAATGTTGGGATGTGGCTTAGTGGTTAAGCAGGGTAGCTGCCCCTATGGGAGTCAATCTCTGGTACTTTAAAGAAAATCTGATATGGCCAAATAGTCTTTGTTTATATGCCATTGTTTGAATCATGATATCTTATGATCAACTTAAGTTTACTCAAACTGCTTTCAATAAGATCTGTCTTTTTTTTCATTTTAGTGTCTATTTTATGTTCCTAAATTCAAAAATCAAATCAGTAAGGATGCCAGATATTTCAGTCTCTATTTTTAGTTTTCGCAAACTACCCACAATATCATTAGTACTTTTATTCTCAATTCTAAAGAATGGCAGAAATTGGCTAGGAGTGAAAAAATTTAAATGGCCATGATGAAAGTGAAGATGATAAAACAGTCCAGATAATAGTGAAAAAAAGATAGAAAATTGTGAGAAAGGGAAAGATTTTTGTTCAAATATTATATTGAAATATTATCAGATACGGAAACAGGATTGGGAGAATGTAATAATATAGAAATTTAGACATGAATTTGCCTTTGGGTATTTCTTAGAATTCAGAAAGGCGGTGAGAATGTGGTTCCACGGTAGACAACTTGGCCTGAGTTTATTCCCCGTGTCAAGGAGAGAGAGAAGAGAGAAACCAGAACTAAGAGGTGTTTGTAAGGTATTCAGGAGATTAGAAAAAGAGGTAATTTGATTAGGAATGAACCTGACCTTTTGTCTTTATGATAATACTCTGTGGGTCAGAAACCTAGTGTGGGGCTTTAAGGATCTCAACTAATACAAAAGTTTCCTGAAGGACAAATTTGTTCTTTTCATAGGCACTTGAGTTGGCAAGACTGTGGAAATCTCAGGAGAGTGAAGCTGTCATCCAGAGAGACCAGAAGACACAGAACCCCTTATTCACTTTGATAGATTTTCCCCCAAGCACTGACAAGACCAATGACAGGGTCTTCAGGTGAGTACCGAGTTCTGAGTAAATGAACTCATTTTTTCTCTTATTTTTTAAATTCAATTGTCAGTAGGATCTCCCAAGAGATGCTGAAGCTTGTTTAATAAAAATGTAATTATTTTAAGTTCATGCTTGAGCTACCGAATTTTAAACTAGCATTGTTTTGGAATGTAGAAATTACTGTATTTTATTTTATGTTCCATGTTTATATATAAAAATCTCCTTGATATCATACAGCTTTATTTTCAGAATGAGATCTAAGCTTAATTGGAAAACACTGAGGAATGTGCAAAATGTTGTTTTCAGGAACTTCAGGTGGTAGTTTGGGTCTATAATTGTCCAGTGGAAATCCAGAATCCAATGATAGCTGTGGAAGGATGACATTGGTGAAACAAACAGAAGTGAGAGGTATTTCAGTATTCATTCTGGTTTAGACGTGGAAATTTTGATTACCTCTAGTCATTTTAGAAGCACAGTGTATTGGATAACACCACTTGCCATTTAAAATTGGAGTTTCAAAATGAGGATACCTTTTGGATAATACGTCTGATGTGATTTGGGGGTGCATTGCTCTTACACACTTCTTTTCCAATGTTGATTTTATACATCTCCTTTGAATATAAATATCAAAATATATTCTACACTATTTTCATTTTTAAAAAGTCATTACTAATAAAATAGTTGGAGTTTAAGACAACCTCTTTTCTTTGCAATCATTTCAGAGTCAGTTCTGACCATAAACACAGTTTACAGAATTATTTTTGCATTTTTTTTCAGCTTTCTTACAGGCATGTTACTTATATCTCAGATACTCTCCTGGAATAGAGTCAAAACAGATATACTAAAAGTATTTTATAAAATTACCTTCAGGCTATGTAAACAAAGGGAAAATGAAACAAATGAATTTTATTTTTAGGCTTGAGTACTATCTCCAAGGTATTTTATATGTATAGACAAGTGTTCCAAAATCTAAAAGAAATACAAAATCCATAACACTTCTTATCCCAAGCATTTCAAATAAAGGGTAGTCAACCTATAAAACCTCTTTGCATTATTCTACATACATGGAACACAAACATTATGTGCAGATAAAATGTTGTAAAAAGGAATATTGTATTCAGTGTCATCCAGATACTCTGCTGTTCTTATACTCTGAACTTATACTCAGAAAGTGATCCTTTTCTCAACAGAAAGAATTGGTTATCCTGTTAATATTCTTTGATTAATTCTGATGGAACTATTCCATTGTATTTATTTATGTGTGTGTTTGTTTATTTATTTATAATTCTACCAGGGGTTGAACCCATGCAGCCTTACCAACTGAACTTCATCCTGACGCCTTTTTTAAATGTTTTTGTTTTGAGACAGGGTCTTTTTAAGCTGCATAGGGGCCCACTGATCTGCTGGGGCTGGCTTTGAACTTTTGATCCTCCTTCCTCAGCCTCTGAAGTTGCTGGGATTACAGGCATGTGCCATCATTTCCTTGCTGTCATATTTGCTAATTCTTACAAAAAAAAAAAACAAAAAACTCTTCTTCCAAATTAGAGAGCAGTCCTTAATGCTTCATTTTTTAAGGGCCAGCTGTATGTCCTAGTCACGGGAGAATTTGATGCCAGGGCTGCTTCTTATCTGGAGAGCTTAAGGCTCTGTCCTTTCTCAGCTCCATTTCTTGGCTCTGGTCCACTTCAAAGCAGCTCACATAGAACAAAACCCACATACCTAACTTGTTTTTCAGAAACTCTGATATTAATTGCAGCCACTCTGCACCTTAGGAAATATAACATTTGCCTCAAAACCATCTCTCCAGAACATGTTTAAAGTCCAGTAATTTCTTGATGCTTCTGTAATGTGGATGGACTCATGTTGTTTGGGTCACATAAGACTCTGACCTTTACCTCAATAGGGTCAATTCGGGTTCTGAATCATTTTATAGACTCAACATAGCTGCCAGTGCTCTTGTCTCATATATTCAGATAGAAAATTTTTTGATTTCAATGTTAAAATTGCACTTGCTGGGGATAGTAAATAAAGGAATGGATCATTTTAATAAATAATAAAATAGTAAGGAAACAGAAAAGTATAATAGCTAATGAAACCATTACCTTATCACTATATACATTCCATTCTAAAATATTTGCAACTGGAAATAATGATGCATATTAATATTTGTTTTCCTCATGTGTCTTAGTAAATATTTATATAGGAAAAAAACTTTGTAAATTTGGATTGCAGATTAAAATATGTACGTATTTTTTATTGAAATGTAGTGCAAAATTGAAATGCCTGTAATCCCAGTGACCTACTATGTTCAGGCATGAGAATGACAAGATCAAGGTCATTCAGGAAATAGGGAGACTCTGTCTCGAGATAAAAATTAGAAAAAGGACTAGGTATGTATCTCAGTGAGAAAACGCACTCCTGGGTTCATGTTAATGAACTAAACTCATCAATTAAAGGACAGACACTGGTTAAAAAATGTGCTGTCTCCAAGAGACTCATCTCTTAGAAAAAGATGTCCACAGACTGAAGGTGAAAGAATGGGGAAAAAAATATTACTCAAATGGACCACAAAAGCAAGCAGACATTTTCATTCTCATATCAGATAAAGTGGACTTCAAACCAAAGATAATCAGAAAACATAAAGAAGATCATTTTGTACTTCTTAAGGAAGCCATATGTCAACAAAACCTAACAACCATAAATATCTATGCCCCAAACAGTGGAGCATCCACATATATCAAAAAATCCCTTCTCGATATTGAGAATCTAATAGACCATAACACAATAATACTGGGTGACTTTAATGCACCTCTCTCACAGCCAGACAGATCTACCAAACAAAAACTAAACAAAAAAACCATAGAACTCAATAATACATCAGTAATTTAGAATTAACAGATGTATACAGAATATTTCATCCATCAACAAGTGAACACATTTTTTCTCTGCACCACATGGATCCTTCTCTAAAATAGATCATATGTTATGCAACAAAGCAAGCCTTACCAAATACAGTAAATAGAAATACTACCATGCATTCTACTATACCATAATGGAATAAAGTTAGAAATCAATGAAAAATAAAAATTGAAGTTACTTGAACAAATGAAGACAATATAATATGCAAATGAATCAAGTATGGATAACAGAAGACATCAAGGAGGAGATAAAAAAATTCTTAAAGCTAAATGAGATATTCAATACAACATATCAAAATCTCTTGGACACTCACTATAAAAGCTGTGTTAAGAGGAAAGTTTCTTGCATTGAGCTCATTCATTAAAAGAAGAAAAAGTCAACAAATAAATGACCTGACATTACATCTCAAAGCTCTAGAAAAAGAAAAACAAATCAACACCAAATGAAGTAGAAGATAGGAAATAATGAAAATCAATAAAATTAAAACAAAAGAAACAATTCAAACTATAGACAAAACAAAAAGATGATTCTTTGAAAAAATAAGTAAAATTGATAAGCCCTTAGACACCCTAATGAAGAAAGGAGAAACAAAACTCAAATTACTAAAATTTGTGATGAAAAAGGAAATATCATGACAGATACTATTGAAATATAGAGAATACTTGGATGCTATTTTGAAAATTTATACTCCCATACAATAGAAAACTTCAAAGACACTGACAAATTTCAAGAGGCATATGAGCTACCCAAGCTGAATCAGGAGGACATATGCAACTTAAACATGTCAATTTTAACAAGGAAATAGAAGACACCAAAAAAAGTATACCAACCAATAAAATCCCACAACCAGAAGGATTCTCAGCTGAGTTCTTCAAGACCTTCAAACAAGAATTAACATGAATTCTCCTCAAATTATTCCATGAACTAAAAAAGGAAGGAACCCTGCCAAACTCATTCTATGAGGCTAGAATCACCATGGTACTAAAACCAGACAAAGAAACATCAAAGAAAGAAAACTTCAGAACAATATTCCTGATGAACATGGACAAAAATTTTCTCAATGAAATTCTGGCAGATCACATACAATAACATATAAAAAAGTAATGCACCATGATCAAGTGGGTTTCATCCCCATTATGCAAGGTTGGTTCAACATATGGAAATCAATAAATACAATTCATCACATTAATAGACCGAAAGACAAGAGTGACATGATTATTTCAATAAATGCTGAGAAAGCATTTGGCAAAATATGGCAGCTCTTCATGTTAAAAACACTAGAAACGTTAGGAATAATAAGAAGAAACCTCAATATGGTAAAAACTATGCAAAATGGAAGACCAACATGATGCTAAATGAAGAAAAGTTGAAAGTGTTTCCACTAAAAATGGGAAAAAGTCAGAGATGCCCTCTATCACGACTTCTATTCCACATAGTCCCTGAAACTCTAACCAGAGCAATTCAACAGATGAAAGAAATTAAAGGGATACAAATAGCAATAAAAAGAACTAAAACTATCATTATTTGCCACCAACATGATACTATACTTAGAAGAACCCAAAAATTCCACCAGAAATCTTCTAGAATTAATAAATAAATTCACAATGTAGCAGGATATAAAATCAATACCCAAAAATCAAATGTATTTCTATACAATGGTAATGAACAGAAATTTTAAAACTACTCCATTTAAGATAGCCACAAAAAAAATATGAAATACTTGGTAATGAATTCAACAAAAAAGGTGAAAGACCTCTATAATGAAAACTACAAAACGTTAAAGAGAGAAATTAAAGAATATCTTAGAAGATGGAAAGATCTCTCATGGTATTTGATATTCAGAGTCAATATTGTCAAAATGACCATACTACCCAAAGTGCTATACAGATTCAATGTGATTCAAATTAAAATCCCAATGTCATTCCATATGGAAATAGAAAAAACAATCATACAATTTATTTGAAGAAACAAGAGATGCAGAATAGCCAAAGCAATCCTTAGCAAGAACAGTGAAGCAACAAGCATCACAATACCAGAATTCAAACTATACTTCAAAGCTATTGGGACAAAAATGTCACAGCATTCCCACCAAGATACACATGTAGACCAATGGTAAAGAATAGAATACACAGAAACAAAGCCACATAAATACAGTTATCTCCTATTAGACAAATGTGCCAAAAACATACTTTGGAGAAAAGATAGCCTCTTCAACAAATGGTGCTGGGAAAACTGAATATCTAGATGCAGCAAAATGAAACTAAACCCCTATCTTTAACTGTGCACAAAACTCATCTCAAAGTGGATAAAAAACCTAGAGACCCTATGCCTAATTGCGGAAAAAGGAGCCCCAAACATTTATCATGTCAGATTCGGCC
>CM053399.1:67858928-67895458 GCA_028644305.1 Xerus rutilus | reverse complement strand
CAGGGTCTCTTATTTCTCCAAATAAATTTTATGATTGCCTTTTCTATTTCTATAATAAGTAACTTTGTGATTTTAATTGGGATTGCATGGAATCTGTATGGTGCTTTGGATAGTATGGCCATTTTAATAATATTGACTCTGCCTATCCAAGAGCATGGGAGATATTTCCATCTTCTAAGATATTCTTCAATTTCTTTCTTTAGGGTCTTGCAGTTTTCATTGTAGAGGTCTTTCATAGCTCTTGTTAGACTGATTCCCAAGGATTTTATTTTATTTTTTTTGAGGCTATTGTGAATGGAGTAGTTTTCCTGATTTCCCTTTCAGAGGATTCATTGCTGATGTATAGAAATGCATTTCATTTATGGGTGTTAATTTTATATCCTGCAATTTTGCTGAATTCATTTATTAATTCTAGAAGTTTTCTGGCGGCATTTTTTAATCCTCCAAGTAATATGTCTTTTCAGTTCTTTCCCTATTTGTATCTCTTTAATTTCTCTCATCTCTCTAATTGCTGTGGCTCGAGTTTCATGATCTATATTGAATAAGAGTTGTGAAAGAAGGCATCCCTGTCTTGTTCCAGTTTTTAGAGGGAATGTTTCCATTTTTTCTCCATTTAGGATGATGTTGCCTTAGGTTTAGCATAGGTTGCTTTAACAATGTCGAGGTATATTCCTACTATCCCTAGTTTTTCTAGTGTTTTAAACATAAAAGGGTGTGTATTTTGTCAAATGCTTTCTCTGCATCAATTGATAAAATCATGTGATTCTTATTTTTAAGTCTATTGATGTGATGGATTACATTTATTGATTTCCATATGTTGAACCAACTTTGCATTACTGGAATTAACTCCACTTGATCATGGTACACTATTTTTTAAATATGCTTTTGCATGTGATTTGCCAAAATTTTATTGAGACTTTTTGCATCTGTATTCATCAGAGATTTTGTTCTGAAATTTTCCTTTTATGATGTGTCTCTGTCTGGTTTTGGTATCAGAGTGATACTAGTCTCATGGAATGTTTGGAAGGCTTTCCTCCCTTTCTATTTCATCGGATAATTTGAGGAGTATTGGAGTTAGTTCTTCTTTGCAGGTCTTGTAGAATTTGGCTGAGAATCCATCTGGTCCAGGGCTTTTCTTGGTTGAAAGGCTCTTGATGCCATCTTCTATTTCTTTGCTTGTAATTGATCTGTTTAAGACTTGAACATCCACGTGGTTCAGTTTAGGTAGGTAATATGTCTCTAGAAATTTGTTGGTGTCTTCAGGGTTTTCTATTTTACTGGAGTATAGATTTGCAAAATAGTTTTTAATTATTCTCTGTATTTCAGCAGAGTCTCTTGTGACATTTCCTTTTTCTTCACAAATTTTAGTAATTTGAATTTTCTCTCTCCTTTTCATTAGGGTGGCTAAGGGTTTGTCAATTTTATTTATTTTTTCAAAGAACCAGCTTTTTGTTTTGTCAATTTTTTGAATTATTTTCTTTGTTTCAATTTCCTTGATTTCAGTCCTGATTCTAATTATTTCCTGTATTCTACTTCCTTTGCTGTTAGTTTGTTTCTCTTTTTCTAGGGCTTTGAGATGTAGTATAAATCATTGATTTGTTGACTTTTTCTTTCTTGAATATATGAGCTTAATGCAATGAACTTTTCTCTTAGCACTGCCTTCATAGTATCCCAGAGATTTTGATATGTCATATCAGAGTTCTCATTTACCTGTAAGAATTTTTTTTATCTCCTCCCTGATGTCTTGTTCTTACTCTTCCCTCTCTAGGACACATAGGCAGTATCTGAGTCAGGCAAGCCAAGGGCTCTCTGTGGTCTGGGAGAAAACCACCTGTAGGACCACTCACCTGCAGACTGGGAGGCTAAGTGCATGGGACAGAGTGCATATTTACTGAGCACTTTAAGATAGTCTTAAAGTGGAGAGGAAAATGAGGCAGGAGGAAGGACGTGAACTCCCAACATATAAGGAATTACAAATAATGATGTAAGAAAACTAGCAAGGAAGATATATATAAAAGACAATAAGCAGGCAAAAAAGTGACAATTCTATTTTAACATAGAACTTGAAATGCTCTTCTTTTTTTGGATATCAGGAAGCACTAGCTCAGAGTTCCAAATCTTTCCTATGCTGTTTTTAAAATATTTTTATAGTTGTAGATGGACACAATACCTTTATTTTATTTATTTTTATGTGGTGCTAAGGATCAAACCCAGTGCCTCACACATGCCAGGCAAGCACACTACCATTGAGCTATTACCCCAGCCCCTCCTATGCTCTTTTGACAGTCACTTCTGCTGAGCTATGATGCCTACGACTGTGACTCAAAGAAAGGATCCAGTCAGGCATTTTATCTTTTATAATAGATGTATTAAATATTGTATACTTTCTTCAAGCGTTTGTTTTTGTTTAACGTATTCTTAATATTATTCAATTAAAAGTATCACCATTATTATTTTTCTTTAATCCATGTGTTTGTATGGGAACGACCAAGACAGGGGAGAATATATGCCATGTGCTAAAAGGAATAGACTGTGCCAGGCAGGGACTTGTAAGCCCTCACAAGCTTTAGTTGCCTCCCCTCTACTCTCCATTGTGTCACTGGTAGTCTGAAACTGAGGGCTACATTTCCCAGTCTTCTGCATAAGCTGGTTTCTAACAGGGACTGGCAGGACTTTCAAGGACAGGAAGGAGAAATAATTAAGCTTCTCCTTTACATATACATTACATAATCTCCTGCATGCCTCGCTCCATCACTTTGGCCCAGGGGATAGGTAATATCACAATCTCCTTCCCATCTAGGGAGGTAGCAGATCCCCACTGACACTGTCTTCTGGCTTGTTCTTCTATCTTGTTTTTCTTTTAGGTTTCCTTTCACCAGTATAACCAATTCTTGGCACTGCATGCTTTTACTTATTTATTTTTTGTGAAATTTCTAGAGATACAACTCCCCTTCATATTCTTTAAATTCTTACAACCACAAGTTATAATAAAAATCAGCAGCAGATAACAAATTTTCCCTTTAAAAATGAAATTAATGCAGTAAATTGTCTTAAAAGTGTTGAAGGGGATCCATTTGCATTTATGACAAGAAAGCATTATTTTTCCCCCTCTTTCTTGTCAGAGCTTTTGATTTATAATGAGAATTATCTGTCAAACAAAACATTTGAAATAATATTTTTTCAAGCTGCATCCACAAACTAAATGTTTTAAAGATACTTGAAGTATATTTCATTACTATATTTCAAATTGATTCCACATGTCCTCCAATTTACACAAAATACTTTGTCCTTAACACAATTTTAAGTGTCTTGTTTTAATAGAAACAAAATTAAAAAATACTCAACATTTTAAGTAGTTACATCTATTACAGTTGGTAATAGACTTCAGTTTGTAAAAATATTGGATTGTTAGTCAGTATGGTGCATGTTAGAAAAAAACTCTCAATGACTAAATTAATGGCATTCAAATATGTAATTAAGCTAAGATATTTTAGAGAAATTTTCCCCCTTTTGGTGAACAGGAATTGAGATCTTTTGAGGCCAGTAGCTTGAGTCTTCCCTGGTGAGGTCTATAAGCAAAGGTGGATAAGAAAATCCTGGTGCTGACTAGAAAGGGACAGTGCCTCAGCTATCTTGGAAAGGTTATGCTTGCTGTACTTAAAGGTCAAGGAACAGAACATCTTTTAACTAACAGAACAGTTTAGA
Organism: Xerus rutilus; assembly: GCA_028644305.1. NCBI lineage: Eukaryota > Metazoa > Chordata > Mammalia > Rodentia > Sciuridae > Xerus > Xerus rutilus. Next base: position 67,891,753 of record CM053399.1, on the reverse strand, counting down.
TAAATGTTTTCTGCTCACTGTTAACAAATGTTCAGTTAAAAGCCAGTACATATTGTAGAATTTGTTTAGTACTTTATTTTAATATAACCTTGTATTGACTTTCAGTTTGGGATGGACATAAGGGCTAAAACTCATCCACTTTAAATTTTTTAGTCACCTATTAAAAATTGTAGTTTCTGCAAAAACAGCATGACTCAAGACATTTCCTAAGAGGGTGATTAGCCCTAAACAATATTATTGGATTATCTACATTTTTACATATATAATAAACATAAAAATTCAATATCTAAGAAATAATATGTCATAATAAAAAGAATAATGAGGAAATATAAATCATACTGTAATGGAAATACTGAGTGATTGTATTTCAAATAGGGCATTCAGAACCACTCAGTTGTGAACAACATAATAACAATAGGCATCAGGGATGTAAAGCTTAATGGCAGCTTAATGTGATACCTTATTTTTTTATGATATGGCCCCGTGGAGTCGCTACAATATTGGCTGATATTAGGAAATCACTTATTGTCCTCATGTTTAGTTTTTTGAATCTGTGAATTAGTACATAAGAAATGTGTCATGAGTACTAATTGAGCAAGGATTAATGCATAACTAGGCATATAATAAGTGCCTAATTGATGTTTAGCTATTATTAAAATTATAATGGTCTCCTAAAAGATTTACAAAGCCATTAATTTGCTGACCCAAAATTTGTAACAAATCATGTAATCAATGTATTAACAAAGAATTAGAGCAATGGTTCTTAGTTAATCGTGGCAACAGACACCTCTGGGGACAGTGCTGTGAGATATTTGGAAACACAATCATCCTTTCATGGTTATGAATCTGAATCTTCCCATACTGAGAATCTGTGCTGCAGTTAACCAGAGCTGGCCTTGTATAGGTGGGCTGCTCACTCCTTCTCCAAAAGGGGAAATGAGAATCAAAGCACTTGAAGGCAAAGAATTTTCACCTGGTCTCAAAAAATAAGAAAGGATGCTCTGGCTCTGAGTGGGGCACTTTTCTCAGGATTGGGGGAGTTGGCCTTGGTGAAGAAAAGACTATATTGGCAGATGTCAAACTATTCAATAGGAAGCTTCAGGTGCATGAAACTTCTTGGAGAATTTATTTCAAAGTTCTGTTCTAATATTCAATATAGAACCATCTATATTTATTATATTAATACTCATGGAAGATTGAGCATTAGCATAAAATACTTTGAATGAAGCTACACTGGCAGGTTGCGTGTGTGCATCAGGGCAGCTGTGCAGTGAAACCTTCTGTTTTCCTTCTATAATTTTTGCCTTTAGTGATGGTGCCTCTTTACATTAAAAACAATGATTGTTTTTAGTCCTTTAGCTAATATAAAGATCTGTGATTTTACCAGTCTCTTTCCACACACATACACAATCAAAGTTTTGCATTGGCCTTGAGGTCAGAATGGCTTTTGCTTATTCGGAGCAATATATTTATGTTTAACTTTTTATCTTTGCAGTTAATCATACTGTATTATCTTTAAACAACATCCACCTGCCAGTAGTGCCTACCAGAGGTAAAGGCCTCAGCACCCCATGCAACAGAACTCTGATAGTCTGGGGCTTTCCATTTGCACCTTTATCTCCAAATATTCTACTTTTAACTTCATCAGAAAGACTCATACAGTGATTGGCCCATCCTTAAATTATTAAAAAACATTTGATCAGCAAATGGAATTTTCATGTTTAGGGCAATGGCTATCTACCCAATGAATCTCTTTATTTGCCTTTCTTCTGAGAAACAGTAGAGATCAGAGAAAGTTTAGACTCGCTCATGTATGGAGAAGGCTAACTATCACCTCTATAGCACCCAGAAATCTTCAAACTGTAGTGCAAAACAAAACAAAATTGAAGACATTCTGTATTGTGTGAAGGAGTGATTTAATATCTACTTTTGGATGGCTTGTTTCAAGACACACCAAAAATTCCTTTTCTTTAGTAGAAAACACGTCTTTAGTTGTTTTTGATATCATTAATAAATCAACAACACTTTGCTACAATTGTGCCTACTACATTATAAAACATCAAATAATTTGATGGAAAGCAACATCTGCACAGTTCATTGAAAATAATCTCTGACTTACATCATCTATTGAGAACATGCATTCAATCTAACTTGGGTTTCAGCCTCCTGCCATCTAAGTCCTCTTCTGTAGTAGTGTACAAACATGGCTGGGTCATGTTCACAGATCACTCACCTTTCAGTTGTTTTGAAATCCGACTGATAGTATGCAAATTGTTCTCTTTATGGCAAATTTAGTCATTTTTTGTTCATTAAAACTTAGGTTTCATAGATAATAATTACTATGTGCCCAATGCATATCATAAATGCACTTTGGATATAGAATAGATTAAAACCCACAAATATCTTAATTAAACCTTCAAAATTAGAATAAACTGAAATAACACAAAGTATTGATTGCTGCTCTGAGAAATCAGCATTTTCCTGCTTAATAACCACAAGACTCGAATAGACTTCCTTCTCTTGTACTGACTGCATCAGAACTAAAATATGTGTCTGAGCTATAAGTCAACAAGTGCAATCTTGATCATTGTATTATGACTAGACAAAGAAGGAAAATATAAATGTTTTGGAAAATCATAGGACATCTTCATCTCAGAAAATTAAAAACGGGAAGCAGCTGACTTTCAGGAACCCCCTAAATAATTTAACTGATATCCAGTGGGCTCAGTTTTACCTCTAAAGTTGTTCAGCATGTCCAGGATTCCAGTGATGTGCAATGAAGAGAGCTCTGGGTTTAATGACTGTGGCTTCTGCCTCTGCACCATATGGATCCTGTAAAGAATGACATCATTTATACTTTCAAATGAACGGTTAATCATAAAATCATTACAAAAATGCCACTTTTTAATCCAAGATATTTCATTAGAATTCTCCCATTTTGGTGAATTAGGTATTTTATTCAAAACTCTCAGAAATATAAGCTGTTAATCTTTTATAAATTTCAAGTATTAAAATCTAATCCCTTTCTTCTTTTTAAACATTGCCCAACTTAATAAATTGTTGAGTGTGATTTTCTTCCTCTATTCCTCACTCTACATTGAGTAATGTAAAGATCCTGAATATCTTACAAAGGCACAATGTTTACACAAAGCCTTTAGGACTTCAGTTCACAGAAGTCACCAATGATACATCATTGGTACCTGAAAAGGCAGATTTCTTGAACAAGCAGCTATGATAATCTCTGCTCATTGAGGCAATCTAATACTGTCTGGCAGCCCTGATCCTGAGTGTTCTCAGGCAGCTCTACCCCTCTGAGTTCTGCACACACCTGGACTGTGTTGTGATGTAACAAGATCTGGTCTTTGCTACTCATTGTAATGAATCCCCCTCCCTTTCCCATCCTTAGGGGATATTACACTTTCTTGTCTGTTTCACCTTCTACCTCACTGGAATAGGATCCTTCTCTGGGATACCTTAAAAAAATTCTCCCTAGTAAGGTCTGTTGGTGTCAGGCTGAAGAGTATAGAAGGAATGGGTGAAATAAAGCCCAGAACGCAAAATGATTTCTAGGTGTATATAAATTCATCCACACAAGAAAAAAATTTCTGAGACCAAGGATCATAATACCTTAGAGCCTCTTTTCAAATAATATATTAAATAACATCAGAGAAAATTGTTAATAACTGAACACATATACATTCACTCATTCAAAAAAAACCCCCAACTTTCTCATAAATCAGAGATCATTATCACAAAACTCAATTTCAAATATGTTCCCTAAGTGATAAAAGGAGAAAAGAAAAAGATAATGTTAATAATGAGAACACTATTCTTCTACACCCTCTGTGAGATTCTAGTACTCTGTTTTTTATATATATATATACCCCTATATATATATATGTGTGTGTGTGTGTGTGTATAAAAATTTTTAATCTTCTTCACTTCTGAGAAATCACCTGAGTTGATGTTATAAAAAAGCCGAAACTAAATAAGAAAAAAGAGCCTGGGTGTGCACTGAGAAACAGGGAGCTTAAAAAGGCTCTGCACAGTGATACAAGAGGATCTAGTTTCTAGTGGCACTCATACATTTTGCATTACAAGGTAGTTTTAAACTATTCTCTCCAAAATTATTTTCTTTTAATTTTATGTTGCCTTTTTTAAGCTTAATATTTTTCTTTTCTTTTTTTTAAAGAAATTGATACCACCTCAATTTCTTCATAAAATTAGCCCCTTAGAAAAGTGTTGTGAGTATTAAATAAGCCAGGATAAATGCATTACCTGGAGAGTAGTAAGCACTCTACTAATGTTTACCTGTCATTAAGACAGCAAAATACTAAAAGCATTTTAAAAGCCTTTTACTTACAGACACAAAATTTGTTGTAATTTGTATAATTGATTGATGACAAAGAATTAGAGCAACAGTTCTTAATTAACTCGAGCAATAAAGACCTTTGTTGTTGGTGCTGAGGTCTTTATAAAATGGAGTCATCCTCTTATGGTTATGACTATGAATCTTTTCATACTGAGAATCTGTGCTAAAGTGATTCACTCTTGCCAGTGTGTGTGGGATGCTCATTTACATCTTCTCCAGAGGGTAAAATGAGAACAAAAGACCCAAGGGCAAAGAATTATGACCTGATCCAACAAAGAATGTAGGGTTCTCTGGCTCTGAGTGGAGCAGTATTCTCAGAAGTGGCAGAGTTGGTCTAGGTGGAGAATCAACAGCCTTGAGAGGCAGTTGCTTAAGAAGCATTTCAAAGTATTCTACTAACGCTTAACCTAGACCCCATGGTATTTATTTTGAAATGCCTATGGAGGACAGAACATTAAGTACAGCGTTTACTGAATTAATCTACTGTAACAAGATTTCATAGCATGTGTCAGGGCAGGTGTGCAGTACAAACTTGTGTATTTCCTTCTCTGATTTTTAGCTTGATATGATGGAATCCTGCATTAATTTGCATGGTAATATTTAGCCTTTTACTAAGAAAATAGGGTTTAAGATTGTTTTATCATCATACATAATCTCTCTCTCTCTCTTCCTTTTACTTTTCACACAAAATCTAAGATTTATTTCATCTTGGTCAGAATCATTTTGTTCTCTTGAGTCATAGATTTATTTTTTATCTTAAGATTGAAATCTCAGCCTCAAGAAGATTATGGGCAAAGATAATATCTTAAATTTATACAATAGAATACTATTCAGCCATAAAAAGAAGGAAGTCCTGTTATATATGTCAGCACAAATAAACCTGGAGGACATTATGTTAAGTGAAAAAAGCCAGGGACCATAGGCCATATACTGCATGATCTCACTCACATGTAAAATCTATTAAAGGTGCTTTTATAGAACTAAAGATTAGAATGGTGGTTACCCAGTGTTGCACCCTTGGAGCAAGGGTTGAGTGTGAGGGTAATGTTGGTTAAAGTTATTGGGGTACATGGCATAGTTTATTCACTGGTGTTAGGTGAGAGAAGTAGGCAAAGAAAAAAGTAAGAAATATTCCTTAAGACTACAACAATCCTGAGCTGGGCACAGTGAAGCATGTCTCTCATCCCAGTGACTCAGGGTGCTAAGGGAGGAGGATCATGGGTTCAAAGCCAGCATCAGCAAATTAGTGAGACTTTGTCTTAATAAAAAGCAAATGGGAATGCTCTCAGCACCCCTGGGTTTAATCATTGGTAACAACAACAAAAAAAAGACTAGAATAATCGTACCCCATGATTATGTAGTTACACTGAATGTCAGTATTAGGTCAGCTGTTAAGAGATAGAGGCACCTTTAAGCCATTAAGTCACCTTTAGGGGAAAACTCCTACATTAACCCATCTTCAAAGTGTTCTTTCTTGTGTTCCAGCTAAAAAGTTTTGGAGAAATTTACAAAGAGTCAACCAATATCTCAAAGATCACTGAACCTTCCCTTGCCTTCCCTTGCCTTCCCTTGCCTTCCCTTGCCTTCCCTTCCCTTTCCTTCCCTTCCCTTCCCTTCCCTTCCCTTCCCTTCCCTTCCCTTCCCTAAGGATTGAAACCAGGAAATGATATATGCCAAGCAAGTTCACAGAGCAACATCTCCAGTCCTGAAATGTACATCCTAATGAAACAGCCCGCAAAGTAAATATGTATATTCTCATAGAATAGTCCCCAAGCTTGCTTCCTTTAAAGAGAGCATTGCTTTTCAGACTAATCTTATACTCTCCTTACTCCCTATGAATAAAAAGTATTTCACTATTCTTTTATATTTTAGTGTGCTTCTTGGCTTCACACTCAACAAAATACAAACCCTTTCCAATAGGTTTTATTAGAATATGATTTTGATGAAGAAGTTTCATTTGATTCATTATGTCTTCCCTTAAACACTGTGTGAATCCAGTGTTGATGAAGTCTTTGGTGCCAGATAGATCAATTTAATTTTTTTCCTTGCAGTTGTGAGTTAGTGCTGCTGCACATGCCCCAGCCTGAGACCACAGCTCATTGTTCAACCCATCACTGAACTTATAGACAGACTTAACCACTTCCAATGTGAATGTCAGCCTGTTTGAGAGACAACTGCACTATGACCCTCAGTGATAGTTATCTATGGGTAATCATTCCCTCTTTATTAATCTTTTACCTAGTAAAAGGTAACAGCCTGCAACTGAAAATGTAAATCATATTTAGTGACATATAAAACCTATGATAATACTGAACAATATAAAGGAAAAAAAACATAAACTAAGGCTGGTGTAATGTCATTAAGCCTTTCATAAAACATATAATTTGGAAAGGAAACAAACAGGCTCACTAAGCCTTAGAAGCATCATCACATACAATATCAGTTTTTCACTGAGTCACAGTAATGGACTCAAATCAAGACATTTTAATTTCAAATGTAATTAATTTTGGTAATGGGTTCATTGATTTTACATTTAAAAATGCTTTACTCTTACATTTCTCACTAACTTAATTTGTAATGCATTACACTTGATACAATAAACAGTACACAAACATAAAATAACCAATCCACAGAACAGTTTAAGAGCAATAATAAAGGAAGTTTTCACTTGGTAAGGGAGCATGTGGAACTCCCTGACAGGTTAGTTAAGCAGATAATGACTAGGGCTCATATGAAACCATGAATAAAAGACAGACGATTGTTATTGGAAAACCAATTCTGTAATATTTAGATTTTCTTAAACATAAACTTGCTTTCTTAACTAAAAGATCAAAATATCCCTGATACAATGATTACATTTATTTTGGAATTATTTGTTTTCACATTTTCTTAAGAAAGAATAATGGAGGTTAATTATATTGCTATGTACTTGAGAATGCTCAGGTCTCCAGATTTTCAGATGTCATGAAAAGTAACCAGCAGAAGTAAACTTTAAAATCTGTAAATTTTTAGGAATATTTCCCCATGTAGTGAATAACTGTTCAGATTTACTGGTAGCTCTTGAATCTGATATTTTTCTACCCAGAGCTGTTCCACCAATTCTTTTTTTTTTTTTTTTTTTTTTTGGTACTGGGTATTGAACTCAGGGGTACTTGACCACTGAGCCACATCCCCAGCCCTATTTTGTGTTTTATGAAGAGACAGGGTCTCACTGAGTTGCTTAGCACCTCGCCGTTGCTGAGGCTGGCTTTGAACTCGCGATTCTCCTGTCTCAGCCTCCCTAAGTGCTGGGATTACAGGCTTGAGCCACCGCGCCCGGCTTGTTCCACCAATTCTTGCTTGTTTTTTCTTGTCTCTAAATCAAATCCCATCTCATATCAATTGTTTTTTTTTTTTTTTAAGGTTGATTTTGGCTGAAATATTCTTTTCACAGTGAACATGTTCTGCCATAATAAAATAAGCAGAGACAACTTAGTACTGTTTGATGATAGGAGAAGAATGATGTTTGAAAAAGACAATGAATATGAATCCTTGAACTCTGAGAGAACAGACCATTTTGCTACTTGGGGAGATCAGGGCTTCACTTCTGGGAAATATTACTGAGAGCTGAATGTGAGTGACTCATGGGACTGCACTGTAGGAGTCTGTAGGGATTCTGTGGTAAGAAAGAACCACTCACTGAATTTGAGGACAGGTTTCTCCTTTTATGTGTGAATGGGGATAAACATTTCAGTCTCTTGACCACCTACCCAATATTTTTCCTATCTATAGAGAGACCTCTGGGCCATGTTGGTGTGTTCCTTGATTTTCAAGTGAAAGTGTGAGTTTTGAATATTGCCAAGATTTTCATGACATGGCCATTTTCTGCTGGGTCCCTGAATTTTCCTGTAGGGCCATTTTTTTTCCACAGGCCACTCATAATTAAGGATAATTCATGAACCTGACTTCTCTGCCTGGGAACTCCATATTTGAGGAATCCCTTCTAAGTTGAAGCAAAGCAATACTGTAGCTGCATTTTTTCCTTATCTTAATGTAAACTTCATTTTATTAAATATAAAGTTAGGATATGTTGAACCCAGGATGCAAAGAAAAGACCACTGACTCCAATTTTAAATCAAATTTAGCAAGCTTATATGGTATACAAAAAAGGGCTGATCAGTAGCTGTACTGCCCAGCAGGGACAGCACAGGGTTTGGTCCCAGAGCAGGGAGATTTTTCTAGCACAAAGAGTTACAAAGGTAGGTATCTTAGAATTTTACAACTGGGGGCTGGGACTGTGGCTCAGTGGCAGAGCGCTTGCCTCACACGCGTGAGGGACTGGGTTCGATCCTCAGCACTACATAAAAATAAATAACAAAACAAAGATATTGTGTCCATCTACAACTAAAAAATATTTAAAAAAAAAAAAGAATTTTACAACTGAAAAATTCTGGAAAGTGTAATACAGACGCACATAGCGATTTAATGATTCACATGGCTCTAGTCAAAGCCAGATATGATTATCTGGTCAAAGCTGAGATTTCAGGGAGCAATTTCTAGTGAAAGCCCAACATGATCCAAGCAAGTAAAATAGAAATAAACTTTTTATGACTTTGGGTGGAGATGGCTCCCAATCTTAAAATAGAATTATGCTAGATTCATCAGATACAATGTAAAATTTTGATGGCTAAATTTCCTTTAACTAAAGCCATCTTTAGTGGCTATTATCTATAGTATAGGCTGTGGTTTATTCAATGTTTTGTGACTTTAATGTGATTATGAATACATCGGTTTGTGATTCCAAATCAAAGTCTAACACAGGAGCACAAGAGATTACACATTTAGACAAATCTGGCTATCCACAATGCGCCTGTCAGTATAAAATCTCCTGTGTGATCTAAAAAATTCTAGTAATCAATTAAACTTTTTTTTTTTAAGTACAGGGGATTGAACTCAGGGATTCTTGACCACTGAGCCACATACCCAGCCCTTTATTTGTGTATTTAGAGTCAGGGTCTCACTGAGTTTTTTAGCACTTTGCCATTGCTGAGGCTGGCTTTGACCTCATGATTCTCCTGTCTCAGCCTCCCAAAGTGCTGGGATTACAGGTGTGTGCCACCATGCCTAGCTTCACTTAACCTTAAGGTGGGGAAAGGTAGTATAGGGGTGTGTGTGTTTGTGTTTGTGTGTGTGTGTGTGTGTGTTACATTCGTTGTGAGCACACATAATTTTTATGCTAATTTAAAGAGCTGGGGTGTAGCTCAGTAGTAGAACATTTGTCCAGGCTTCATGGCTTTATTTCTAGCAGTGGTGAATGTGTGGGGTGATTTAAGGTTTGTTATCATCCCCCAAGGCATGAGAGATAAGATGAGAGAGATAGAGAAACACAATATAGACTTCTACTCCCTACTGACTTTTTCATTTCACCAACATACAATACTCCATTTACTTTTAAGTTTTTTCATGTCACACTTAATGTTATATTCATTTATGTATTCCTGCTCTGAAATGTTTTTCCTAAACTTATTATAAAAATCAACAAATGTTAATAAAAAATAAAAATGTAAAGCTTGGTAGAAATTTCTGTCTGCCATACCAGGGAAAGAGTGTTCACTATGTAGCCTTGAAGTTACCTATATTCACTTTGCCACAGTTTCATTACTTATCAGTTCTGGTAAAAAGTCTTATAGAATTTACATTTATTATCCGGGCGTGGTGGCTCACGCTTGTAATCCCAGTACTTAGGGAGGCTGAGACAGGAAAATCGCGAGTTCAAAGCCAGCCTCAGCAACAGGGAGGTGCTAAGCAACTCAGTGAGACCCTGTCTCTACATAAAACACAAAATAGTGCTGGAGACGCGGCTCAGTAGCCAGATACCCCTGAGTTCACTCTCCAGTACCAAAAAAAAAAAAAAAGAAAAAGAATTTACATTTACTGAATATTTATTGTGTGGCTTACATACAAACGTATGCTATATGATTTAAATACAAAAACACTCATACTGCTGGGCTTGGTGGAGCATGCCTGTAATCCCAGTGACTTGGAAGGCAGGGACAGTAGGGTTGCTAGCTCAATACCAGCTTTATTAATTTAGTAAAGTCCTAAGCGACTTGACCCTGTCTCAAAAGTAAATAAGGGTTGAGGTTGCTCAATGGTAAAGTGTCCTGGGTTTAATATCCAGTACTAAACAAAACAAAAAAACAAATGAAACAAGAAAACCGTATACAGTAATAATGAAGAAGTAGCAGAGCCAGGAGAAATTTAATGGTCTTGAAATCAAGTCTTGAAATAAGGTGATGGACTCCAAGTGAGCTTTAACTCTGAGTTCTATGTTTCCTCTCAGATGAATTGGCTTAAGTGATAGACCAACATTCATTCCAATGACTGTGAAGTTAGATAATAGAATGCAAGTAGAGTTTACCCTAGTACCTAACAGAGTATTCAAAAATAAATACTGGCTGCAAATATTAAAATATGATTAATAGAAATGATTCACTACTTTAGATTTCTTGATATGTGTTTACTTTTTTCTGCCCTACCATTGGCTAATCTAGAATGTCAAGTGCTACCAGCAAACCTAGTCTACCTTTTTCATTCTCGGTAGATGAAGTTGCAGCCTACCCTGCTAATAAGATGGAATTTATGCAGTTTCTTACATTCATGTTCATACTCATGTATTATTAACCTTGACAGTAGCTTCATTACCGCATTTCAATTGTATGCACAATGAAACAACTTAGTTTATATTTTTTATACAGAGTACATATTTATGACAATGCCTGCCTTAAGCTTAATGTGAATTGTTATGTTAAGATCTACAGTCTTCAGTATTCCCCTTCTTATATTAGAATGAAAGAAAAGTGTTAGCACATATTACGTTAACTTGAGGAAAGTTTCCAAAGTGTTGCTAATGTAATCGGCAAAAAAATATTAGAGGATAATGTTAAATAAATCCAAATTCACATGTTAAAGAGGATCCATTATTTTGAAATTTGAAATGATTATCTTCTTTTGTGCTGTAAGATGGATTTTGAATTTTTCCCAAGGAATAAAGATATATACTAGTGGAACAGGAAGATCTTTAGTGATAAGGAAGCATAAAATGGGACTTACAATTTTGGAGTCAATCAAGAATTAAATTGACATTATTAAATCAGTAAGCAAAAAGTACTATAAATCACCTTTATTGTGGAAAACACAAAATACTTTTACATTTTAAAGACTAATGAAGATGAAAGATAATGCATATTTTTATAACAAATGAGATATCTCTATTTGAAAAATAAAGAAAATATCTACTGTGGGGATATATCTATGAGAAAAATAATGATTTGTGAAGAAATTGTATCAATTGTAATATATTCAATTCCACCAAACTGCTGAGGATTCATTTCCCTCTCTCTCTCTCTCTCTTTTGGTATTGGGAATCGAACTCAGTGGGTACTTTACCCATCCTCAGCCCTTTTTATTTTGAGACATGGTCTCAAGTTTCTTGGGCCTTCTAAGCTACTGAGGCTGATCTCAAACTCATGCTCCCCCTACCTCAGTCTCTCAATTTGCTGAAATTACAGGTGTGATCATGTGGCCTGAAAGTTTGTTTCTCACAAATACTCAGTGTAATTTAAAGTCTCCCATAGTATCTGTTAGGGCTCAGTCCAATCTATTTTAATATAGATACTGATTTTAAAGGAATTGAACACTGTGTTCTTCTCACTGGTTTCTCCAAATATAGGAAATGATGAAAAGGAAGATTTTACAACAACTGGATTTTTATTTGCATATGCAAAAAAAAAAGAGCAATTTTTGCCACATGCCATCCAGTAGAAAAGCTGAAAAATATTTTGAGCAATGTCACCTGACTTGGGAAATGGCTCAGTGTTTTCCATAGCATATTGATTTCTATCCTATAGGTTCAAAGTTGGCCGTATGGCACACCAAGCTGCAAGATATTTCTGGTTATGCTGGATACAGAATAACAATAATTTTATTTATTTAGAAGACAAAAAATAATGATAGTCACAACAGAATAAATACTCAAGAGTTCATTTCAGTGCAAGTAAGATTTCTTTTTTTTTAATTTTGATTCCAAGGATTGAACCCGGGGACCCTTAATTACTGGACCACATCCCCTGTCGTATTGATTTTTTATTCTGGTACAGAATCTCATTAAGATACTGAGAGTCTCACTACTTTGCTGAGACTGACTTTGAACTTCTGTTTATCTTGCTTCAGCTTCCAGAGTAGCTCAGATTACAGGTGTGGGCCTCTGCACCCAGCTGAAAATAAGATAATCTTTATTCAGTGATGTGAGGATACTTTGAGTTGCAACTAGGAGTACAATTCAAAAGTGAGTAAACTCTGCTCTTCCATCTTGTTAATGTGCTGAGTGTTTCCTTAGTTATTGTCTGGCTAGGTGAGCATCATATGGTAGGAAGCAGCTTATTTTTTTTTAATCTCTTAAATGGATGACTAAAACAGGAACAATTCTCCAAATTTTGAAAATACTTTTCAGAAGTATTCCCTTATTCTTACTGTCTGTACCAACTAGATTTCATAGTTGACTCTCTTTCTTCCTCCTGTTTCTTTTACTCAGTCCTTTATTGGCTAAGTATGTCATTGAACATTCTCCTCACTGTAACCAAAGATCTTACGATAACTTGAAGGAAAAAAAGTTTTTTTGAGGCTCACAGTTTGGTTTCAGAGGTCTCAATCCAGAAATGCCTGACTCCATTGCTCTGGGTAATAATGAGCAGCACATCATGGTAGAAGGGTCTAACAGAGGGAAGCTGCTCTCCTTGTAGAAGTAAAAAAGAAGAGAAAGGAAAAAGGAGAGAGAGAGAGAGAGACAGAGAGAGGTACCCTTAGGGAAGATGCATCCATAATTCCAATGATCCACCTTCTTTAGCCACTCACCACCTCTATAAAGTTACTACCTATTTATTCCGTTAAAATTAAAATGAACTGATTAGGTTACAGCTGTCACAATGCAATCATTACACCTCTGAACATTTCCATATTAACACACATTTGGGGGACATCTTATATACAAACTGTCATACAAATAGTGGATTTTTATTACTAGTGGGTTTTTATTTGGGGGGTGCACTACGGATTGAACCCAGGAGTCCTTTACCACTGAGATGCATTCCTAGTCCTTTATTATTTTAATTTTTTATTTTTAATTTTGAGAAGAGGGTCTTGCTAAGTTGTCCAGGATGGCCTTGAACTTGCCTTTCACCTGCCTCAGTCTCTTGTCATTGAGATTATAAGCATGTACCACAATGCCCAGCAATCACTAGCTTTTTTTGACTAGCTGTTTCTCTTCATGTGAGCTCAGCTTTTACAATTTGACCCTCCAGGCCTTCAGTCAAACACTCCTTTCCATTTCCCCTAACATTTCTGAGTTGTTTCTATTGACACCAAAATTTCAATAAGCAACAGCCATTGTACCCTAAATATTATTTTGTCAATGTTATATTTTCCATATTTTTCAAAGAAGTTAATTGCTAATATGCTTATTTAACTTGGATTTACATATAAAAACAGGCAGGATTAGGTACAGTGAACATCTAAGTTGTGCCTTTGATTTTGAAAAGGAGAAAATTATATATCTATTTGGTAAATTTTGCAACCATTATAACAAGAATTTCTTACTCTAGTAAAACTTTTAAAAATATTTAATTACATTTAGTTTTTTAACATTTTTGTGGAACTGGATATTCAACCCAGGGGCACCCTATCACTGAGCCATATTCCCAGGTCTTTTTACTTTATGCATTTTGAGGCAGCATTTCACTAAGTTGCTGAGGTTTACCTCAATTGTGCGATCCACCTGCATTGACTCCCAAGTCGTTGTCATCACAGGTGTGCTCCCCTACACCTAGCTTGTTATATTTACTTGCCATATCTTTCAGTTTTGAAGAGCTATATTATAATTATTATAACCTGTGATGGACAACAGACAAGCGAAATCAAGCCATCAACACTGGAGTCCTTGCATTTAGATCAAAATACAATGCTCTCTTTGTTGTTTATTTGTTTACTTATTTTTTTCCTTTTGCACAAGTTTTTGTAGGAGCATCTCCATACCTTCCCACCCTTCCCTTTCATCCTTCCTCATTCTATGCTAATAGACTGTGCTCTTGCCAAAGAGCACCCCTTTGTTTGTGACCTTTGGATCTGATTGGTCCAAAAGTGTATTTAAGTTTCTGTAGTTTCTAGAATAAACTGGTGTTTTTTGCTTCTGTTCGCCCTGGCTGTATCCTCTTTTGTCCCGGCTATTTCTGCGTCTTGCTGGGATGAAGCAAATTTTTACCTACACCCCGGGGCCTGGGGAGATTGGCTCTGCGGATCGCCACCGTCCAGAGAGACCAGTTTTCGTCTAGCCCGGGGACCCCTTCTCCGTCTCTCTTGGACTCAAACTCGTGGAGAAGCCACGTGGCCTTCCCCCGCCCCTTATCAAAGCAACAAAGTTTAATTGTTCATAGAAATTAGAATAAACACTGACATAGAGGACATAGCATGTGTTGAGTTATAGCAAAGCAGATGAAATTGTGAAAGGAAGAGTAACAAATTGAAAAAAAAAAAATTGTTTATAACACAATGCTGAGGAACCCATAATATGAAGGACACACTGTGGAAAACACAGAGTCAAGGAATTAATTGAGTTGGAAAATACAGTAACCAAAAGAAAACTGTGTAGCAAAACTAAGTAAAGGAATGATAAGTGCATAAGTGGAGTGCTTGCCATGAGCCATCAGTGTCACCAGCCTTATCCAGTTTATTGCTCCAATTGTGGCTGAAGGTACTGTGGACTTGGAGGAGAGTCTTTTCACTGATCTGCTGTCAACTTTCTTTTGGTTTATTCATAATGATGATTCAGTATTATGTGCTATGTCACTAGATGATGGAAATTGCACTACTTTCAATCAGAAAATAATTTTGTCTTCCAGGTAAACTTGTGGTAGTGTGTGTGTGACTGAAGTCCAATTTAGTCATTTCCCTTTAGTTTTTTCCTTATATCTCTGGAGATGTCTGTTAAATAAAATTCATGGCAGGCCATTGATTTGGACTGAGCTCCCACACTAAACTTAACAAACTAAGCCTGGGGCTGTGGAACATGCTGATAATCCCACTGGCTTGGAAATGGTTGAATTCTGAGGACCAAAAAAAAAAGACTAACAGACCAAGTTATTATAAAGTTTAACCACAGTCTCTGAGCTCTAGTTAATCACAGAAGGCTGTGTAACCCATTAATCAATTAAGTTGTTTCTATACCTCATTTTCATTGGTTCTAAATGCTGGTAGATCAAATCCTGTGATGAAATTCCCTGAATTTGTTTTGGTTCTGGGGATTGTCTGATTTCAGAACTGCTTTTATTTTGTTTTTCATTGCTCTATTTATAGTTGCTCAAATAAAAAGTTTTAAATTTAATTAAGATTTTTCTTTTGTTTCATTGAAAGATAGAATTTGAATGAATTCGGAACTCATGAATTTCATCTTTTCTAAAAATAAAAAAGTGCAAAAAGGAAAAAGAAAAAGAAATAGAGAAGCACCATGCCAGCAGCACAGTTTGTTTTTATAAGTACAGCAGTACAATTTGTTTTTATAAGCAGTTTGAGCAGAAACTCGGGAAAGGCATAAAACAAAGTGAACTGGTTAACATCACCTTGCTTTCCTTGTAAAGGTCAACACACAGAACATTCTCTTACTGTGTTGGCTAAAACATTTAGGATTGTCATAGTCCATTGCTTTTCACTGCTATCTAGTGTGTAGAGGCTAGGGGTTCTCTTGAACATGCCACAGTGTATTGGACAGCCCCCTTAACAAAGTACTTCCCAGTCCTAAGACAATGAATCTTAAACATAGATTAATAACAATACTTAAATCAGAGGTCTAGAGATGTAGCTCAGTGTTAGAGCACTTGTATAGTATGCACAAGGTCCTGAGCCTGATCCCCAGCACTGCAACAAATAATAATAAAGAATTCTTGGATAGCAATTGGAGGAAACAGATTAGTAGAAGTCCTATATAAATTGCAAGCTAATGTCAAAAGCAAAAATTACAACAATTTAGTTTAGTGATCAAATACTTTATTCCACAAAATAGAGAACAAGTATTCCAGAGAGGTGAGTAGAAGAGTTTGGTATTATAGATAGGAAAAGGGCAAAAAAAGCAGAAACAATAAAGCAGATTGACATCTTCAAAGTTATTTATCTTGTATGTTGCAGACTGGGAGAATAAGCAATAGAAACATAACCTATTGCTTAATATCAGATTATTTAAAGTTACCTTTTTTGCATGTAAGAATGAAGGTGGAGGAAGCTTCATTATCATGGCATGAAATTGGCCTGCCTGGGAAATTTGGCCTTTTCCCTTAATTCTTTTTTTTTGGGGGGGCAGGTGGAGGAGGACCAGCAACTGAACCAAGGGATACTTAACTACTGAGCCACATTCCCAGTCCTTTGTATTTTTCAAAGAGAGAGGATCTGGCTAGACTGCTTAAGGCCTCACTCAATTGCTGAAGCTGGTCTTGAACTTGTGGTTATCCTGCCTTAGCCTCCAGAGAACTGGGATTACAGGCTTGTGCCATGGAGCCAAATTCCCATAATCATTATTTCTAGATAAATCAGATTAGGCAGTTTAGTCTCACCTTGGTGAGGTATGGCTTCCTTCTTGTTTTGTTTTGCTCTGTTGGGGATATAAACCAAGCAGTGACACTCTACACCACTGAGCTACTTACCCAGCATTTTCATTTTCATCCTAGTCTCTGGGAACTTAGTGCTGGTGCTTAGTCCAAAAAATAATGGCCTCATGAGATTTCTATTTAACACTTATAATGGGAATAAAATGTTTTGTTATAAGACTTATATAGGATTTTCTGAAATCACTCTAGTTGATAATCTACATTCATATATATTAGAGAAAGATAATTTGTGATGATTGCTCCTATGATTTGATACTCTCCTTTGGTTTGTAAATGTTTTCAAAATTGTGAATAATGATTCTAAGCGTGTTATGAATTTTGTCATTGCTTATTTATTGCAAATCTCTAGGTACTGAGAAGCTGCCATGAATAGACAACAGTCCACCTCATTAAAGCTAAAGTTAAGTATCCTCAGGGAACAGGGCATTAGATATGCAAATATAGGAATTAGTTATTTTTTCTATGAAAACAAGAAGTAACTAAGGGAATATGTATAATGAATATAAATTCAGATCAGAGTAAGAATTTGAAGATATACTTGAAGTGTAGTGAAGGTGTGTTTAGTGGGGATTCAAAATGGGAACTTCTTCAAGTGATAGAGACAGCCATTGAATTGGAAGTGTTGGAAAAACACAAGTGGAATGAGGTACCAGAACATTTCACATTTGCATATCTCAAAAATTTTTTCCTTTACAAATTTCATTTTTAACTGACATAAAATTTGAACATATTTATGGGAAGGATATTATAATCTGACACAAGTATATGATGTATGGTGATCCAATCAAGGTATTCAGTATTTCCATCTTGTCAAATATAATCATTTTTGTCTGTTGGCAACCTTCAAATTTCTTCTAGATATTATGAAATGTATAATTAATTTTCAATACATTTTCTTACCCGTTTTCTATTTTTTATAATGATTTGTTTGTATATACATTTTTTTGTAATAGAGTTATAATTCCTTAGAGATAAGAAATAATTTTATGTTCTATTTTTCAATATTGTCATTTTTTTATCTTTCTATTTTCTAGCATTTTCCCCTCTCCTTTTTAAAACAGTGCTTACTAGGACCTCCAGCACAGTACTTTATTTGATTTTTGTACTGGGGATTTAGCCCAGAGGCACTATACTGCATGCTCAGCTCACATGCCCCTTCTTTTCTATTTTTATTTTTTGGTACTGGGGATTGAATTTAGGGGTACTTGACCACTGAGCTACATCCCCCACCCTATTCTGTTTTTTTTTTTAAATTTAGAGACAGGGTCTCACTGAGTTGCTTATTGCCTCGCTTTTGCTGAGGCTGGCTTTGAACTCGCGATTCTCCTGTCTCAGCCTCACAAAGTGCTGAGATTACAGGTGTGTGCCACAGCGCATGACCCCCCCTCCCACTCTTAAAGATAAGTTCTTTTTTTTTGTACTGGAGACTGAACTCAGGGGAACTCGACCACTGAGCCACATCCCCAGCCCTATTTTGTGTTTTATGTAGAGACAGGGTCTCACTGAGTTGCTTAGTGCCTCGCCGTTGCTGAGGCTGGTTTTGAACTCGCGATTCTTCTGTCTCAGCCTCCCTAAGTGCTGGGATTAAAGGCTTGCGCCACCATGCCCGGCTTCTTAAAGATAAGTTCTGACTAAGATGCTCTGTGTCTCCGGAAATTGCTGAGGCTGATCTCTAACTCGCAATCCTCCTTCCTTAGCCACCCAGGTTGCAGGTTTGTGTCACTGAATGGAAGCAGTAACAATGAATATCCTTGACCTTGTATCTGATTTTAAAGACAATGATTTTAAAAATTCCCCATATATAATGACATTGGTTGTATTCTGTTAAATATACAATTTTTCTTTTTGGTACTGAAATTAAAACCAGTGGATTCCATTACTGTACTTCATTCTCAACACTTTTTATTTATTTTGAGGCAGCATCTGCCTAAATTGCTGAGGCTGTTTTTAAATTCTTGTCCTCCTACTTCAGCCTTCAGAGTAGCTGGTATTTTTGTGTGTGCCACTGTGCCCAGCAAAGAACACATTTTATCGATTACAAATATACTTTTTATCCATGATGTAATAAGTATTTTTATTGTGACATTTTGTATGCTATGAGGTTCGAATTTAGGCCCTAGAAAATGATCAACATATGTTTCATAATAATGAATTCAGTTTCTATCAAATTTTGTATTTGTTGATTAACTTAATCTTATTAAATGAATAGGTTATCTGGGCATGGTGGAGTGCCCCCTCAAATCTCAGTTGTTGGGGAGGCTGAGGTAGGAGTTTTGCAATTTTAAAGCCAGCCTCAGCAACGTAGCAAGACCCTAAGAAAATTAGCAAGACCCTGTCTCAAAATTAAAAACAAATAAACAAACAAATAAAAAGGGCTAGGCATGTGGATCACTGGTTAAGCCCAGGTGCCATTAAAAATAATAACAATAAAGAAAAGAATGAGCAGCTGCCTATGAGAGAAAACATATGTCCCCTGGTCTTCTCAGTTTGACTTATTTTGCCTAACGTAATGGTCTCTAGCTCCATCCATTTTCCTACAAATGGCATATTTTCATTTTTCTTTATGAATAAATAAACATCTATTGTGTATATAAACATTTCTTTTATCCATTCATCCACTGTTGGACATCTAAATTGGCTCCATAGCTTGGCTATTGTGAATTGTGCTGCTATAAAGGTTGATGTGCTTGTGTCAGTGTATGCTGATTTTAGATCTTTTGGATATATACCAAGAAGTGGGACAGCTGGGTTATGTGGTGGTTCCATTTCTAGTTTTTTGTTTCTCTACTGGACTTTGTGTGTGTACTTCACCTACCCATAAGTAAACATTCATTTCCTAATGCAATGGGGGTATGTCAGATATCTAAATTTCTATCAATTTTCTACTTTTAATTTTGAGATTATTTGTCAAGTGTCTATATTTAGAATTGGAATAGCTTACCAAATGGATCATTTTTAATTATACAGTATCCTGTAAAACAAACATATTTTATTTTATAGTACTGGAGATTGAATCCAGAAATTCATGAATGATATCCAGGCACTTTACCACTGATTTGTGCCCTTAGCTTTTTAAATTTTATTTTGAGATACAGTCTCAATCAATTGCCCAGGCTTATTTCAAGTTTTACATTGTCTTATCTCAGCCTCCCTAGCAGCTGGATTCCAAGACCAGCTAGACTTTATCACATAATGTTTTAGCTGGGAGCCAGCCAGATATGTTAAGTTTTCTTTGTATTTTCTAGTCTTTTGTCTTCAAACTTTCCTTATCAAAATGACTTCATGTCTCTTCTTTGCAATAAATTATTATTTATTCTTTTTTGCTCTGATATGAAAATATTTATGTCTTAACTGGTAAATTTAATCTACCTATATTTATTCTTATTGTTATCTGTCTGATTTTTAAAGTCAATTTGTCCTGTATCAATTCCTCCTCCTTCTCCTCTGCTCCTTCCTCCTTCTTTTCCTTCTTCTTCTTCTTTTTGTTGTTACTGGGGATCAGATCTAGGGGTGCTCTATCCTTGACACACATCTCCAGTCCAGTCACTATTGTTTTGTTGTAGATGTTGTTGTTGAGGTTGATCTTACTAAATTCCTCAGATTGGATTCTAACATCTGGACCTTCTGCTTCAGCCTCCTGAATTACTAGGAGTAGAGGGGTGCACTTTCTTGGCCTTTTTTTTTTTCTTTTTAAATTGTAATGTCAGTCAAAAAAAGCACTTTCATTTATATTTCCCTTTTATCAAGAAACCATTATGCTCTTATTTTAAAAAGATACATTTTAATAAATACATATCTATTAGTTTTCTTTGCTTTGATCTTCAGTTATATTATTTTCCATTATAAAATTTAAGGCATTTGATCATTTTTTGTTTAACATTTGTGCATCCTTTGAATTTATTTGTTCTTAATTGAATGCTCCCTACAAAAACATTGAAACATCTTTCTTTAGTAAACCTCTGAACCTAGCATACTTGAGAATATATTAAATAGGCCCTCACATTTGAATGATGTTTGGTTGAATTCATGATTCCAGGCTCCATGATTTCTTCTAAAAATTTACACAGTGCTCCATTTTCCAATGGCAGCTATGTCAAAGTGTGATGCTAATCTAAATCTCTTTCTTTCAGAATAATCTCTTTTTTTCCTATGTACATTTCTTGCTGATTTTATATTCTTATACCACAACATTTTTACCTTGTTTTTTTTATACTAGAGATTGAAACTGGGGAAGATTAACCACTGAGCCACATCACCAACATTTTTATTTTTCTTTGATTCTGCTAAATTACTGAAGTTGATTTTCAACTTGTGACCTTCCTACCTCAGCCTCTCCAGCCACTGGGATTACAAGTGTGGCCACACACCTTCACAGCACAATATTTTTAGAAATGCTGTTAAGATGCATGCCCATCCTCTGGCCTTTATTCTTCCATTTTAGGATCATGTGCGCTTTCCTTTGAGGTTTTGATTTTTTTCTTTGGAATTTATTGTCCAAATTTCTACCCATATGCATTATCTTCCCATATTTCCTCTTCTCTATTTTTTTTCCTTTTGTCTAAGATTCCTTTTACCTAGATATTGGTACATTTACTGCACATTTAGTGCCATTAACATCCTTCATATCTCTTTTTTTTCTTTTTTCCACTGTTTCTTTCTCACTTTTCTTCTCTCTCTTTCTCCCTCTCTCCCTCTCTCCTGGGAATTGAACCCAGGGCCTTGCACATGCCAAGCCAATATTTTGCCACTGACCTACACCCCCAGCTCATATTCTTATTTTTTTTGGAGGGGAGGGTGTACCAAGATTGAACTCATGGGCACTTGACTACTGGGCCTATTTTATATTTAATTTAAACATAGAGTCTCACTGAATTGCTTAGAACCCTGCTTTTGCTGAGGCTGGCTTTGAACTCATGATCCCCCCTGTCTCAGCCTCCTGAG
Organism: Xerus rutilus; assembly: GCA_028644305.1. Taxonomy (NCBI): domain Eukaryota; kingdom Metazoa; phylum Chordata; class Mammalia; order Rodentia; family Sciuridae; genus Xerus; species Xerus rutilus. Next base: position 67,869,754 of record CM053399.1, on the reverse strand, counting down.
CTACAGAGATTACAGGTGTGTACCACCATGCCCAGTCCATATCCATATTCTTCTTCTTCTTCTTCTTATTTTTGGTACTGGGGATTGAACTCAGGAACACTTGACCACTGAGCCTAATCTTCAGCATTATTTTCTGTTTTATTTAGAGACAAGGTCTCACTGAGTTGCTCTGTGCTTCACCATTGCTGAGGCTGGCTTTGAACTCATGATTCTCCTGTCTTATCCTCCCAAAGTTCTGAGATTACTGGCATGCCCAGATTCTTATTTATTTTTAAACATATCTTTATTCACCTTTGAGTTTTCTTCAAAGGATTTATCATTCTAATTTTTATGTTCTAATTCTTTTTTTGTATCTATTTTACAAGCTTTCACATTTTTTTTTAATTCTTAGATAATTGTTATACCTAAAATATCTGTCTTTCTTTTTGAGAAATAAAAGAAATTTTATTGCTTTGCTAGCAACAAAGAATCAAAGGGGACTCCTGTTTCAAAGTCTGTGATTCTCCCCATCAGGGGGAACAGAGGTTTTTTTTTTTTTAATATAAATATATTTTTGTTGTAGATGGACACAATACTTTTATTTATTTATTTTATGTGGTGCTGAGGATCAAACCCAGTGCCTCACATATGAGAGGCAAGTATTCTGCCACTGAACCACAACCCCAGCCTGGAACAGAGGGTTTTTAAAGAGGTGAGTCAAAGGCTACATTCCAGAGGTGTACCCTGATTGGGGTGTTGGAGGGTTGTAATTCGCTTGTTAATTTAGGAGATATTTTAGACCTTCTGGTGCCATCCCAGAAGTCTAAATTATTTTATTCCTGTCATAGATGTGTCAACCTGACATTTTCTGTCCTTTGTTTAATATTTCTAATATCTGTTGTTATCTTTTTAACAGATTATATGTATTTTATATTCTGGTTTTTGTTCTATTATTGCTGCTTCTGATGATGTCTGTGGTTTATTTTGTTGCTGTTTTTTGTTCTGTTTTATTTTTTAAAGAAATTGACTTTTCCAGGGAATATTTTTGTCTGTTCTCCTATTTAGTGTGGTGTCTGATATTTTATTAGTAGTATCCAGGAAGGGACTAGGCCTAATGATATGTTCTTTTGACTATAAGAACTTGAAAAGAATATTAGAATGAATTGGAGATTCCACCACATTTATTATATTAATTTAACTAATAGTCTCTATTTCCACATAAATCCCTGAGATCTTTATATTAATAATAAATAGAAAAAATATCCCCCCCTATTTTTGATGAAGCTGAGTATTCATCAAACCTAAATCTTAAAATGAGAAATGGACATGCTCTACCACTGTGCTACATCACAAGTCTAATATTCTATTTTGACACCAATAAGTTTAAGACTTTTGAGTAATAATCAGAGAGTGGTCCAAGGGAACTCCAGTAATGACTTCACAAGGGTTAATCTAGAATTCATCTTTTCATAAGTATGAAGGTTAAAGAGACATAGATTATGGTGCACGGATTCCTCCTCCTTTTCTTCCTTTTGTCCTTCCTTCCTTTCTTCCATCCTTCCTTCCTTCTTTCTTCTCTTTCTTTTTTTTAAATAATTTGGGTACTAGCATCTAAACTTAAGCCAGGGGTGCTCTATCACTGAGCTACATCTTTTAGAACTTGTGATCCTCCTACCTTAGCTTCCCAAATACTGGGATTGCAGTCATGTGCCACGACTGCAATCATGTACAGTCATGTGCCATGGTAGTACATGAATTTCTTATTCTGAACAAGTGAGGCAAAGCTAGTCAAGGAATACTTACAACAGGACAATATCAAATAATATATACTAAATGCACCTTGAATGACAAAAATTTAAATAATGGAAATGGGTAAGTATCTTCTACTATTGCTGCAGTGATGGTACCAGTTCCTACTCATCAAACTCTCAATAGGTAGTATATTCCCATTACCCAATGAGAAGGTACAGAACAAAGTAGTAATGATATTGATGGTTTTATGATATCCATTTGAGGTGTCTCTCAAAAGCTCATATGTGAGACAGTACAAGAAGATTAAGAGAAGAAATGATTGGATTTTAAGAGTCTTAACTCAATCATTGATTTATTCCCCAATAGGTATTAACTGAGGGATAATTGAAGTGGTAGACTATGGCTGGAGGAGGTGGGAATTGGGGTATGGTTTTGAGTGTATATTTTTATCTGGCAAATGGTCTGTCTCTCTGCTTGCTGATCATGATATGAGCAGCTTCCTTTTACCATACTCTTCTGCCATAATATCCTTCCTCACCTTGAGCCCTGAGGAATGGAGACTGCTGTCTATAGCCTAAGACCTCTGAAATTGAGCCCTAATATAAACTCTTTCTCCTCTACAGTTGTTCTGGTCAGGACCTTTAGTCACAGCAGCAAAAAAGTGGAGTAAAACAGATAGTGTCTTGGAACTGCAGAAATTCTAACCATGCCCACAGGAGCCACCACACTTTTTGTGACTTTGTCACTGAACCCCCCATCAGTGACAGTGGATGCACAAGAATCTAGTACTTAATATCCATGTTGTTGTACATATTGCTTCTGGAGATGTGCTATCATCCCAGATCAATTAGCACCCACTACAGCATCATAACTGGACCTCTCAGGGCATTTCACCTGTTGAATATTTCCTGAAAACAGTGAAAAAGAAATTAGCCAAAATAGGAATAGGGAAGCATCATAAGAATATATATGTGTATATGTGTGTGTGTGTGTGTATAAAAAGAATATGGGGACATTTTCTAACAAGACTGCAGAACTTGCAAAACCAAATGACTTCTTTATTAAGGAGACACGTGTACTTAAGTCATTATTTGCAGTTTAAGTTTTACATTTATCATGTTGGTAAAAGGACCAATTTTGTCACAACTAGAATACAAAATAAAATTATTCTCTAAACATTTACTTTTATCTAAGTGAGAAAACTACCTGAAACAATGCCAGAATTTTATTCATTGGCACTTATTCTTAATATAGACATAAAATATATTAGGATATAAATATTCAAACAATTTTCTCCATTTCTCCTGTAAAGATAAGTTTTAGTACCTGTGATTCTGTTGATGAAGGGAAATATCCTGCTTTTTATATTATAGCTACCTACAGTAGAAAGAAAGCCTTTACCTGTAAATTCTGGGAGTGATTAAAGAAATTATTTGGAGAATTTATCTTGGTTCCCTGAAGTCTTAGGAAAAGAATTCTACTGAACTTCTGGTCTGAACTAACATTTGGGTGTTCATATATAAAGTAACTTAGATTCACTGAATAATAACAATAATGTGAGCCAGATATTGTTGCATGAATTTACTATTAATTGTATTTTTTTTGTTTAAATATTATTGAACAAGATAAGTATAATTTATTTATAAAACTGGCTATGTTCAGTTTATTTTACAATGCTGTGCATGTATGTTCAGATATTATGAATTAGCAACAGTTCTTTATATGTCATGTTTGCTTTTGTAATGCAGTAATGATGGTTAAATATTTTTAAATCATTAAAAGAACAATCAAGTGAATGAGAAATTATAATCCATGCATTTTTAATACTATAAAATGATATTCTGTGATAACACTTTATAAGTTTATAGTACAAATAACTAAAGTTAATATTAAACTACAACCCTTTAGTTATGAAATTAGGTTTTTGGATTTTTTTTTAATATTTATTTTTTAGTTGTAGGTGGACAGAATATCTTTATTTTATTTTTATGTGGTGCTGAGGATCGAACCCAGTGCCTCACACATGCTAGGTGAGCATGCTACCACTGCGCCATAACCCCAGCCCCAGGTTTTTGGATTTTAAAACATTTTGTCTCAAAGAAAAAAGCATTGGTGAAGGTATAAGTGCATAAATCACATTTATTTATAATTTGAGAAATTATTAACTTATTAATCTTGGTACAGCTTTACTTGGTAATCATTAGAAATTAGATAAGATTAGAAGATTCCTATATCATACTGAGGATCTGGGCCATGTTTCTGGTTGTGGAAACTAGTCAATTAGTCAGACTGTACAAGATGATATGTAGGCAGTGAGAGGCAACAACTAAAAGACTATAATGACTTGCAAGAAAAAGAGCCTTACTGGATGGTGTTGAATATGAGTAACACAGGATGAAGTAAGAATACTGTAAAGAAGGTTTCTAGCCAACTTCAGTCAATTCCAGCTTATCCTTCAACATATAACTTTTCAGTGTAGTTTTATCACCTCCAAGCCAGAAAAGCAAACTTAACTATGAATATTATTTTCATAGCAAGGAAAAAAATCTCATTTGACATTATATCTCTTTTCTTGGTCCCCAGTATTGGGGCATGAACCCAGGAGTGCTTTCCCACTGAGCTATATCCCCAGTTCTTTTACTTTTTTTTTTTTTTTGAGACGAGATCTTCCAAAAATCTTTGAAAGGCCTTGAACTTGCCATTCTGCTGCCTGAACTTACTAGGTCACTGGGATTACAGGGATTTGCCACAGTGCTCAGTTTCAATTTAGCACTACATCTCAATATTATATACACATATATTTAAAATCTGCAATTCTAATTTAAGAAGTTTTATTCAATAGAAATATTTACTAAACACCTATGAGAAAAAATAAATATAAATATTACATGATTATTTGCAATTGGAAGTATTTTAATTTGGAATGTATTTTGTGGTAAGGTAATTGTTTTATTAGCTATTGTACTTTACTATTTATTATTTGATCATTTATAAAAATGATCCATTCATTTATTACATCCACAGTAAGTTGGGTTTTTGTAGTTTTTAATATTAAAACTTAAAAAGGGAGTTATTTTTCATCTGAATTTATGAAATAAGGCCACTGGCAGCTAAGTTGAGTCTATAAAGAGATTCAGAACCTGAATTGAACCTGTTGAGACAAAAGTCCAGAGTCTTATGTGACCAAGGCAACATGAGTCTATTCATATTAGAGAAGCATCAAGATGTCACTGGACTTTAAATATGTCTTGGAGAGATGGTTTTGAGCCAAATTGTATATTTCCTAAGGTGCAGAGTGGCCCTAATCAATTTCAGAATTTCTGAAAAAAAGTTAAGTATGTGGGTTTTGTCCTATGTGAGCTGCTGTGAGGTGGACCAGAGCAAAAAAGTGGAGCTGAGAAAGAGCAGAGCCTTAAGCTCACCTGATAAGCAGCAGCCCTGGCATCAAATTCTCCTGTGACCAGTGCATACAGCTGGCCCTTAAAAAATGAAGTATTAACTAATATTCAGTCTCTTTGCAAGAAGACTAACACACACAGGAAGAGTCAACTTTTTCTTTTGCAAAAATTAGCAAATATAATATCAAGAAAATGATGGTACATGCCAGTAATCCCAGTGACTTCAGAAGCTGATGCAGGGGGATAAAAAGTTCAAAGCCAACCCCAGCTAATTAGTGAGCCCCTGTGCAACTTAAAAAGACCCTGTCTCAAAGCAAAAACTAAAATTTAAAAAAAGGCTGGGGATATGGCTCAGTGGGTAAGAAGTCCCCATGGGTTCAATTATTGGTACCATAAATAAATAAATAAACACAAATAAATAAGATGGAAATTTTTCATTAGAATTAATCAAGAAATATTACCAGGATAAACAATTCTTCCTTTTATGAAAAGCATCATTTTCTGAGTATAAGTTTCAGAAAATAGCAGAAGCACCTGACACTGAATAAAACATTCTTTTTCCATAATCTTTGATTTTCCCATAATATTCGTATTGCATGTATGTAGAATAATGCAAAAAGGTTTTATAGGTTAATTACCCTTTATTTGAAATGCTTAGAACAAGAAGTGTTATAGATTGTGTATTTCTTTTGCATTCTGGAACATTTGCCTATGCATATAAAATATCTAGAGGATAGTACTCAAGTCTAAAAATAAAATTCATTTGTTTCATTTTCCCCTTTGTATACATAACCTGAAGATAATTTAATGAAATACTTTTGGCATATCTCTTTTGACTCTTTTTCATCACATGAGGACAAATGTGGAATTTCCCACTTGGGTTGTCATGTTGGTGCTCAAACTGTTTTGGATATTGGAATATTTGTATTTTGGAAATTTTTATCAGGATGTTCAACATGTTCTTTCTTTCTGAGAGTAGAATACAATTAGGTCAGTGATCCTCAAACTGCAGTGTCAGAATATCCCAGGGGGCTTCTTAAACTCATATCCCTTGACCCTCTCTACACAAGCATTTCTTACTGGCTATCTCTGAAAGAGGGCTCCAGAATTTTACTTTTCTAACATGCGCCAGCTGATGCTAATTCTACTGGGTAGGAACCATGATCTGTATCATTTTTATCAAGTCCTGTCTTCTCTAATTTCCTACTAGCAAAAATGTTTTTGGAAGTCTATCTTGAAAGGATGTAGGTAATCACCGTGTCTACTAGAGACCAAAGTTTCAAAAGAAATACAAGTGGAATCTCATGATTCTTTTCTTTTCTTTTACTCTGGATTATAACTGCTTAACATTACTTAATTCTAATACTGTTTAACATTACTGATTTGAAAATAACTTGATAACAAGTGCAAATGACAAAACTTGAGATTTTTCACACCTTCAAATTATGAAAATGATCTAAAGACTATGCCAATAAGTTTTATTTGATCAATATTTTGTGATTTTTTTCCAAAAATAGATTTTTTTACATTGTATATTTTTATATTTTATATTTAAAAGAGAAAGTTAAAATGGAATATTATTGTTATGATTTTGATGTGAGGCATCTCACAAAATCTCACGTCAGACAATGCAAGAAAATTCAGAGAAGAAATGTTGGGTTATGAGGGCTTCAACACAATGAGTGAAATAATTACCAAATGAGATTAATTGAGTGGTAACTGAAAGCAGGTGGGGTGTGGCTGGAGGAGGTGGGGAATTGGGGGTGTGTCTTTGGGTTTATATTTAGTATCTCGAAAGTGAAGTCTAATCATGTGAGCTGCTTCACTCAGCCACACTCTTCAGCCTCACCTTGCATCCCATGCAATGGATTCTTCTGTCTATACATTGAGATCTCTGAAACTTTGAGCACCCAAAGAAACTTTTCTTCCTCTACAGTTGTTCTGGTTTGATCCTTTTAGTCACAAAAGTGAAAAACCTGACTAAAACAATATTTTATGATTTTATATTATTCAGTTTTTACATATGTCACTATTGACTAAATTATGGAATATAAATTTAAGCCAAAACCTATTCTGTGTTTTGGAAGGGGTTAGCAATCAGAAAAATCAGGCTACAAGAATAGGTGTTTGAGGTTACAACTCCCCATAATTCTCAAATATTTTTAAAATTTATTTTAGTACTTTTCTTTTTTCTTTTTCTCAATTTTTTCAGTGCAGGGATTGAACCCAGGGGAACTTAATCCTTGAACTACATCCCCAGGTTTATTATTTATTTTTTTAATTGTGAGAAAGCGTCTTTCTGAATTGCTTAGGCTAAGTTGCTGAGACTGATTTTGAATTTGCAATTCTCTTGCTTCAAACTTCTAAGTTACTGGGATTACAGGTATGTACCACCTCAACTATTTGTTTCATTTTTTGGATTTCTTGGTACTGAGTTGTTTTGCCACTGATATACATCCACAGCCCTTTAAAAATTTTCTTATTTTGATACAGGATCTCACTAAGTTGCTTAGGACCACACTAAATTGCTAAGGCTGGCCTCAAATTTCTGATTTTTTTTTTTTGTCTCATCCTCCTCAGTCTCTGGGATTGCAAGTATATTCCCCCATGCCAAGCATTTATTTATTTATTTATCATTTATTTATTCATTCATTTATCATTTTTGTTACTAGAGACTGAACCCAAAGGTGCTTTACCATTGAACTGCCTCCCCAGCTCTATTTATTAGTATTATTAGATATATTCAGTTAATCATTAGTTGCTGGTTTATTTTAATTTAAAAATTTAAGTGGAGAAAAAATATCTAAAAATGTTGAAGCTCCCAGGTATGGTGATGTATGCCTGTATTCTCAGTCACTCAGGAGATGGATGCATGAGGATTCCAAGTTTAAGGCCAACCTCAGCAACTTAGGGAGATCCTGTCTAAAAACAAAAAAAAATTAAAAATGCTAGTGATATGACTTAGTGCTTAATTAGGCCAAGTGCCCCTAGGTTCAATCTCTGGTGAAAACAAAACCCTGATATAGCCAAATAGTCTTTGTTCATATGTGATTGTTTAAATTTAGATATCTTTTGACCAACTTAAGTATACTCAAATTGCTTTCAATGAGATTAATTTTTTGTTGTTGTTGTTGTTGGTACTGGGGATTGAACTCAGGGGAACTCGACCACTGAGCCACATTCCCAGCCCTATTTTGTGTTTTATGTAGGGACAGGGTCTCATTGAGTTGCTTAGCACCTCACCATTGCTGAGGCTGTCTTTGAACTCATGCTTCTCCTGTCTCAGCCTCCCAAAGTGCACGGATTACAGGCATGTGCCACCACGCCTGGCTAAGATTATTACTTTTTTTTATTTCAGTGCCTATTTCATATTCCTCAATTTACAATTAAATCAATCAGGATGCCAGACATTTAAATGTCTACTTTCACTTTTCTCAAACTATCCACAATAATCATTGGTATTTCATTTTTAAATTCTAAAGACAGGTAAAAATTGGCCAGGAGGAAAAATATTTAAATGGCTATGATAAAATTGAAGATAATAAAAGAGTTTAGATAATAATAAAGGACAGAAATTCTTGAAGGGAAAAATCCATGTTTGAGTATCATATTGAAATATTATCAGATATGGAAACAATTGGGAGAATGTAGGATCACAGAAACTTAGCCATAAATTTATTTGCCTGTGGGTATGATTTTATAAATCAGAGAATGAATGGGAATGTGATTCAGTGAGAGGCAGCTTGCCCTGGGTTCTATCCCCAGTACTAGAGAAAGAAAGAGACAAAGAGAATGACCAGCACTAAGAGGAGCTTATAATGTATTCAAGAGATGAGAAAAAGAGTTAATTGGACTCAAGAAATGGACTTGACCTTTTGCTTTGATGCTAATACTCCATCCTACAGAAACCTAAACAGGATGGGGCTTTAAGTATCTTAACTAATCTAAAATCTTCCCAAAGGGATAATTTGTTCTCTTCAGAGGTGCTTGGAATTGATTAGACTGTGGAACTCTCAGGAGTTTATAGTTGTCATCCAGAGAGCCTGGAGAACACAGAAGCCCTGAGCCAATTGGATGATTTTCCTGCAAGCACTGATAAGACCAATTAGAGATCCTTCAGGTGAGTTCAGAGTGGATAAACTCATATGTTACCCCTTAATTTTTTAAAATTTCAATTATCAGAAGCCTCAATACTTTCCAAATAGATGCAAAAATCTTATTTAATAACTAACATGTTAATATTTTTTGTTCATGCTTGAGCTACAGAATCTTAACCTATTGTTATTTTGAAATGTAGATATAAATGCATTTGTTTTTTGTTCTATGCGTATTTAAATGGTAAATTTATAGGAAAATCTCTTTGTCATGTAGCCTTATTTTGGGAATGGAACCTAAACTTACTTGGAAAACATTAAAGAATGTGCAAAATGCTGTTTTTAGGAATTTCAAGTTACAGCTTCGGTCTATGAAGTGCCCAATGGCAATCCAGAATTTGGTGATGGCTGTAGAAGGATGATACATGTGAAACAAAGAGGTACCAGCAGTGAGAGGGTTTTTAGTATTCATTATAGATTATAAATGGGAATTTTGATTACCTACAATAATGTATTTCCAAAGTACAATGTATTGGGTAACACCAGTTGCCATTTAAATGTGGAGTTTGCATAGTTCCAAATGTGGATAAATTTTTGGATAGTGAGTCTGATATGATTTTGGGTGCATTGCTCTTAAACTCTTTTCCAATGTTAATTTTATACGTCTATTTGAATATAAAATGTTAAAATATATCCTATACTATATTAATTTAAAATAATCACCACTTAGAAGATAATTGGAAGTTTAAAACAAATAATCATGTTTTCCTGGAATCCTTTCAGAGTAAATTGTGACCATAAACACAGTATATGGAATTATTTTTTTATTTATTTTTATACTTTCTTAGGAGAATAATACTTTTATCTCAGTTATACTCTGTTCTAGGATTAAGTTTGTTTTTCTCTTTCTTTTTCTTTCTTTTTATTTAGGCTTACATGTTAACAGTGTAAATTGATTCATTGTACATAGATAGAGGATAACATATCAATTCTCTAGTTGTAAGTTGTATAGAATCACAGCATATATGCAGTCATACATAAAGTTAGGGTTATTATGACCATCATATTCCATCACCTTTCCTGTCCCCATGCCCCCTACCCCCTTACACCCCTGTGAACAGAGATCCACCATTGTTCCCATGTCCTTCCCCACATTATGGATCAGAATCCACTTATCAACAAGTACATTCGGCATTTGATTTTCTGAGATTGGCTTACTTCACTTAGCATGATATTCTCCAATTCCATCCATTTACCTGCAAATGCCATAATTTTATTCTCTCTTATTTCTGAGTAATATTCCATTGTATATATATACCACAGTTTCTTTATCCAGTCATCTATCAAAGGGCATCTTGGTTGGTTCCACAGTTTAGCTATTGTGAATTGAGCTGCTATAAATATTGAATTGGCTGCAGCACTGTAGTATGCTGTTTTTAAGTCTTTTGGGTATAGACCTAGGAGTGGGATAGCAGGCTCAAATGGTGGTTCCATTCCAAGTTTTCTAAGGAATCTCCATACTGCTTTCCAGATTGGTTGTACCAATTTGCAGTTCCACCAGCAATGTATGAGTGTGCCTTTTTCCCCACAACCTCGCCAACAC
>CM053399.1:67818025-67858428 GCA_028644305.1 Xerus rutilus | reverse complement strand
ATTTCTTTTGCCGAGAAGAAGCTTTTTAGTTTGAATCCATCCCATCTGTTGATTCTTGATTTTACTTCTTGTGCTATAGGAGTCTTGTTAAGGAAGTATGGTCCTAATCCGACATGATGAAGATTTGGGCCTATTTTTTCTTCTATTAGACGTTGGGTTTCTGGTCTGATTCCCATGTCCTTGATCCACTTTGAGTTGAATTTTGTGCATGGTGAGAGATAGGGATTTAGTTTTATTTTGCTGCATATGGATTTCCAGTTTTCCCAGCACCATTTGTTGAAGAGGCTGTCTTTTCTCCAGTGTACATGTTTGGCTCCTTTATCTTATATAAGGTAACTGTATGTAAGTGGGTTTGTCTCTGTGTCTTCTATTCTATACCATTGGTCTACATATCTATTTTGATGCCAGTGCCATGCTGTTTTTGTTACTATAGCTTTGTAGTATAATCTGAAGTCAGGTATTGTGATGCCTCCTGCTTCACTCTTCTTGCTAAGGATTGCTTTGACTATTCTGGGTCTCTTATTCTTCCAAATGAATTTCATGATTGCCTTTTCTATTTCTATAAGGAGTGACATTGGGATTCTAATTGGTATTGCATTGAATCTATATATCGCTTTGGGAAGTATGGCCATTTTGCCAATATTGATTCTACCTATCCAGGAGCATGGGAGATTATTCCATCTTCTTAGTTCTTCTTCAATTTCTTTCTTTAGTGTCTTGTAGTTTGCATTGTAGAAGTCTTTCACCTCTTGTTAAATTGATTCCCAAATATTTTATTTTTTTTTTGAGGCTATTGTGAATGGGATAGTTTTCCTAATTTCTCTTTCAGAGGGTTTATCACTGATGTATAGAAATGCAATTGATTTGTGGATGTTGATTTTATATCCTGTTACTTTGCTGAATTCATTTATTAATTCTAAAAGTTTTCTGGTAGAATTTTTTGGATCCTCTAAGTATAGAATCATATCGTCTGCAAATAATGATAGTTTGAGTTCCTCTTTTCTGATTCGTATCCCTTTAATTTCTTTCATCTGTCTAATTGCTCTGGCTAGTGTTTCCAGGACTATGTTGAATAGCAGTGGTGAGAGAGGGCATCCCTGTCTAGTTCCTGTTTTCAGAGGGAAGGATTCCAATTTTTCTCCATTTAGGATGATGTTGGCCTTGGGTTTAGCATAGATAGCTTTTACAAAGTTGAGATATATTCCTACTATCCCTAGTTTTTCTTGTGTTCTGAACATAAAAGGGTGTTGTATTTTGTCAAATGCTTTGATTGATAAAATCATATGACTCTCATCTTTAAGTCTATTGATGTGATGGCTTATGTCAATTGATTTCTGAATGTTGAACCAACCATGCATTCCTGGAATGAACCACATTTGATCATGTTGCACTATTTTTTGATACATTTTTGTATGTGATTTGCCAGAATTTTATTGAGAATTTTTGCATCTATGTTTATCAGGGAAATTGTTCTGAAATTTTCTTTCTTTTATGGGTTTCTATCTGGTTTTGGAATCAGGGTGATACTCACCTCATAGAATAAGTTTGGAAGTGTTCCCTCCTTTTCTATTTCATGAAATAGTTTTAGAAATATTGGTATTAATTCTTCATTGAAGATCTTGTAGAACTGGGCTGAGAATCTGTCTAGACCTGGGCTTTCCTTGGTTGGCAGGCTCTTGATGGCATCTTCTATTTCCTTGCTTAAAATTGATCTGTTTAAGTTGCATATTTCCTCTTGGTTCAGTTTGGGTAGGTCATATGCATCAAAAATTTGTTGGTGTCTTCAGGATTTTCTATTTTACTGGAGTATAAATTTTCAAAATAGTTTCTAATTATCCTTTGTATTTTAGTAGAGTCTGTCATGATATTTCCTTTTTCATCTTGGATTTTAGTAATTTGAGTTTTCTCCCTCCTTCTTTTCATTAGGGTGGCTAAGGGTTTGTCAATATTGTTTTTTTTTTTCCAAAGACCCAGCTTTTTGTTTTGTCCATTTTTTGAATTGTTTCATTTGTTTCAATTTCATTGATTTCAGCCCTGATTTTAATTATTTCCTGTCTTCTACTTCTTTTGGTATAGATTTGTTCTTCCTTTTCTAAGGCTTTATCAAGTCATTTATTTGTTGACTTTTACTTCTTTTAATAAATGAGCTTAATGCAATGAACTTTCCTCTTAGAACTGCCTTCATGATATTGCAGAGATTTCAATATGTTGTATTGGAGTTTTCATTTACCACTAAGAATTTTTTTCTCTCTCTCTTCCCTGATGTCTTCTGTTATTCATGCATCATTCAATAGCATATTATTTAAATTCCAGGTGTTGGAGTAGTTTCTATTTTTTAATCTGTCATTGATTTCTAATTTTATTCCATTGTGGTCATAAGATGCAGGATAGTATCTCTATTTTTTTTTGTATTTTCTAAGACTGGCTTTGTGATATAACATATGATCTATTTTGGAAAAGGATATATGTGCTGCTGAGAAAAAAGTGTATTTGCTCATTGATGGATGGAACACTCTATATATGTCTGTTAAGTCTAAATTATTGATAGTTTTATTGAGTTCTATGGTTTCTTTATTTAGTTTTTGTTTGGAAGATCTATCTAGTGGTGAGAGAGTTATGTTAAAGTCACCAAGTATTATTGTGTGGTGGTCTATTTGATTCTTGTATTTGAGAAGGATTTGTTTGATATACATAGATGCCCTATTGTTTGGGGCATAGATATTTATGATTGTTATGTCTTGTTGATGTATGATTCCCTTAAGAAGTATGAAATGACCTTTTTTATCCCTTTTCACCAGGTTTGGTTTGAAGTCCACTTTATCTGATATGAGGATGGAAAGTCCTGCTTGTTTATAGGGTCCATGTGAGTGATATGTTTTTTCCCACCCTTTCACTTTCAGTCTGTGGATGTCTCTTCCTGTGAGATGAGTCTCTTGAAGGCAGTGTATTGTTGGGCCTTCTTTTTAAATCCATTCTGTCAGTCTATGTCTTTTAATTGGTGCATTTAGGCCATTCACATTCAGGATTATTATTGAAATATGATTTGTATTCCCAGTCATTTTGGTTTATTTTTGGTTTTTACCTTAACTTGGTTTCTCCTTTGATTACTTTTTTACTGTAGTCCCCGCTCTTTTTACTCTAGTTCCTCTCTTTGTGTATTTTTATTGTTGGTTGTCATTTTCTCCTCCTGGAATATGTTGCCGAGAATGTTGTGTAGTGCAGGCTTTCTTGTTGTAAATTCTTTTAACTTTTTTTCATCATGGAAGGTTTTTATTTCATCATCAAATTTGAGGCTCAGTTTTACTGGATATAGGATTCTTGATTGGCATCCATTTTGTTTCAGAGCTTGAAATATGTTTTTCCGTGATCTCCTGACTTTTAGGGTCTGGGTTGAAAAATCTGCTGAGATCTGAATTGGTCTCCCCTTATATGTAATCTGATTTCTCTCTCTTGAGGCCACTAAAATTCTATCCTCATTCTGTATGTTGGGCATTTTTATTATAATGTGCCTTGGTGTAGATCTGTTGGAATTTTGTACTTTTTCCAATTTATTTTTCATGTTTGGGAAATTTTCTGATATTATTTCATCAAAGAGATTGTGCCTTCTTTGATTTGACATTCTGCACCTTCTTCTATCCCAATAAATCTTAGATTTGGTCTTTTGATGCTGTCCCATATTTCTTGTGTGTTCTGTTCATGATTTCTTACCATCTTCACTGTATGGTCAAGTTTATTTTCAAGATTGTATATTTTGTCTTCATTATTCGAGATTCTGTCTTCCAGGTGATCTAGTCTGCAGGTGATGCTTTCTATTGAGTTTTTTTATTTGGTTTATTGTTTCCTTCATTTCAAGAATTCCTGATTTTTTTTCACAATCTCCAGCTTCTTAAAGTAATCTTTTGCTAGTAATTGCTCTCTTATCTCTTTGTTAGAGTGATAAATTGTTTTTTTTTTTTTTTTACTCTTACTGACATATTACCTTCTGGTGGCATGTACATTTGTGTTTTTATTCTTGATCCTATATTCTTAAATAGAATTCCCCATCCTTTTTTTGGATGAATCCTAGAAATTTGATAATTTAACTAATCCATTGGAAGAACCAGATTTTTCCTTTTTTTATAAATACGTAGGTAGGTAGGTAGATACATAACTACATAGATTAACATGTTCTGAGATGATTAGTAGAATTTTACTTTAGTGTATTTAGCATGGATTTGCTTTTTTTTAAACTATTCCAGACATATCCTCTCCTCACCATCTCCCTGCCTGATCTCTGCCCTTCTTCTTCTTGTCCCACATTTTGTCTACCTCTTCTGTTCTTAGGTGTTTCAGTTTTAGCATTTATTAAGCACCTGCAGCAGCAGGCTGTCCAAACACTGTGCAGGAGTATTGTAGGACCCACAGTCACATCACACCTCACAACTCTGCTGTAAGACTGGGGTTACTGTATGGTCTAGAAGCCAAGGCCACCAGTAGGGTGATAAGGTCAAGAGCTGAATTCAGTTCTTTTTGACTCCATGTTCAATTCAACTCTGTTCCATTGTTTTAGAAAGTGTATATATATGAGTTTGTATTAACTCACACACATCCATTAAATGAGTTTGGGATTTGTATTCCACCCCAACAATTATAAATTACTGTAGAAATTGGGAAAAATATAATTTGAAAAATTAATATTGGTATGTTACCGGGGTTCAGCAAATGAGTATGAATATACTGTTGTTTCAGAGTCCCATTTGATCTAGCTTCTGGCAGGTGGTGAGAGTTCTGCTAAACACCACATCCTGGCACCTATTTCCTCCTCCTCTTCCTATTGTCTGGGTTAGAGTTGCTTTTGAGGTTGACTCTGACTTCTCAACACAGAAGAAAGGGGGCTCCTGGTGATGGGACAAGCAAAGGGAATTCCAAAGGTGATGGACATGCTCTCAGTGTTTAGAAAACACTTTTTGATTTCTCTTAAGTAATTCTTACTCCTCGCTCTCTGGGACACACAGGCAGGATCTGAACCATCAACCCATGGGCTTTCTGTTGTCTGGGAGAAAAGAACCTGCAGGACCACTCACTTGAGGACTGGGAGGCTGATCCCACAGAACAGAGGCCACTTTTTTGACTGCTTTATGAATATAGAAGCTCTCCTCATGCCTTCAGTGCCTCCTATGTTGATTGGCTACTTTGAATGCTTCCCCTCCCCTTTACCCATGCTGATTGGCTGCCTTCAGTGCCTCTCCTTTTCTCATCCCATGCTGATTGGCTGTGTGCCTGACATGGATCAGTACCCTATTGGCTGTAACCTAACCTCAGGGCCATGATTGGTCCGAGGACCCTATATAAACTATTGCCCTAACTGAAATAAATGGGTCTGCCTCTCACTCTGGCAGAGCAGTTTTACCTACATCAGGTGTCTGGGTAAGTGACTCTGTGACCATCCACCTTATAAACCTTCATCCCCAGGGACCCCAGCACTCATCCTGTGAGACCCCATTCCTTGGTTCCCTCATCCCCACGGGACCCCAAGTCGTCAAGTAAACCCACGTGAGGCTCGATATGTAAGACATATGAAGATCTTACAGTAGAGGAAAATGAGGTGTAAGAAGGAAATGAATTTGGGGCTGGGGTCGTGGCTCAGTGGTAGAGCGCTTGCCTCGCATGCGTAAGGCACTGGGTTCGATTCTCAGCACCACGTATAAATAAATAAATAAGATCCATCAACAACTAATAAAAAATATTTAAAAAAAAAAAAAAAAGAAGGAAATGAATTTGAAACATAAAGGGAATTACAAAGGATGGAAGAAGCCATTCTCCTGGCTCAGCTTCCTTTTAATAATGATTGGAATATAGTTTTTTTGTTGTTTGTTTTTTGTTGAGTTTTGTACTGGGTATTGAACCCAGGGCACTTAACCATTGAGCTATATTCCCAATCCTTATTTACTTTTTGTACATGGCCTTCATGAGTTGCTTAGGACCTCATTAAATTGATAGAGCTGGTCTTTTTTTTTTTCGTTCTGGGGATTGAACTCAGGGGTACTCCACCACTGAGACCCATCCCCAGCCCTATTTTTTTTGTGTGTTTTATTTAGAGATAGGGTCTCACTGAATTGCTTAGCACCTCACCATTGGCTGGCTTTGAACTTGAGATTCTCCTGTCTCAGCCTCCCAAAGTGATAAAGCTAGTCTTGATCTAGCAACACTACTGCCTTGGCTTTTCAAGTCGCTGGAATTATAGGCATGCTTCACCAAGACTCTCACACCCAGTTCCATGGGTCACTCACATCCAGCTCCCAGTAATTGGAGTGAAGTGAAGCCCTGTTCTCCTCATGCAGCAAAACAATTTGACCTTCCAGAGTTCAAGGATTCATCTTCATTGTCTTGTCAAAACATTAGACTTCTCATATCATCAAATGACATTACATGGCAAGTGTTTCTTTCATTAGCGAAGGAAATGTTCACTCTGAAAAGAAGAGAATATTTAAGCCAAAATCAACCTTTCTTTTTTAAATTTATACCAGATAACAGAAGATGTTTAGAGACTTCCAGGGAAAGAAAAACAAGCAAGGAGTAGTGAAATAGCTCTGACTATAAAAATATCAGATTCAAGGGCTACCAGTAAATCTGAATATTTACTAAATACAGGAAAATATATTACCAAAAATTCAGAGATTATAAAGGTAATTTCTGATGGTTACTTTTTATGACACCTGAAAATCTGGGTACCTGAGCTTTCTCAAGTCCACAGCAATAAAACTAAGCTTCATTACTCTTTCTTAAGGAAAAAAGTAAACAAATATGACCAAAATAAATGTAATCATTGTATTGGAGATATTATGATTTTCTAGTTAAGAAACTAAATTCTGTTTAAGGAAATCTAAATATACCAGAATTGATTTAATTGATTTCCAGGTAGGAATTTTGTGTGTCTTACATAGAATTCCAGCTGAGCCCTAGTTTTTTTGCTGCTAAACTAATCTGTCAGGTTTAGGTCTACAATGGAGTTCCTTATATTGTCTCACCAACTGACAACTTTATTATTGTTCATAAATTGTTCTGTGCATTGGTTCTTTTATGTTCGTATACTTTTTATTATACCAAGTATAATGTATTACAAATTCAGTTAATGAAAAACATTAAAGGAAAGCATTTTTTAAAAAAATATAAACTCATCACAATTAATTGAATATGGAATTGAAATGTCTTTTTAAAATTTTTTTAGATTGGCAATTAACAAGAGCTATTGGAATCATAATGCCAATAATACCAAAAGTAAACCTTTAAATCATTAAAAATTGAGATATTTTGATTTGAGTCCATTAGTTTGACCCAGTGAACAACTTATATTGCTTGTGATGGTGCTTCTAGGTCTTAGTGAGCCTTTTTATTTCCTTTTGTTCTATATTGTTCTATATTATCACAGAGTGTATGTGTATATATATATATATATACACACACACACACACACACACACACATACATATATATGTATATATACATATTTATGTATATATATCACTAAATATGAATTACATTTTTAGTTGCAGGCTGCTCCCATTTACTAGGTGAAAGAATAATAAAGAGCGAATGATTACCCATAGAAAAGTATCATTGAGGGGTACAGTACAGTTGTTCCTCAAACTAGCTGACACTCACCTTGGAAGTGGTTAAGGCTATCAATTGAGTAATAGGTTGAGCACTGAGCTTGGCCTCACTGGCTGGGGCATGTGCAGCAGCATTAACTCACATCTGCAAGGAAAAATAACTTAAATTGATCTTTTGGGCACCAAAGATTTCATTAATGCTGGTTTCAAACAGTGTTTAAGGAAAGACATAATGACACAGTTAAAAACTCTTCATCAAAATCATATTCTAATGAAACCTAATAAAAAGCATTTACATCTTGTTCAGAGTGAAGCCAAGGAGCACACTAGAGCATACAAAAAAATGGAGAAATATTTATTACACATATGGAATAAGGACAGGAAGGGTGTCGTATAAAACGCAACACTCTCTCCAAAGAAAGCTCGGGTTCTTCATTCTGCAAGTCTACACATATTCACTTTGGGTGCCATTACATTAGGGGGTAAGTTTCTGGACTTGGAATGTTTCTCAGTCAACTTTCCTGGCATGTATGAGGCCCTGTTTTCAATCCCATGAATAAAAACAAAATTGAAAAAAAAAAAAAAAAACAACGTGTACATTTCTCTGTTCTTTGTTTTCTCTCTCTCTCTTTCTCTCTCTCTCTCTCTTGCTCTTTTTCTCTCTCTCTCTTTTCTTGGTACCATGAATTGAACCCAGGGGTACTTTACCACTGAGTTACTCATACAACACTTTTTATTTTGAGACAGGGTCTCATTGAATTACTGAGGTCTCATTAAGTGGCAGAAGCAGGGCTTAAATGTGCCATCCTCCTGAATTGCAGCCTTGGCCTCCTAACTGGTAGGATTACAGGCCTGCACTACTCTATACCTTTCTGAGCATGCTTAATTAAGAATCATAGTTCAAGATGAAAAGATGGCATATATTCCTTGGTATGCTCAAGTGAATGTCATAGAGTACCCAGTGTAAGGTTGAAATGGCAGACACAAACACTTCTTGGCTTGCTCAGCTAAATGTTATAATGAGTCTACAAGAAAAACTTACATTGGCTCAGTGATCTTTGAGATATCAGACAGAGTCTTTGTAAATTTCTCCAAAAATTTTTAGCTGAAGCAAAGGAAAGATACTTTGAAGATACGTTAATGTAAAAGGAGTTCTTTCTTAAACATTCCTATATCACTTAACAGCTGATCTAACACTGACATTTAGTGTAAGTAAAGATTCATCAGGTTGAGTTAATTTTTCTAGGTTTTTTTTTTGAATGAAGGATTGAACCTAGGAGTTCTGACCACATCCGAAGGAATTTTTAAAATATTTTGATAGAGACAGGATCTTACTGAATTGCTGATTATGGTTTTGAACTTGGAATCTTCCTGCCTTGGCTTCCTTTGCCTCTAGGATGACAGGCATGCTTCATTGTGCCCAGCTCAGAAATGATCTAGTATTAAGAAATTTTTCTTATTTTTTTTCCTTTGCCTACATCTCTCATTCTTCACCTAGCAACAGCTATTTCATCCACCTTGACATGTTTATTACTTGAAATATAAAATCATAGATAACTGCCTGAGAAATCTTCACTTAAGTTCAACAATAAATATACACTTGAGCCACAGGGAGGGAAAAGCTAAGTTTCAATAAAATTGATAAGAAAGCATATTCAGAAGACACAAATACAGGGCTGAGATTGTAGCTTAGTGGTAGAGCGCTTGCCTTGCTTGCGTGAGGCACTGGGTTTGATCCTTAGCAACACATAAAAATAAATAAAGATATTTGTGTCCATCTACAACTGAAAAAAAATATTAAAAAAAGAAAGAAAACACAAATACACACATAAAAGTACACTATCCCTACAAGTACTCTCTGCATTATCAGAAACACCTTGGTATTCATAGCCTTCACGTTGCACTAGTTTGCATTGAAAGCCAAACTTACATTGCCAATGTGTCTTCTAAATCTCATAAAGAAAAACCAAAAGAAAGAAAGAAAGAAAATCTTAAACTTCATCAGAATTAGCTATTCTACCCATTTAGCCTTTGTATTTGGAAAGTTAAAAAATATATAACCACCAACCCAAACCTCCTTGTAAATTGATTTTCTACCATAAACACAAAATAGGCAGAATCTAAATTCTTGCTAAATTCAGAGCCCTGAGAGAGAATGTGCATTGCTGCTAACCAGCAGATTTCTGCAGATGAGTTTTTAGCAGGACTTGTTCACAAAGGGCCATGTGCTAAAGGCAATTTGAACTGCAGATATTCAAATCAAAAAGAATGTAATAAATGTTAGCTATTTCCAAATTTCTTCATGTTGCTCAAGGGGAGACAAAAATGGGATGTCCATGAATAAATGGTTCCTTTCTGTTTCCTTATAAAGTAACTTACAAAAGGATAATTTTAAAAGAAAACATACCCTAAGGAACTTACTGTCACAATTTAATAAACCTTGCTTGTTGCATGAGGATAGAAGTTACAGTGTGTACAATATTTTCAAATGGGAAGATACCACAAAAAAATGAAGAATACATAGAAATATCTTTCATACTGAAAAATGTCATCAAGACAGAAATATTTTCAGTTATGTCCTGTCTTTACCTGCATCTCCACATCTGGCTTATGGCACATTTTAATTAGCTCCTGATTGCTTTTCTTTAGGTGTTTCCTCATTTGAAGCATTTTCAGATTTGAATTTTGTAAGTTGCTATACAATCATTTTGCATTCCTTTATGTGTCTCCAAATTTTCTTTTTCTTTCTCATGGAAACCTCAATGCAGCTTCCATAAGCTGCCTTGGTAATCTCTCTGTGCAGATGCACATACCACTGCAAGGACATAGATTTCTTAGATTGAATACCAGATCAAGTTTATCCTCCTCCACTTTAACATCATCTATTCATTTTGACTCATGTCTTATGATAATAATCTATGTACAAAATCCTGTACTTCTGCTTCTCATAAATTATTAATTCATTCTTCTCTTCCCTTAATTTATTTTTTAATCCTTATTAACATATAAAGAGCCAGAACTGTCCTCCCTCAAACTCATCTACTTCGTGAGTTGTTGAAAAAATGGAAGCAAAGCTTTTCATTGATAATTCCTTTATATATATTCTCAAATCTGAAAGTATGCAATCCATTGAAATTTATGGATAATTCATAAATAATTGTATGCAACACTTTGATTTCTTTCTTTCTTTCTTTCTTTCTTTCGTTCGTTCCTTCTTTTTTTTTTTTGGTACTGGAGATTGAACTCAGGGGCACACAACCACTGAGCCACTTCTCCATCTTCATTTTGTGTTTTATTTAGAGACAAGATCTCACTGAGTTGTTTAGCATCTCACTTTGCTGAGGCTGTATTTGAACTCACAATCCTCCTGCCCCAGCCTACTGAACCTCTGAGAGTATAGGCTTGGGCCACCCTGCCTGGACAATCACTTTGATTTCTGTCAGACAATAGGTCAATAATATCGAACTTCCCTGCTCCATAGCCCAATTGTTCACCCTGAGCAGCAACATTGTGTTGTACTCCCATTAGTAGAAGTTACCAAGAAAGATCTTCCTGTGATAAGTCCAACTCATGTGATGAATTAATAATTATATACATTTCCTGTCTAAGTTGTTTCTGATGGAAATGGACTCTCATACTTACAACCCATTGGTTAATTTTTCTGCTCTCTTCTTGTAGGTTTCTCTGGTTTTCATGGATATTTTTCCAAAAAGATCTCATTTTTTTAGGAACTTCTGTAAGATAACAAAATTTGAGTATTAGACAAGCAAGTATATTATGATTTCAGACCCGCGATGATGGAGAATTTCAAGTGATGTTAGATTTAAAAAAAAAAAAGCTTTACGAAGAAAAGAAGGATGGTGTTTCCATTCTTGGTATGGGTAATTATCAATTCTAGGAGATTCAGACTATAGAATTACACAATGTAGTAAAATCATTACCCTAGAGTAATTGGAAAATACATAAGCTTAGGTAATTCTTACCCAAAAGGCACAGTTTGTTCGGCAATTTGCTTCAGAATTTGTATCTACTGACACTAATGTTCTGTGAGTTCCAATATACTATATTCTATACGGAAGCCTTTTGAATTTGTAGTTCAAATTCTCCTGCCTACCATGGTAGCAATTAAACCCAGGGGCTCCTGCATGCTAGGAAAGTTCTGTACTGCTGAGCTAACACTTCAGTTCTTTTTATAGAAAATATTGTTTTGTTTAGAGACAGAGTCTAAGCTTCCCAAGCTATCTTCCTAGTGACTATTTTCCTGCCTCAGTCTCATGAGTGGCTCGGATTGCAGGTGTGCACCACCACATCCAGAGGAACATTTAGTTTGATAGTTTAGAAAGTCTTTATACTCATGAGATAGTTAAAGTGTTTTAAGCAGTATATCCTATAATCAATTTATTAAAATAAGTTATAATAAATTAGGTTCATTACTCTCGAAGGCTCCATGAAGGCAGATATGTTCACATATTTTATTGATATTTTTATCACTGGTACCTGTATCTGTATATGGTGCTCAGTAAAGAGTGATGGTTCTTGTGCCTTATAGTCTTAGTCATCCTGCCCTCTAGCTTTCTCAGTGCCCTCCAAAACATCATTTACCTGGAACTCCTCAGCAGCCTCTTCAATGGGACAGTGTCTGTGAGCCCTGTGCTCCTTAATGTTGGAGCAGAACAATGGCAGCAGGTTCTTGTCCTCTTCACAGAAGATCTATCTTTCCTTGTGTGATACACACATGTGTTCCTTACAGTTTAAGAAATCCTTGAGACTGTCTTGTCTGGCACTGGATACCAGATTATTCAAATAAATAATTATCTTGAAGTCCCTCTGTTGTGATGATTCTCTGCACAACAGTGGAATGAGCAGGAGTTTGGGCTTCTTCCCAGTAAAGGCAGAGACATGGATGACAAAAGCTGTGCCCTTAGCCTATGGTGCCTGGGTCTATAAGGTAGTTCAGGCAGATGAATCTGGTGAGTCCTCTCTGAAAGTTTTGTGGGATGTCTGATTGCCTTTTTTTTTCTTTTTTCTATTTTTGCTTTTTTTTAAGGAAAGAGAATCAGCACAATTTTATTTTTCTACCCTGGAAAGACAAAGACTAAGCAAAATTTTACTCAAGTTATGACCCAGTAATAAGCCTATGTCTAGAGAAGAATAGGCATATGACACAAATAGAAAACTGAGGCAGAAAGAGAACTTTAAAAATCTGTAGAAAACACTATTGCTTGCCTAGTTATCAGCATCCCTATCCTTTTTATCCCATGCACAAATTAGAACCTTATAATCTCTAATGCTCTTCCTTTCCAATTTGGGTCTAGGCAGAATGGCTCCCACAAAGAGTAGTGGTGAGAAGAAAGGCTGTTCTGCCATCAAGGAAATGGTGATCAAAGAATGCCCCATTAGCAATCATAAGCCCATTTAGGGAGTGGGCATCAATGCTTGTACCTCTGGCACTCGAAATACAGAAATTCACTGGAAAGGAGATAAAGACTCTAGATATGAGTATGAATAACAGGCTCAGAAAATTTGTCTAGAAAACAAGACCACTCAATGTCCAAAATTTGTATACAAGTTCAATTGTCCAGAATACATAAACAGGATGAAGATTCGCCAAATAAGAATTATACTTTGATAGCCTACATCCCAGTTTTCCCATTCAAAAACCTATAGACAATGTGGATGAGAACTAACTTCTGAATATCAAATAAAGTTAAAAAAAACTGCCTTTAAAAAAAACCCTCAGTTTTATGGAGAAATGACATTCCTCTAAATAGCTTTAACCATGTGTATTTGACTCTATTTACAGTTTTATAATGTGGAGTCTGAATGCTCTTAACATCAATCATAATGCTCCCTGCCAATAATTGGTACAGAAAAGGGTATGTGAGGGCTAGAAACTTAGCTCAGTGGTAGAGTTTTGCACAGCATGATGGAGGCCCTGGGTTTGGTTCCTTAGCATCATAAAAAAAGAAGGAAATTTAAAAAGAAAGGAAAAGAAATGGTCCTGCTACTGAACTTTTACCTCAGGTATTTTTTTAAATATAACATTTTATTGTTATTATTGTTATTATTATTATTATT
Source organism: Xerus rutilus (assembly GCA_028644305.1). Lineage (NCBI taxonomy): Eukaryota > Metazoa > Chordata > Mammalia > Rodentia > Sciuridae > Xerus > Xerus rutilus. The sequence goes on along the minus strand of CM053399.1, from coordinate 67,844,761 downwards.
ATTTCTTCAACCATAATCCAATACCCCCAAGCAATTTCTCAATGCATGAGAATGCATGAGTGCTAATGACTAAACTTAACATTGCAAACCTGGGTCCGATTTCAGCCAACATCTACTGACAGAAATATACTAATCTGTTGTGGTGCCCTCCTATCTTTATTATCTATACTCCTATAATGAAAATTTAAAAAAACACAAATTCCAATTAATAGGTATATCTAGCAAGTCCTTAAAACCATTGTCAAGTAACCTTCATATTGGAAAAACATGTAATTATCTTAATTGACACAAGGAAACAAGCAGTACCTTCTGCCAGAATGCATTTTGCCACACTTCCTAAATAGGATACCCGTAGCTCAGAAAATAAAAATCAATACATGGGATGGCATCAAATTGAAAACTTTCTGCACAGGAAGTAAACAACACAAGTTGTTACTGAGCAGGAGAAAACATTTGTCAGTGTCTCTCTGACAGAGGATTGATATCCAGAACAGAAAAAAGTAAAAAAAAAAAAACAAACCAAAAACCAAACAGAGTACTATAAAATGAAATAACTCATTAATCTATGAGCAGGTGAATTAAACAGACAGTTCTCAAAAAGAAGTACAAATGGCTGACAACTACATGAAAAAATGCTTAGTGTGGACATGGTACACACCTGTAATCCCAGAGCCTTGAGAGGCTAAGGATCACAACTTCAAGACCAGCTTCAGCAACTCAGTAGGCCCTAAGTCATTTGGTGAGTCCCTCTCTCAAAATGAAAAATAAAAAGTTCTGGGGATGTGGCTCAGTGATAAACACCCCTGGGTTCAATCTCTAGTACTCCCTCATGCTTCACCAAACCAAAAAAAAAAAAAAAAAAAAGAGAGAAAGAGAGAAGGAAAAAAAAAAAAAGAAAAGTATAGCCAATAGGCAAATGCAAATCAAAACTACACTGTGAGTTTCATTCCAATGAGTATGGCAATCATCCAGAATACAAAATAAATAACAAGAAATTCTGGTAAGGATGTGAGAAAAAGGAACTATTATACACTTTGGTGAGATGTAAATTGGGTCCTTTAATACATAAGATAAACAATGGAACACTTAAATTATTGAAGTAAAATTAATCATTAAATTAATTCCAAGACTTAACAAGACAAGAAAACTGCAGTCTTATCATTTCTAAGAAAGCAAATTACTTCACATCAGAGAAAGAAGTTTAGTTTGCTGATGATTAAAAAATTCTCATATTCCCTTGCTTGGATTTGGGAAAGTAGCATGAACCACTCTTCTGCATATCACCTTAGAAATTTATCAGTGGGCTCAGCAATACTTCTTGCAGAAATAATAATAGGAAGTCTACACAAGGATCAAGGCCTCCCTGTGGTACTGGTAGACTTCAGAAAATTCCCACCCAACCCCAAATGCACTCTGGTTTTGGAGAAGAATGAGGTTGGTTTCTGAAGTTTCCATTTATTTCCTTTGAAGCCACACTCACTTTCTTCGTGAGATTGCCTGTCTTGGAGCGTGGGGTAGATACTTGAATGGATGACTGGTTAGGTTGGTCCCAAATAGGGATTGATTTAACACTTTGGCTAATCTCCATAAACAATCTTGTATAAATTTCTTCTTATCAACAGCTACTGACTTTACAACAATTAAACCTACAAATGGCAAGTTTAAATGAATTTTTTTGTAATTATTTTTTTTGTTTATAAAATGATAGAAAAAAGATGTCAACAATTTATACTTTCAACAAGCATTTGAAAAAATTTGGAAATGTTTTTCTTGAGATTGGCTTTAATTCTATCCTATCTTATAGAGAGTAATGCAGTTATTAATTTTTTAATTTTAATCTAAGAATATCTTTTATCTTACTCTACACTGGAGGTTTCTCCAGCCCTCACATCCCGGATCACACTTCCCAAGGCCTCCAACAAGGGCTGAAATTCTGTTTGGCACTGTCTGAACCATCTGAAGGTTACATGGGAGAAAGGCCAAGAATTACAACCTGAGGAAATTTTGTGGGGCGACTTATATTATAATTTACATAATAATTATTTATTTTTGTTTTTTTGATACTATCTAAGTTGCTCAGGCTGGTCTTGAACTTGACATTTTTCTGCCTTAGTCTCCACTGTGACAGCTGTAATTTATTACTATGACAAAAAAGAAACAACAATTGGAAAAATGAGAAATAGTTTTTTTGTTTTAATTACTGATTTGGGGGAATAGTGCTTAGAAAAGAATAAATCATATTACCAAAGTTTATCTTTAAATCTGGGTGCTTCTTTTTCCTGGTGTACTTCACACCAACATGCAGATGTGGGAATGTAAGGGTTATAGAAGGAATGAGATTCTTGCCTGATCTTTTAGTCTTCCAAAGTATCAGTATGTACATATACAATTCATGGTCTGCTAAGTTTTTAAAACTGTGCTTTGCACAGCTGCACTCAGGGGGCCCACAATTGTTAAGCCCAATGGTTTATTTCCAGTTCTAAATTAAATTTTCTAACACCATCCTTTTCTCAGTAATAGATAAAAATCAATATTTATTAAGAAAATCCGAGTAGGAGTGGTGGCGCATGACTGTAATCCCAGCCACACAGGAGGCTGAGGCAGGAGAATCACAAGTTTATGCCAGCTGCTGCAGTTCAGTGAGGACCTAAGAAATGTAGCTAGACCCTGTCTTAACATTTAAAAATAAATAAATATCTAAGTAAAAAAGGCTGATGATGTAGCTCAGAGCTAAATCTCCCCTGGGTTCAAATCCTAGTTACAAGAAATTAAAATAATAAAAAAGTTTAAACTGAAAATTAAATAATAAAGGGCTGGGGATGTAGATCAGTGGTAAAGCACTCCTGCATTCAAAAAGAAGAAGAATGAGGAGGAAGAGCAGGAGGAGGAGGAGGAGGCGAAGTGTGAGGAGTAGGTGTAGTGGGAGGAGGAGGAGGCAGATGGGAAGGAGGAGAAGGAGAAGGTGGAGGAGGAAGAGGAGGAAAAAAACAGAAAAAGAAGAAAGAAAAAATGAACTATTATACATTTTCCCAAAATATTTATAAAGTTATGTAGGTGTGATGAGAGTTAAATGATTTAATTTTATTAATTTGTTTTTTGGCATTTTACAAAATCCTGATAATTAGTTTCTGGTTCTTGTGGAATTGAAATGTAAATATAAATACGTTTTTGGATTTGGGAGAGAAAACAATGGATTAGAAGCAATTAGAGTTATCATAGCTTGTAAAGCTAACTTTTAATTCTGCCTAGAGAAATAAGGACCACCCTTTTCTGAGAAAATCTACCAAAGTTCCTTCCAAGATGGATCTGAAAGCTGATGTCAGAGTGAGAAGAAAGTTCATATTCGTTTCATTTTCCTTTGAATTCTTCACTGATATCTACTGCCACCATAAAAATGAGAATAAGACTGGACTGTTATATGGCAAAGTTCTCGTCAAGCCCTGATCTGTACTTTTATTTTTCCCGGTAAATATTAAAAACAGAGACCCCAAAATCAAGGTTATTTAGATTGCGGGTGGTGGATGGCAGAAGCTGACAATGGACAATAATCTGGTTTGCCAATTACATTTTTTCACACCCGGTGCGTGTTTTCATACAGAACTGGGTCCAAATTTGTGGCTGCTCCTTAATGTAATTTCTTCTGCAGCTCTAATCCCTGAAGAGCAGTCCAGCAGCGCTGCTCTCCTGCAGGGAGCTGTCCAGGGTTCTTGCATCTGATGCTTACAGTGGGCGAGCTCCGCTGGGCTCGCAGAGCCATCACTGTGGCTTTGGATGCTGATTGGATGCAGGTGCCCCAGTCCTGGGTTCACCTGAGGGGCGCGAGTTTTGCCAGTGCTCTATGTGCACCTCCAAGCCCGAACCCATCCACCGCACCATACACTGTGTGTTCTCCTGTGTTCTCTGTGTTTGAAAATTCTGATTCATTTCGTGAATCAGATGGAACATCTTTTCATGTATTTGGATCCTGTTCATCAATAAAGAATGAAAAAATGCACTCCAATTCATGAGTCACTGAATAAAATACATACTAACCAACAAAAACTCTCGAACTCCAGTGATAGCAGCTCAAATTAAATTATCAATCTCCAGTATATAGGAATTCAATCATGTAATTTGAGGGAATGTTACATTTCTTTAAACAAACACATTATTTATGTATTTATTTATTTAAGTTTGGTCCTGACAATTGAACCCAAGGGTACTTAACCAACAAGCCACATTACTAGAACTTTTTTTTTTCTTAAGACAAAGTCTGATAAGTTGCTTAGGGCCTGCATAAATTTCTGAATCTGTCATGGAATGTGAGATCCTCCTGCCCCAACTTCCGCAGTAGCTCCATTATAAGCAGGGCTTCTCATGCCTAAACATTAATATTTTTAAGAGTCATCTAGGTTGGACATCATGGTGTGTGCCTGTACATCTGGTTCAATTGAGCCCATGAATTAGAAGCTAGCCTGAGCAACAGAGTGAGTCCCTCTCAAAAAAAATTTTTTTAAAAAACAACTAAATGCAACACAGTTCACAAGCCTTTTTTGAAATGTTATATTTTTAATTGATATATTTTTAAATTATGATTGATAGATAAAATCATATGTATAACATAATACTTTGAAGGACATACACATTGCAGAGTCACTAAATCTATCTAGGTAATCTAGGCATAACTTCACATACATATTTAACATTCTTCAGGCACAGTGGTTCATGCCTATAACTCCAGTTGCTCAAGAAGCTGAGGCCAGAGGATCAAAAATTCGAAGCCAGCCTCAGTAACGTAGGGAGGCCCTAAGGAACTCACTGACACCACGTTTCAAAATAAAAAATAAAAAATGATGGGTATTTGGCTCAGTGATTAAGTCTTCTTTGTTCAATTCCTTGTATTTCTAAAAACTAAATATGTCTTAAAAATAAATGAATAAATAAATAAATACATAGCACCCATTGCCATAGTGTTTTCCAAACACACTATATATTATTATTAAATATAGTCACCATGTTGGAAAGTAGATCTCTTAAATTTATTCCAACTAACTGAAATCATGTAATCTCTGACCAACATCATCCTCACACCCAACCACTTCTTCAAGGGTTTAGCACTTGGTAACCACCATTCTAATCTTTAGTTCCATGAAAGCGCCTTTAATATATTCCACAAGTGAGTCAGATCATACAATATGTGTCCTATGGTGCCTGGCTTGTTTCACTTAACATCCTCCAGATTCACCAGTGCTGTCATATGTGATAGGATTTCTTCTTTATGGCTGAATAGTATTCCTTCATTTAAATACACTATATTTCCTTTGCCCATACCCTTCTTGAAGATGAGATCTCAAGATTAAGATAAAAATAAATCTATGACTCAAAAGAAGCAAATGATTCTGACCCAAGACCAAAGGTAACCTTGGATTTTGTGTGAAAAGTAAGAGGAAGAAAGATCAAGAGATTATATACAATGATTAAATAATCTCACAACACATTGTTTTAGAGCAGGTGAAGGACTAAATCTTATTATGCTCATCAATGCAGTATGCTATCATACCAAGAAAAAATTAGAGAAGGAAAAATAGAAAGTTTTATTGCAGAGCTGCCCTGACACACACTATGCAACCCTGTTAGTGTACTTAATTCAAAGAAGGTTGTACTTACTGTTCTGTCCTCCATATGTATGGAAAAAATAAGTACCAGTGGGCCTAGAATAATTATTAGTAGAATACTTTGAAATAAGTTTTCTAAGCAACTGCCAGCCAAAGCTATTGATTCTTAACCAAGACCAACTCTGCCAATCCTGAGAACCATGCTCTACTCAGAGCCAGTGCACCCTAACTTCTTTTTTTCCTTTGCTGTTGGGTCCTTAGATTCTCAATTTCCCCTCTGAATAGGTGTGAGTGAGCAGCCCACCAACAACAGTAGTTCACTGTAATACAAAGTTTCAATATGGAAAGGTTCAGATTCATAACCATAAAAGGATAATTCCATTTCATAAATACATCACAGCAATGTCTGCAGGGATCTCTGTAGCCAGAATCAACTAAGAACTGTTGCTGTATTTTTTTGTCATAAATTGATTACAAAATTTATGGCAAATTGTCTGTAAATAAATGGCTTTTAAAATCTTTTAGGATGTTACTGTCTTAATGATAGCTAAACTTTTATAGGGTGCTTATTAAGTTCCAGAAAATGCATTAATCTTGTCATTTAATTTTCATAACACCTTTCTGAGCTACTAATGCTATGAAGAAGTTAAGCTTAAAAATATAAAGAAGTTAAACTGAATAAAGCAAAAGAAAATTTAATAAATTAATCTTGGAGAGAATAAACAGTTTAAGAGTACTTAGTTATGCAACTAGATCTTGAGATTAGCTCAGAAATCCAAGTATAGAGTATTTCTCTAAGCTTCTAATTAATATTTTCCATCTCTGATAACCTACAACCAGGGTTATACTTAAGGCTACAGAATACAGCTGGGAATGGTGGTACACGCCTTTAATTCTAGCAACTCGAGAGACTGAGGCAGAAGGATTGCAAGTTTGAAGCCAGATTCATGCAACCTAGTGAAAATTTGCCTCAAAGTAAATAAATAATTGTAACAGCCTGAGGATGTAGCCCAGTGGTAAAGCACCCCTGATACCAATTCCCAATAAAACAAACAAACAAAAAAGAGACAATCGAGAACAAGAAAAAAGTAAATGTCTAGAGAATAATTTCATTTTTTATTCTAGTTGTGGCATAACTGGTACTTTTACCACCTTGATAAATGTAAAATTTAAATTGCTAAAAATTTCGTAAGTACATGTGTCTCCTTAATAAAGAAGGTGTTTGGTTCTCCACATTCTATAGTCTGTAATAAAATGTCTTCATATTCATTTATTTTTCTATTGATTCTCATGATGCTTCCATATTATCATTTTGGCCAACATTTTTTTTTTATTATTTTCAGGAAATATTCAACAGGGGAAATCAGGGGAAATGCCCTGATGGGTCCAGTAATGATGCTGTGGTGGGTGCTAACCAATCTGCTATGATGGCACATCTCCTGAAGCAGCATGTTCCATCACTTGAATATTAAGTACTAGATTCTTGAGCATATACTTTCACTGATGAAGAGTTCAATAAATAAATCATCAAAAGTGTGGTAGTTCCTCTGGTCATGTTTAGACATTGTTCAGTCCCTGGACCTCATCTGTTTTATTCAGCTTTTTTCTGCTGTGAATAAAGGATCTGACCACAACAACTGTAGGAGAGGAAGAGTTTATTTAACGTCTTATGGTTGCAGAGGTCTCAGTCCATAGAACACAGGCTCCATTCTTCATGGCTTGGAGTGAAGCAGGACATCATGACAGAAGTGTATGGCACAGGGAAGCAGCTCACATCATGATCAGCAAGAAGAGAGGGAGTCTACTTTCAAGATAAAAATATATACCCAAAGGCACACCCAAATTCCTATCTCCTCCAGCCACACTCTATCAGATCAATTACCATTCAATTAATCCCTATCAGGGGATTAAGTCATAGATTGTGTTAAAACTCTTAAAACCCAATTATTTTTCTTCTAAACTTTCTTACACTGTCTCACATGTGAGCTTTTGGAAGACACCTCAAATCCAAACCATAACACCATCAATATCATTACTACTTAGTTCTGTAGCTCCTTATTGGGTAACAGAAACACACTACCCACCAAGAGTTTGATGAGTGGAAGCTGCTGTTATGGTGTGATTGCAATAAATCACTGAGTTGATCTTCAAGCATGAGAAGGAAACTATTCACCAGCCAGCAGTCTAGATCCACTAGCTGGTGGGCCAAGAAGCAGGCTGCAAGTCTACAACCCCTTCCTGAGGTTTGAGTAAGTTTTTTATAGTCCAAAATAATATTAATCACAAGTGGCTGTTGCTGTGATTCAAAGCCATAAACAAACATCATGAGATCTAAAATTATAAGCATAAGGGAAAGGGAATCAAAAGGACCCTAGTTGAGTACAAGTTGAATAATAGTTTCTAATATCTAGACAATCAATCTCTGATAGCATACTTTGTCCAAGAAAAATGGGAACCGATGAGAGAACAATTTTACATTGATCAGAAGTGCCATTTGGTGTTGCCAAACATGTTATGCTAAGAAACTATTAATGAGTACAGAGGTGGAGCTTTTCCCACATGAGAAGCATTTTTTTACATGATGTGATGTTTTATGCTAAAAAGAAGTCTGTTTGGTCATTGCCCATATATCCTGGCCCATAATGCTGGCACCATCACTGCAGCAATAACAGAAGCTGCATTCCCATCTCTATTATTTAAATTTTGTTATTCTAAGTGCATTCAAGAATATGTTATTTGAGATTGTCCTGTTGTAAGTATTTCTTCATCAGCTTTGCCTCACCTGTTCAGAATAAGAAATTTATGTACAATCAGGCATGGTGGCACATGACTGTAATTCCAATACTTTGAGAAACTGAGGTAGGAGGATCACATTGAAAGGAGATGTAGCTCAGTGGCTTAGATTCAGTTATGCATACCAGAAGCATTCAAAAAAATTTGGGAAGGAAAAATGGAAGGAAGGAAGGAAGGAAGGAAGAAGGAAATAAAGTAAGAATGCCTGCATAATAATCTGTGTCTTTTTAACCTTCAAAAATGTGAAGAGGTGAATTCTAGATTAACCTTTGTGAAGTATTTATTAAAGTTCCCTTGGACCACTCTCTGATTATCACTCAAACATCTTAAAATTATTAATTTAAAAATAGAATATTAGACTGGGGATGTAGCACAGTGGTAGAGCACTTTTTTTGTTTGCTTGAGTACTTGGGTATAATAAATTCCCTGCTTCATCAAAGCAGATGATGAAAAGAGATTATTTTTCAACAAATGATCTCCAAAAGAGAGGATTATTTTTCCATTTATTATTAATAAAAAGATTCCAGGGATTTATGTGGAAGTGAGGACCATTAGTAAATTTAATATAGTAAATATTTTGGAGGAATTCTTAGAGCCAAAGAAGCATAGTGGCAGGCATTATTCTCTTCCTGGACACTACTAATAAAATATCAAATGTTACAATAAATAGAAGTGTCAGACAATAATATTCCATGGGACAGTGAGTTAAAAAAAAAAGCAACAAAATGTGCCACAGATATTATCAATAGCAGCAGTCACAGAACAAAAACCAGAATATGAAATAAATATAATCTTTTAAGGGCATAAGAATAGATATTAGAAATATAAAACAAAGGACAGAAAAAATGGCAGGTAGAGACACCCACCACAGGAATAAAATAATTCAGACTTCTTTGAATGTATCAAAAGATCTAAAAAAATTTCTTAAACTAACAGGAGAAGTGCAACTCCACTAACCCCCAATCAGGTCACACCTCCGAAATGTAGCCTTTTACTCACCTCTTTAAAAGCCATACATTCCCCTTGACTGGGTGGATCACAGACTTTTAAACAGAAGTCCCCTCTGTTTCTTCCTTGCTACCAAAGCAATGAAACTGCTTTATTTTTTTCTGAAAAAAAAAAAAAGGCAGATATGTATTTTAGGTATGAAAAATCTAAAATTAAAAAATATATATGTAAAAATTTGTAAAATAGATAAAAAGAAAGAGTAAGAACATAAAAATAAGAATGAGATATTTTTTCAAGGAAAATCAAGGGCAAATAAAGATATTTTAAAAAATAAATAAGAAGATGTGCTGGCCAGGCAAGATATTGCATGCCTATAATGCCAGCAGCTAGGGAGGCTGAGGCAGATAGCTTATGAGTTCAAAATCAGCCTCAGCAAAAGTGAGGTGCTAAGCAACTCAGTGTGATTCTGTCTTTAATAAAATACAAAATAGAGGTTAGGATGTGACTCAGTGGCTGAGTGCACTTGAGTTTAATTTCCCATCACCCCCCTCACCAAAAAAAAAAATCATGAAATTATGAGCTGAGGGTATACTTCATAACGTTATGAGCTGAGGGTATATGGCAGAAAATTGGCTTAGCATGCAGAAAGCCCTAGGATCAATTCTCAGCACACACACACACATGCACACAAGCACAGAGAGACAGAGAGAGAGAGAGAGAGAGAGAGAGGGAGAGAGAGGAAAGAAGCAGTGAAAAGAAAAAATGACAAAAATATGAAGGATGTCAATGGCAGTAGAAGTAACAATATCTGTGTAAAGGAAATCCTAAAAGAGGAGGAAAAAAATAAAGAGGAAATATGGGAAGATAAAGGATGTGGGTAGAAATTTTAAAACTAAATCCCAAAGAAAAAATGACAGACATTAAAGCAAAGAGCCCGGAGGCTTAAAAGAGAAGAGTGAAGGCTGGATGAGAGGCATGCTTCTTAATAGCATTTCTACAAATATTGAGATGTGAAGGTGTGGTGGCCATGTCTGTAATCCCAATGAATGAGGAGACTGATGTAGGAGAGTCACAAGCTGATAGTCAGCCTTGGTACTTTAGTGAGACATAGTCTCAAAATGAAAGACAAAAATAAAAGAGTTGGTGATGTGGCTCAGTGGTTAAGCCTCACCATTTATGTCCCTAGTATCAAAAAAACAACAACAAAAGCAACAACAAAAAGGTAAAAATATTGTGGTGTAATATAAATATCAAAGCCACTCAGAAATGTACATAAACATTTAGAGGAAAAAAAAAGAGAATTCATATGGAAAGAATGAGAATTATATTAGCATCAACTTTGAAATAGTGTCACTGGCTGAGTTTGGAAAATGCAACTGTGTGTAAACTATTAAAACAAACAAACAAACATGTGGACATCAATGGTGCACACATGGAGGAAGAGACCCACCATGCTGCTGCCCCTCATCTACCAAAACATGGTTGTTCTGGGCTCCTTCCATCTACAGAAAACAGCCAGGACAATGAAGATGATCACTAACATCCCTGCAGGCCTGATTACACCAGAGGTGAGGTATTGGTAACTTGCAGGGACACTATAGGATTATACGGTAGAAACTGTAATAATTCAGATCAGCACTGCTAGAAAGGAAGACACATGAACAACATAAAAAATCAAAGGAAGAAAATGTCCCACAAACCGAGATGGTACAACAATAGAATCCATTGAGAGCACAGTAGATGAAATGTCAGAGAAGGAGCTCAGATCATACATAATTAAAATGATCTGTGAAGCACAGAATAATATGAGAGAACAATTACACACAACAATTAACCAATCCAAAAAAGAGATTAGAGAGCAAATACAGGCAAAACTTGATTACTCCAAGAAAGAAATGAGTGAGCAAATACAGACAGCAAAAGATTACTTCAAGAAAGAGATAGAGACTCTGAGATAAAAAAAATCCTTGCAATGAATAAAACAAGAAACCAAATAAAAATTTCAATTGAAAGAACCACCAACAGACTATATAACTTGGAAAACAGAACCTCAGGAAATGAAGTCAAAATATATAATCTTGAAAACAAAGTTGAGCACACAATGAAAATGGTAAGAATCCATTAACAGAATGTCCAAGAACTATGGGATAACATGAAAAGACAAAATCTAAGAAATATTGGGATAGAGGAAGGCACAGAGATAGAATACACAACCTCTTCAATAAAATAATATCAGAAAATTTCCCAACATGAAGAATGAATTGGAAAATCAAATACAAGAAGCTTACAGGACACCAAATGTACAAAACTACAACAGATCCACACCAGGGCATATTATAATAAAAAAATGCCTAGCATACAATATAAGGAAAGAATTTTAATAGCTATAAGAGAAAAGTTTCAGATTATATACAGGGGGAAACCAGTTCAGATGCCAACAGATTTATCAACCCTGGCGCTCAAAGCCAGGAAATTCTGGAATAACATATACAACACACTGAAAGAAAATGAGGGCCAACCAAGAATCTTATATCCAGCAAAATTAAGCTTCAGATTTGATGACAAAATAAAAACCTTCCATGATAAACAAAAGTTAAAAGAATTTACAGTGAGAAAGCCTGCACTAGAGAGCATTATTGGCAAAATATTCCATGAGGAGGAAATGAAATCAACAAAGAGAATTGGCAAAGGTAGAAATTACACTAAAAGAAAACCCAAACAAAGGAGAAACCAAGTCATGATAAAAAACAAAAATTGACCAAATGACTAGGAATAAAAATTATATTTCAATAATAACCCTGAATGTTAATGAACTAAACTCATCAATTAAAAGACAGACACTGGTTAAAAATTGTGCTGTCTGCAAGAGACTCATCTCATAGAAAAAGACGTCCACAGACTGAAGATGAAAGAATGGGGGGAAAAATATTACTCAAATGGACCACAAAAGCAAGCAGAGATTTGCATCCTCATATCAGATAAAGTGGACTTCAAGCCAAAGATAATCAGAAAACATAAAGAAGATTATTTTGTACTTCTTAAGAAAACCTTATGTCAATAAAACCTAAAAACCATAAATATCTATGCCCCAAAGAGTGGAGCATCCACATATATCAAAAAAATCCCTTATCAATATTGAGAATCCAATAGACCATAACACAATAATGCTGGGTGACTTTAACACACCTCTCTCACCCCCGGACAGACCTTCCAAACAAACACTAAACAAAGAAAACTTAGAACTCAATAATACATCAATAATTTAGAATTAACAGACATATACAGAATATTTCATCCATCAACAAGTGAACACAATTTTTCTCTGCAGCACATAGATCCTTGTCTAAAATAGACCATATGTTATCCAACAAAGCAAGCCTTATCAAATACAATAGATAGAAATACTACCATGCATTCTATAATACCATAATGGAATAAAGTTAGAAATCAATGAAAAATAAAAATTGAAGTTACTTCAACAAATGAAGACAATATAATATGCAAATGAATCAAGCATGGATAACGGAAGGCATTAGGGAGGGGATAAAAAATTCTTATTTTAAAAAAATTCATTCATTCATTCATTTAAATGCATTTCAAGTCATAGTACATATATAGAGCTCAATTATTCCATTTCTCTGGTTGCAAAGCAGATAGAGTCACACCATTTGTGTCTTCATACATGCACCTAGTGTAGTGATGACTATCTCATTCAACCATATTTACTACACCCATTCCCTTTTCCCTCTCCCCACCTTCTCCCTACCCCATCCAGAGTTTCTCCATTTCTTCTATGTTCCACATTACCACCCCTCTTATGTATCAGCATCCACTAATCGGAGAGAACATTCAGCATTTGGTTTTTTGGGATTGGCTTACTTCACTTAGCATAATGTTATCCAATTCTATCAACTTACCTGCAAATGCTATAATTTTATTCCTTTTGTTACTAAATAATATTCCATTGTGTATATGTGCCACAGTTTATTTATCCATTCATCTATTGAAGGGCATCTGGGTTGCTTCCACAGTTTAGAAATTGTGAATTATGCTGCTATAAACATTGAAATGGCTGTGTCATTGTAGTATGCTGTTTTTAAATCTTTAGGATATAGGCCGAGGAGTGGAATAGCTGGATCAAATGGTGGTTGCATTCCAAGTTATTTTAAGGAATCTCCATACTGCTTTCCAGATTGGTTGCACCAGTTTGCAGTCCCACCAGCAATGTTTGAGTGTACCTTTTTCACCATGTCCTCGCTAGCACTTATTGTTGCTTGTATTTTGGATAGTTGCCATTCTGACTGGGGTGAGATAAAATCTGAGAGTAGTTTTCATTTGCATTTCTCTAATGGCTAGAGATGTTGAACATTTCTTCATATATTTGTTTACTGATTGTACATCTTCTTCTGAGAGGTTTCTATTCAGCTCCTTGGTCCATTTAGTGATTGGGTTGTTTATTTTATTGGTTTTAAGTTTTTTGAGTTCTTTATATATCCTGGAGATCAGTGCTCTATCTGATGTGCATATGGCAAAAATTTGCTCCCAGAATGTAGGCTCTCTTTTCACCTCATTGATAGTTTCTTTTGCTGAGAAGAAGCTTTTTAGTTTAAATCCATCCCATTTATTGATTTTTGCTTTTATTTCTTGTGTTTTTGGAGTCTTGTTAAGGAATTCAGGGCCTAATCCAACATGATGAAGATTTGGGTCTACTTTCTCCTCAATTAGATGCAGGGACTCTGCTCTAATTCCTAGGTCTTTGATCCACTTTGAGTTGAGTTTTGTGCATGGTGAGAGATTGTGCTTTAGTTTCATTTTACTGCATATGGATTTCCAGTTTTCCCAGCAATATTTGTTGAAAAGTCTATCTTTTCTCCAATGTATGTTTTTTGGCACCATTGTCTAGTATGAGATAGCTGTATTTATGTGCATTAATATCTGTGTCTTCTATTCTGTACCATTGGTCTACATGTCTATTTTGGTGCCAGTACCATGCCATTTTTGTTACTACAGCCTTGTAGTAAAGTTTAAGTTCTAGTATTGTGAAGCCTCCTGCTTCACTCTTCTTGCTCAGGATTGCTTTGGCTGTTCTGCTTCTCTTGTTTTTCCAAATGAATTTTTTTTTTTTTTTGGTACTGGGGATTGAACTCAGGGGTACTCTACCACTGAGCCACATCCCCAGCCCTATTTTGTGTTTTATGTAGAGACAGGGTCTCACTGAGTTGCTTAGCGCCTCGCCATTGCTGAGGCTGACTTTGAACTCTTGATTCTCCTGTCTCAGCCTCCCTAAGTGCTGGGATTACAGGCTTGAGCCACCGCGCCCGGCTTCCAAATGAATTTTATGATTGCCTTTCCTATTTCTATAAGAAAGGATTTTGGGATTTTAATTGGGATTTTAATTTTAATTGTATAGCGCTTTGGGTAGTATGGCCATTTTAATAATATTGATTCTGACTATTCAAGAGCAAGGGAGGTTTTTCTATCTTCTAAGATCTTCTTCAATTGCTTTCTTTAGTGTCTTGTAATTTTCATTGTAGAGGTATTTCACCACTCTTGTTAGATTGATACCCAAGTATTTTATTTTTTTGGAGGCTATTGTGAATGGAATAGTTTTCCTGATTTCTCTTTCAGAGAATTTGTTGCTGATGTATAGAAATGCATTTGATTTATGGCTATTGATTTTATATCCTGCAACTTTGCTGAATTCATTTATCAGTTCTAGAAGTTTTCTGGCAGAACTTTTTGGATCTTCTAATTATAGAATCATGTCGTCTGAAAATAATGATAGTTTGAGTTCTTCTTTTCCTATTCGTATCCCTTTAATTTCTTTTGTCTGTCTAATTGCTCTGGCTAGAATTTCAAGGACTATATTGAATAAGAGTGGTGAGAGAGGGCACACCTGTCTTGTTCCAGTTTTTAGAGAGAATTCTTCCAATTGTTCTCCATTTAGGATGTTGTTTGCCTTAGGTTTAGCATGTATTGCCTTAACAATGTTGAGGTACATTCCTACTATCTCTACTTTTTCTAGTGTTTTGAACATGAAAGGGTGTTGTATTTTGTCAAATGCTTTCTCTGCATCAATTGATAGAATCATGTGATTTTTATCTTTAAGTCTATTGATGTGATGGTTTATGTTTATTGATTTACATATGTTGAAACAACCTTGCATCCCTGGAATGAACCCCACTTGATCATGGCACACTAGTTTTTTTAATATGCTTTTGTATGCAATTTGCCAAAATTTTATTGAGAATTTTTGCATCTATATTCTTCAGGGATATTGGTCTGAAATTTTCCTTTTTTGATGTGTTTCTGTCTGGTTTTGGAATCAAGGTGATACTAGCCTCATAGAATGTGTTTGGAAGGGTTTCTTCCCTTTCTATTTCATGGAATAATTTGAGGAGTATTGGAGTTAGTTCTTCTTTGTAGGTCTTATTTAATTTGGCTGAGAATCCATCTGGTCCAGGGCTTTTCTTTGTTGGCATGCTCTTGATGGCATCTTCTATTTCCTTGCTTATAATGGATCTGCTTAAGTCATGAATGTCCTCCTGGTTCAGTTTGGGTAGGTCATATGTCTCTAGGAATTTGTCAGTGTCTTCAGGATTTTCTATTTTACTGGAGTATAAGTTTTTATAATAGTTTCTATTTATCCTCTGTATTTCATCAGGGGCTGTCATGATATTTCCTTTTTCAAGGAAAATCCAAAAAAATAAAATCACAAATTTTAGTAATTTGGGTTTTCTCTCTCCTTCTTTTTGTTTAAGTGGCTAAGGGTTTGTCAATTTTGTTTATTTTTTCAAAGAACCAGCTTTTTTTTTTTTTTATCAATTTTTGGGTTTGTTTCTTGTGTTTTGATTTTATTGATTTCAGCCCTGATTTTAATTATTTTCTATATTCTACTTCTTTTGGTGTTATCATTTTGTTCTTTTTCCAGGGCTTTGAGTTGTAGTGTCAAGTCATTGATTTGTTGACCTTTACATATATATATGAGCTTAATGCAATAAACTTTCTTCTTAGCACTGCCTTCATAGTGTTCCAGAGTTTTTGGTATGTTTTATCAGAGTTCTCATTTATCTGCAAGAATTTTTTTATCTCTTACCTGATGTCTTCTGTTACCCATGCATTGTTAAATAGCAAATTATTGAGGCTTCAGGTGTTGTAGTGGCTTGTTTTTTTAAACTGTTATTAATTTCTAGTTTTATTCCATTATGATCAGATAGAATGCAGGGTAGTATCTCTATTTTTTTGTATTTACTAAGACTTGCTTTGTGGCATAGCATATGATGTATTTTGGAGAAGGATCCATGTCCTGCTGAGAAAAAAGTGTATTTGCTTGTTGAAGGATGGAATATTCTATATATATCCGTTAAGTCTAGACCATTGATTGTTCTATTGAGTCTTGTAGATTCTTTGTTTAGTTTTTGTTTGGAAGATCTACCCAGTGGTGAGAGAGTTGTGCTAAAGTCACCCAATACTATTGTGTTGTGGTCTGTTTGATTCTTGAATTTGGGAAGTGTTTGTTTGACAAACATGGCTGCCCCATTGTTTTGGGGCATAGATATTTAAGACTGTTATGTCTTGTCTTGTTGATGTATGATTCTCTTAAGCAGTATGAAATGACCTTCTTTATCCCTTTTCACTAACTTTGTTTTGAAGTCCACTTTATCTGAAATGAGGATGGAAACTCCTGCTTGTTTACACAGTCCATGTGAATGATAGATTTTTTTCCATCCTTTCACCTTCAATTTGTGAGTGTCTCTTTCTATGAGATGAGTCTCTTGGAGGAAGTATATTGTTGGGTCTTTTTATTTAATCCAATCTGCCAGTCTGTGTCTTTTAATTACTGAGTTTAGGCCATTGATATTCAATGTCATTATTGAGACATGGTTTGTATTCCCAGACATTTTGGTTTATTCTTTGTTTTTAACTTGATTGGGTTTCTCCTTCGATTGGCCTTTCCTTTAGTGTAGTTCCTTCCTTTGCAGGTTTTCATTGTTCTTTTTCATTTCCTCCTCATGGAATATTTTGCCAAGAATGTTCTGTAGTACAGGTTTTCTTGCTGTGAATTCTTTTAATTTTTGTTTATCTTGGAAGGTTTTGTTTTATTATCAAACCTAAAATTAGTTTTGTTGGATATAAGATTCTTGGTTGGCATCCACTGTCTTTTAGCGCTTGGTATATGTGGTTCCACAAACTTCTTGCTCTTAGGGTCAGGGTTGAGAAGTCTGTAGTGATCCTAAATGGCTTTCCATATATGTAATCTGACTCCTTTCCCTTGTGGCTTTTAAGATTCTCTCTTTATTCTGAATGTTAGGCATTTTCATTTTGATGTGCTGTAGTGACTTTCTACATTTGGTGTCCTGTAAGCCTTTTGTATTTGATTGTCCATTTATCTTCATATTTGGAAAATTTTCTGATATTATTTCATTGAACAGATTGCTCATTCCTTTTGTTTGGAATTCTATGCCTTCTTCTATCCCAGTAATTCTTAAATTTGGTCTTTAATGCTATCCCATAATTCTTGGATGTTTTGTTCTTGGTTTCTTACTGTTTTCACTGTGTGGTCAACTCTATTCTCAAGGTTAAATATTTTGTCCTCAATATCTGAGGTTGTGTCTTCCAAGTGGTCTAGTCTGTTGGTGATGCTTTCTATTGAGTTTTTAATTTGGTTTATTATTTCTGTCATTTCAAGGATTTCTGTTTGGTTCCTTTTCAGAATCTCTACCTCCTTATTGAAGAGATCTTTTACTTCCTGTAATTGCCTATGTATCTCTTTATTGAAATAATCTTTTGCTGACTGAGTTTGCTCTCTTATATCATTCTTTAAGTCACAGAACATTTTTATTTTGTACATCCTGAACTCCTGTTCTGTCATTTCTTCTGCTGTACTGAACATGAATTCTAATAATGTAGTATCTTGGTTTGTTTGAGGCACTTTCTTCCCTTGTTTTTTCATGGTGTTTGTGTGTCTTTCCTTCTAGCTCTTCTGATCCAAGGTGTTACAGTTTTTTAATTCTATAGGGTTATAGATTCCTTGCAGGGTTTCAATACCTCTCCTTTAAGGGGGGACCAATATTGACAGATCTCAAAACAAACAATATATAGTTTCAAACCAAGTAGCTCTTAATAGCTCCTAAATACATTTTCAGTTTAGTCACAATATAGAGCAATTATGAGTTCATTTAACACCTATTATGTAAACAATAGGTTTGCACAAGGGTCCCTAGTTTCTGCTGGTGGGCTAGAGAAACTTGAGGATGGGGTGTAGGATAGAATGTTAGGGTAGTAGGAAGTGAGGATATGGCTATTAGATCTTAGAAAGCATAAAAAAGGAATCCAAAACAAGTTGGCTATTCGTAGAAAAAGCAAAAGAGAGTTGGGGAAGACCTGTAAGAAAAAAGAAAATAGACTACAGCTAGCGAGGAGACATAATAGTTAAAAAAAAAAAAAACCTGTGCAATTGGGAGTTACGAGGCTATATAATACCACTCTATTATACTATTCAGATATCCCAATCTACCATATCCTACTGTATAACAAATACCTGGTTTCACAAATGTTGGGGATGAGAGGGTGGGAAAAGAGCAAGAGAGAAAAGAGGAAAGAAAAAAAAGAAAGAAAATAAGAAAAAAGCAAAGAAACAAAACAAAAAAGTCTAAATGAAAGGAGTATTAGGAGAAAAAGATAAAGGATAAAATAAGAAATAAGAATAAAAAAATAAAAAAAAATATATAAAAAGCCTCAATGTAAATAAACAGGATTGCTTCCTTTCACCTCTAGTAGGTGGAGTCATCTGTTGCTTACTGGAATTTCCCTGCTCTGGTGGAAACTGTCATAGGTGGAGGTCTCACAAAGAAGCCATCTGCTTCAGCAATAGGGTAAAGGGCTGGACCGCTGGTGGTCTTGGATGCAGTGGAGACAGTTTCACGGTGTGCTGTGTTGAAGTGGAAGTTTGTTGAAGTAAAAGTTTGTCCCCAGATTCTGTCCGGCATCCCCTAGTGTAGGAAGTTCTGCCCAAGTAGACGGAGATCCACAAAGAACAGTAGCCAGGGATCCTGCTCTGGAGCAGTGTGTCCACAGGAGCAACTGCTAGGGGTCCTGCGTGGGTGGGTGGGCGCTGGAGCCAGGTACCACATGTAGAAGCAGACCCCGCGTGGGGCCGATCTTGTGCTAAAACCTTGGACTGGGTCTCCCAGCCGCTTGCATCAGAGTTCTGCCACTTGCTGCTGAAGTCACGCTGCTCATGGGAATCGCTGCTGCCTGGTGGCCCTGCATACACACGCGAGTGAAATTCCTGCAGGGGATAATGAGCTGTAAGATGATGTCAAGAAGCTGGCTGGGAGACAATATTTCAATTACTTCAAACTCTGGTTCTGGAGAAACTAGGACCATGGAGTCCATATAGGCCACCATCTTGGAACCAAATTCTTAAGCTAAATGAGAACTTCAATAAAACATATTAAAATGTCTTGGACACTATAAAAGCTGTGTTAAGAGGAACATTTCTTGCATTGAGCTTATTAATAAAAGAAGAAAAAGTTAACAAATAAATGACCTGACATTACATCTCAAAGCTCTAGAAAAAGAAGAACAAATTAACACCAAATGAAGTAGAAGACAGAAAATAATGAAAATCAGTAAAATTGAAACAAAAAAAACAATTCAAACTATAGACATATTTACTGAATTTTTTTTTTTTGTTTTCTTTTGATGTTCTACTGGGGATTGAACCCTGGAGCATTCTACCTCTGAGCTACACTTTCTTCCTTGTTATGTTACTTTGAGACAGAGTTTCCTCAGCTGACCTTGAATTTGGAATCCTTGCGCCTCATCCTCCCAGAATAGCTTGGATTATAGGCATAAATCCCTCTACCTTGCTGTTAGTTACTATTTTTTAAAGCTAACCATATATTAAAAAACTTCATTATCTTAGTCTTTTCCAAATCATAACCCATTATTAGTCATAATCAATACATTGATAACTTGTTGATAACTTATTTAGATATTAAAATTTGAAGTGGATCTAATGTATCTTTAAAAACATGTTGAAGCTGCCAGGTATGGTTATACATGCCTATTGTTCCCAGTGACTCAGGAGAAACCCAAATTTGAGGCCAGCCTCAGCAACTTAGTGAGACCCAGTCTCAAAATAAAAAATAAAAAATGCTGGGATGTGGCTTAGTGGTTAAGCAGGGTAGCTGCCCCTGGGATTCAATCTCTGGTACTTTAAAGAAAATCTGATATGGCCAAATAGTCTTTGTTTATATGCCATTGTTTGAATCATGATACCTTATGATCAACTTAAGTTTACTCAAACTGCTTTCAATAAGATCTGTTTTTTTTTTCTTTTTAGTGTCTATTTTATGTTCCTAAATTCAAAAATCAAATCAGTAAGGATGCCAGATATTTCAGTCTCTATTTTTAGTTTTCTCAAACTACCCACAATATCATTAGTATTTTTATTCTCAATTCTAAAGAATGGTAGAAATTGGCTAGGAGTGAAAAAATTTAAATGGCTATGTTGAAAGTGAAGATGATAAAACAGTCCAGATAATAGTGAAAAAAAGATAGAAAATTGTGAGAAAGGAAAAGATTTTTGTTCAAATATTATATTGAAATATTATCAGATATGGAAACAGGATTGGGAGAATGTAATATTATAGAAATTTAGACATGAATTTGCCTTTGGGTATTTCTTAGAATTCAGAAAGGGAGTGGGAATGTGATTCCATGGTAGACAACTTGGCCTGAGTTCTATTCTCAGTGCCAGGGAGAGAGAGAAGGAGAGAGAAACCAGCACTAAGAGGTGATTGTAAGGTATTCAGGAGATTAGAAAAAGAGGTAATTTGATCAGGAATGAACTTGACCTTTTGTCTTTATGATAATACTCTGTGGGTCAGAAACCTAGTGTGGGGCTTTAAGGATCTCAACTAATACAAAAGTTTCCTGAAGGACAAATTTGTTCTTTTCATAGGCACTTGAGTTGGCAAGACTGTGGAAATCTCAGGAGGGTGAAGCTGTCATCCAGAGAGACCAGAAGACACAGAACCCCTTATTCACTTTGATAGATTTTCCCCCAAGCACTGACAAGACCAATGACAGGGTCTTCAGGTGAGTACTGAGTTCTGAGTAAATGAACTCATTTTTTCTCTTATTTTTTAAATTCAATTGTCAGTAGGATCTCCCAAGAGATGCTGAAGCTTGTTTAATAAAAATGTAATTATTTTAAGTTCATGCTTGAGCTACCAAATTTTAAACTAGCATTGTTTTGGAATGTAGAAATTACTGTATTTTATTTTATGTTCCATGTTTATATATAAAAATCTCCTTGATATCATACAGCTTTATTTTCAGAATGAGATCTAAGCTTAATTGGAAAACACTGAGGAATGTGCACAATGTTGTTTTCAGGAACTTCAGGTGGTAGTTTGGGTCTATAATTGTCCAGTGGAAATCCAGAATCCAATGATGGCTGTGGAAGGATGACATTGGTGAAACAAACAGAAGTGAGAGGTATTTCAGTATTCATTCTGGTTTAGACGTGGAAATTTTGATTACCTCCAGTCATTTTAGAAGCACAGTGTATTGGATAACACCACTTGCCATTTAAAATTGGAGTTTCAAAATGAGGATACCTTTTGGATAATACGTCTGATGTGATTTGGGGGTGCATTGCTCTTACTTCCAATGTTAATTTTATACATCTCCTTTGAATATAAATATCAAAATATATTCTACACTATTTTCATTTTTAAAAAGTCATTACTTATAAAATAGTTGGAAGTTTAAGACAATCTCTTTTCTTTGCAATCATTTCAGAGTCAGTTCTGACCATAAACACAGTTTACAGAATTATTTTTGCATTTTTTTTCAACTTTCTTACAGGCATGTTACTTATATCTCAGATACTCTCTTGGAATAGAGTCAAAACAGATATACTAAAAGTATTTTATAAAATTACCTTCAGGCTATGTAAACAAAGGGAAAATGAAACAAATGAATTTTATTTTTAGACTTGAGTACTATCTCCAAGGTATTTTATATGTATAGACAAGTGTTCCAAAATCTAAAAGAAATACAAAATCCATAACGCTTCTTATCCCAAGCATTTCAAATAAAGGGTAGTCAACCTATAAAACCTCTTTGCATTATTCTACATACATGGAACACAAACATTATGTGCAAATTAAATGTTGTAAAAAGGAATATGGTATTCAGTGTCATCCAGATACTCTGCTGTTCTTATACTCTGAACTTATACTCAGAAAGTGATCCTTTTCTCAACAGAAGGAATTGGTTATCCTGTTAATATTCTTTGATTAATTCTGGTGGAACTATTCCATTGTATTTATTTATGTGTTTGTTTGTTTATTTATTTATAATTCCACCAGGGATTGAACCCATGCAGCCTTACCAACTGAACTTCATCCTGACGCCTTTTTTTAATGTTTTTGTTTTGAGACAGGGTCTTTTTAAGCTGCATAGGGGCTCACTGATCTGCTGGGGCTGGCTTTGAACTTTTGATCCTCCTGCCTCAGCCTTTTAAGTTGCTGGGATTACAGGCATGTGCCATCATTTCCTTGCTGTCATATTTGCTAATTCTTACAAAAAAAAAAAAGTTGACTCTTCCAGTGTGTGTTAGTCTTCTTCCAAATTAGAGAGCAGTCGTTAATGCTTCATTTTTTAAGGGCCAGCTGTATGTCTTAGTCACAGGAGAATTTGATGCCAGGGCTGCTTCTTATCTGGAGAGCTTAAGGCTCTGTCCTTTCTCAGCTCCACTTCTTTGCTCTGGTCCACCTCAAAGCAGCTCACATAGAACAAAACCCACATACCTAACTTGTTTTTCAGAAACTCTGATATTAATTGCAGCCACTCTGCACCTTAGGAAATATAACATTTGCCTCAAAACCATCTCTCCAGAACATGTTTAAAGTCCAGTAATTTCTTGATGCTTCTGTAATGTGGATGGACTCATGTTGTTTGGGTCACATAAGACTCTGACCTTTACCTCAACAGGGTCAATTCGGGTTCTGAATCATTTTATAGACTCAACATAGCTGCCAGTGCTCTTGTCTCATAAATTCAGATAGAAAATTTTTTGATTTCAATGTTAAAATTGCACTTGCTGGGGATAGTAAATAAAGGAATGGATCATTTCAATAAATAACAAAATGGTAAGCAAATAGAAAAGTACAACAGCTAATGAAACCATTACCTTATCACTATATATATTCCATTCTAAAATATTTGCAACTGGAAATAATGATGCATATTAATATTTGTTTTCCTCATATGTGTCTTAGTAAATATTTATATAGGAAAAAAACTTTGTAAATTTGAATTGCAGATTAAAATATGTACGTATTTTTTATTGAAATGTAGTGCAAAATTGAAATGCCTGTAATCCCAGTGACCTACTATGTTCAGGCATGAGAATGACAAGATCAAGGTCATTCAGGAAATAGGGAGACTCTGTCCCGAGATAAAAATTAGAAAAAGGACTAGGTATGTATCTCAGTGAGAAAACGCACTCCTGGGTTCATGTTAATGAACTAAACTCATCAATTAAAGGACAGACACTGGTTAAAAAATGTGCTGTCTCCAAGAGACTCATCTCTTAGAAAAAGATGTCCACAGACTGAAGGTGAAAGAATGGGAAAAAATATTACTCAAATGGACCACAAAAGCAAGCAGACATATTTATTCTCATATCAGATAAAGTGGACTTCAAACCAAAGATAATCAGAAAACATAAAGAAGATCATTTTGTACTTCTTAAGGAAACCATACGTCAACAAAACCTAACAACCATAAATATCTATGCCCCAAACAGTGGAGCATCCACATATATCAAAAAATCCCTTCTTGATATTGAGAATCTAATAGACCATAACACAAAATAATACTGGGTGACTTTAATGCACCTCTCTCACAGCCAGACAGATCTTCCAAACAAAAACTAAACAAAAAACCATAGAACTCAATAATACATCAGTAATTTAGAATTAACAGACATATACAGAATATTTCATCCATCAACAAGTGAACACATTTTTTCTCTGCACCACATGGATCCTTCTCTAAAATAGATCATATGTTATGCAACAAAGCAAGCCTTACCAAATACAGTAAATAGAAATACTACCATGCATTCTATTATACCATAATGGAATAAAGTTAGAAATCAATGAAAAATAAAAATTGAAGTTACTTCAACAAATGAAGACAATATAATATGCAAATGAATCAAGTATGGATAACAGAAGACATCAAGGAGGAGATAAAAAATTCTTAAAGCTAAATGGGATATTCAATACAACATATCAAAATCTCTTGGACACTCAGTATAAAAGCTGTGTTAAGAGTAAAGTTTCTTGCATTGAGCTCATTCATTAAAAGAAGAAAAGTCAACAAATAAATGACCTGACATTACATCACAAAGCTCTAGAAAAAGAAAAACAAATCAACACCAAATGAAGCAGAAGATAGGAAATAATGAAAATCAATAAAATTAAAACAAAAGAAACAATTCAAACTATAGACAAAAAAAGATGATTCTTTGAAAAAATAAGTAAAATTGATAAGCCCTTAGACACCCTAATGAAGAAAGGAGAAAGAAAACTCAAATTACTAAAATTTGTGATGAAAAAGGAAATATCATGACAGATACTATTGAAATATAAAGAATAATTGGAAAGAATAATATTTTGAAAATTTATACTCCCATACAATAGAAAACTTCAAAGACACTGACAAATTTCAAGAGGCATATGAGCTACCCAAGCTGAATCAGGAGGACATATGCAACTTAAACATGTCAATTTTCACAAGTTAATAGAAGACACCAAAAAAAGTATACCAGCCAATAAAATCCCACAACCAGAAGGATTCTCAGCTGAGTTCTTCAAGACCTTCAAACAAGAATTAACATGAATTCTCCTCAAATTATTCCATGAACTAAAAAAAGAAGGAACCCTGCCAAACTCATTCTATGAGGCTAGAATCACCATGGTACTAAAACCAGACAAAGAAACATCAAAGAAAGAAAACTTCAGAACAATATCCCTGATGAACATGGACAAAAATTTTCTCAATAAAATTCTGGCAGATCACATACAAAAACATATAAAAATGTAATGCACCATGATCAAATGGGTTTCATCCCCATTATGCAAGGTTGGTTCAACATATGGAAATCAATAAACACAATTCATCACATTAATAGACCGAAAGACAAGAGTGACATGATTATTTCAAAAAATGCTGAGAAAGCATTTGGCAAAATATGGCAGCTCTTCATGTTAAAAACACTAGAAACGTTAGGAATAATAAGAAGAAACCTCAATATGGTAAAAACTATGCAAAATGGAAGACCAACATGATGCTAAATGAGGAAAAGTTGGAAGTGTTTCCACTAAAAATGGGAAAAATCAGAGATGCCGTCTATCACCACTTTTATTCAACATAGTCCCTGAAACTCTAACCAGAGCAATTCAACAGATGAAAGAAATTAAAGGGATACAAATAGCAATAAAAAGAACTAAAACTATCATTATTTGCCACCAATATGATACTATACTTAGAAGATCCCAAAAATTCCACCAGAAATCTTCTAGAATTAATAAATAAATTCACAATGTAGCGGGATATAAAATCAATACCCAAAAATCAAATGTATTTCTATACAATGGTAATGAACAGAAATTTTAAAACTACTCCATTAAAGAGAGCCACAAAAAAATATGAAATACTTGGTAATGAATTTAACAAAAAAGGCGAAAGACCTCTATAATGAAAACTACAAAACATTAAAGAGAGAAATTAAAGAATATCTTAGAAGATGGAAAGATCTCTCATGGTCTTTGATATTCAGAGTCAATATTGTCAAAATGGCCATACTACCCAAAGTGCTATACAGATTCAATGCGATTCCAATTAAAATCCCAATGTCATTCCATATGGAAATAGAAAAAGCAATCATACAATTTATTTGAAGAAACAAGAGATGCAGAATAGCCAAAGCAATCCTTAGCAAGAACAGTGAAGCAACAAGCATCACAATACCAGAATTCAAACTATACTTCAAAGCTATAGGGACAAAAATGTCACAGCATTCCCACCAAGATACACATGTAGACCAATGGTAAAGAATACACAGAAACAAAGCCACATAAATACAGTTATCTCCTATTAGACAAATGTGCCAAAAACATACTTTGGAAAAAAGATAGCCTCTTCAACAAATGGTGCTGGGAAAACTGAATATCTAGATGCAGCAAAATGAAACTAAACCCCTATCTTTAACTGTGCACAAAACTCATCTCAAAGTGGATAAAAAACCTAGAGACCCTATGCCTAATTGCGGAAAAAGGAGCCCCAAACATTTATCATGTCAGATTCGGCC
>CM053399.1:67798039-67817525 GCA_028644305.1 Xerus rutilus | reverse complement strand
TACTGGGGATTGAACTCAGGGGCACTCGACCACTGAGCCACATCCCCAGCCCTATTTTGTGTTTTTATGTAGAGACAGGGTCTCACTGAGTTGCTTAGCGCCTCGCCGTTGCTGAGGCTGGCTTTGAAGACATTAAGTGTTTTAATCACATTAAATTTGTTTATTAAATTTCATTTTAATAAAGTTTTGTAAAATCCTACTATGTGATTCAGGTTTATTTTTCAGTCCCTTCAAAGAAAATCAATACCTAGTAACACTTACTCTCCATTCATTCCCCTCCCTACCAACTGGAAGTCTCTTAACTATTTAGATTGTTGGAGTATCAGCCAGCCATACAGGACACCTCACACAGCCAGGAGATTTTTTATTCAGGGGATGGGCACCCAGGGGAAGGAAGGAGGAAAGAGAGAGAAGGGACGCAGGGCAGGGATTTTATAGAGCCCTCTACAAACCGTGTGGCGAGCTATGGATTGGTCACTTTAAAATTGGGGGCAGATAAGCAGCAGAGGTCTTCTTTTGATGTGCTAACCTGAGTGGTTAGGCTTTGTTTCCTGGGTGGTCCCAGTGCCTGCTCCAGCACAAAGGGAAACCGAGTCAGGTGAGGGAGCCTCGGATGACAAACCATTCACACACACACACACAGAACAAGGCAAGAGACTCTCTGTATTGAGCTCAGGTCCCTCTTTATATATGCTAAGAGGCCCTTTGTCCTCCAAGTGCTACAGGGTGCATAGGGTGTGACTATTCCCTTAGCACCTTGCTGCTATTCACAGGAATGCGGCTATTGTTACATTATGGAGCTATGGCCAAAAGCACATTATTGAAAAACCTGATATTGTTGCACATTATGTACTGCGGACACCCTCAGGCCAGCTCTCTCCCACAGGGTGGAAGAGTCTGGAGAGGAATCGCCTGGGGCAGGAGCTGCCTTAGGCTTTTAGAGAAGGGATGTGAAAATTAATAACAAAAGGGCTGCTTTTTACCTTACATAGATATGTATGGATTTATGTATTCTAAAATTTTTCATGAAAATAGAATTATATTTGTCACTCTTTGTGTATTCTTTCTATCAGTTAGTATAAAGATTTCAAGGCTCATTCACTTTTGCAAACTGTTTTATCTATATATTTGAACAAAGCTGTGGCAGAAAAAGTGACTTGTATTTTAGTTTATGAAACAACAGAAAGCTGCCAGCGCCTGCGCCAACACAAAAGGAAACCGAGTCGGCGAGGGAGCCCCGGATGAAAATCACTCACACACACACACACACACACACACACACAGAACAAGGCAAGAGACTCTTTTATTGAGCTCAGGTCCCTCTTTATATATGCTAAGAGGCCTTTTGTTTTCCAAGCGCTACAGAGTGCATAGGGTATGACTATTCTATTAGCACCTTGCTGCTATTCACAGGAATGCGGCTATTGTTACATTATGGAACTATGGCCAAAAGCACATGATTGAAAAACCTGATATTGTTGTACTTTATGTACTGCGGAAGCTCTCTCCCACAGAAAGCAACAAAAGATTCTTAGATTTCTTTCATGTCTGACCTAGTTGGGTAGATCCAGGTATCTGACAGATCATTTCTCCATGTTGTAGTCATTCATCATATTTCAGCTCAGAGGATTTTCAGGGAAGCCATTCCTGCCTGCACAGACCAGGCTAGTTTCTCCTACTCCACACTCCAAGCATATTATACCAGCTCCTGATATTCAGCAAACTCTCATCAAATTGATAATTACTTATTACTCTAGACTCTAAATTCCAAGATCAGGACAGTATTTGTCATATTTACTACTATATTCCCATTATCCAAAATGCAATGCTTAAAAGGTAGTAGATGATACAAACATAGGGAAAGATTGGATTAATAAAAAAATAAGTTAGCACTAATAAACATTATTGTAGCATTAAGAATACTGCCCAAAATACACCTAACAAGTTCGAAGAGAAAATACTAATAAATAATGTCAACAAAAGACAAGCAATTGATTGATTTGCAGATTCATAATCTGCTATGGGTGGGATCTGAATGTCCTTGAAAGGACCATGTGTTTAATGGCTTCTTCCTGAGACAAGCTATTGGTTCACCAGTTATACAAGCTGAAAAGTGTTGGGGTAGCGGCCAGCCAGACACGGACACCTCTGTACAGCCAGGAGATTCTTTATTCAGGGGAGTGGGCGCCCGGACGAAGGAAAGAGGAAAAGGGAGAGAGGGGACGTGCAGGAGGGATTTTATAGAGCCCACTACAAACCGCGTGGTGTGCCAGGGATTGGTCACTTTAAAATCTGCGGGACAGATAAGCAGTAGCAGTCTTCTTTTGGTGTGCTAACCTGAGCAGTTAGGCTTTGTTTCCCAGGTGGAAGATTAGGGAGAGAAACCCCCTGGGGCAGGAACTGCCTTGGGCTTTTTTAGAGAGGGGATGTGAAAATTACAAAAGGGCTGTTTTTTACCTTAAAAAAGGGGTCCCCTAAATGGTTAGCCCCACACTGTGAGTAGACCCAGTAAGACTGAGGTGCAGATGACTTAGAAGTGTTGAAGATGGGACACAGATTTTTGTCTTGATATTAAATGAGACAGATCCTCAGGCTTCCTCATCTAGGCACTCAGTGCACTTCCTTGCAAATCCACATCCAGAGAGGAAACATACCAGTTCATCATGATTGCAATTGCTTTGAAAGAGGGCAACAGCAACTCATGCTTGCTCCCTCCTCTTGCCTCTGGTGTCCCTCTCTGTCAAGTGTTTGCCATGAGCAATACTCCAAGAATAGAGGTAAAAGCAGGAGCATGGGTAAGACTGAGGAGGAATTTGAGCTGCTATTCAAGGGGATGGCTGAGGGTACACTCAGGTTATCCAAATGTGGGGCAAGAAGGTGACAACCAGAAAAATGACTAGAGCTTTGGCCTAAAGAGGCTCAGTATCACCTAAGAAGGAAATCGATTTGCACACACACATCAGGCATCACACTGCAGCATATCTGGCACTACCAGGATAACAGAGCCTTAGGCCTTCAGAAGACTTGCCAGAGAATATTGAAGTCACACAAAGGGCCAGCCCTCAGAGTGTCTGAAATCTGCCTCCTCATAGGTCTTGCTCAGCATGTGGAGATTTTCATGTTCATTTGTAGGTCTTGGACATCCCTTTCCAATCAGATTTGATAACCAGAAACATAAACATAAGAATATGGATATGAATATAGCCATATGCCCAAACAGAACTAAGTGTGGAAACGAGGATTGAATAGCTATTTTAAAGTAGTAACCCTGGCAGTTGTGAAAACTGAACGCTAGGGACACCAGGTTACCTTGTCTTTGGAAATACTGATCTCACTTTCAGCTGTTTTGGTTCACATGTATGCAGATTTCTCTTTTTAACAGATTGGACAAGTTATGTGAATGATATGCTTTTCAGAAGTCACATACATGGAAGCTATAATTTGAGTGCTTTATAAGCACATAGAAAAATTAGCATCAACTATTTAATTTTGTGATGACTCCAGTTTGAGTGGAAAATCTATGGCTGAAAAATATAATGAAGAAAATGTCATGTTTCTGAATACATTAAATCCTGAATTCTCCTTGAGGAGACATCTATGATGTGGAAAGAAAAATTGTTATTATTTTTTTATATTGGGAGTTTAGGCTTGCCTTTCTTTATTTAGTTTTTCTCATCAAGTCCTCCACTAAAATAACAATATGCCTGGAATTGTAGTGGTGTCCCCTCCTCCACAGAAAAGCTTAGTTAAGCTTCTCCAGAAAAGTGCACCATGAGTGATCCTAGGACTATGATCAAAAGAGTCTCTACAAAGAGTTCAATGTAGGTAAAGTTCCTATTCCTGTTTCTCTGTCTTGCTTGGCCACTGGCCTGAAAGAGATCAGCACTCCAGCTGCTGACTACTCCCTTACCAGTTTTTCAGAACATTTTTGGACTACCTATTTAGTAACAATATAATGGTTTAAAGAAGTTTTTTTTAAAGGGGGAAGTGGGTTGGGTTTGTAAATGCAAAGTGTAACAAGGACAGATCCTTTAACAAGGTCTCTGGCCTTGGGCCTGAGCTTCATAGAGATTTACATTTCAGAGATAAGAGAAGATGTTACTAATTGGGCTCCATGATAACAGCTGGAAAGGGAGGAAAGGAAGGGGAGAAGGGTCTCTCCCCTTCTCAGGTGCTGTACTTAAAGTGTTAACTTGCCAAAACATTAAAAGTAAAATCTGCTTCTGTGTGAACTTCTGCAGACTGTGAATTTCTGATCCCTACGACTTATACGCTGGGTATAAAGTTCTGAAACTGACTGAATTAGGGTTCAGGGAAATTAATTGATTACAGCAAAAGCTGTACCCTCTGAACTGACAGCAGTTCAATAATCCTGCTTCCCATTTCCTATCCAGTGTCTTGCCTAGTCTGTCTCTACAATAGGATAGTTAGGCCTCATAAGCACATTGAAATTATAACAATTTTTTCTTTCATTTTTTGGTCATACTGGAAATGAATTCAATTCAGGGCCCACTAGACCCAGAGCTCTCTAGGTTAGGAAATCACTCTACCATTAAGCCCCATCCTCCACCTTTTCTCTGCAACTTAAAGAGATTCATCCAAACTGGGTGAGGTGGTACACACCTGTAATCTCAGCTTCTGGGATCCTGAGTCAAGAGGATTGCAAGTTCAAAGCCAGTCTCTGTAATTTAGTAAGATCCTGTCTCAAAATTTAAAAATATCAAGGGTCAGGATGTGCCTCAGTGGAAAAGTACTCCTGGATTCACTCCCCTGAATAAAAAAAGAAAAAGAAAACAAACAAACAAAAGAAAAGAAAAAGAAAAAATATTTATTCATCATACAGGTTTTGAAACTTTTATTCTTTTATTATCCAAAGAACTGTTCCAAGATGAAGACTAATACATGACAGAATAAAAATCCATATAACTAAAAAACAAACAAACAAACATCTGAAATTTTTGTTTTTTTGTAAACTGAATTCTTTCAGTTCAGCTCACACCTTCCCTGGCTTAAGTCTGGACTCAAGTTATCTTCATGTCTCAGCCTCCATGGTAGCTGGAATTATGTGCTGCCATTTTATTTTTTGTGTTTTTCAATCTTAAGTATGATCAGCCCTTGCACCTTTTGAATAATTTCATTCTAACTTGCTGTATATGCTGCTGTGTGTCTGTGGGAGAAGGGTAACATTTTTTTTTTAAATTTATCAATGGAAAGGTGTTTATCTCTGAAAATAGAAAGCACTAGAGGCATCAGTTGAGAAACATTTAAGGAACCAGTGGCTGAAGGAGCTGAGGTTAGTTGGGCTATAAACAATATACAAATATTCTAAGAAATCAATTAGTTCAGTAAAGATGTTTGTTTTAAAGTTGAAACTTTCAAGGATATTACAAAAGTTCCAAGAGCGGGAAAAAATTACATTAGATATATCAGCTAAGAATTACACTGAAGAGAAATAAATTAGTTGTTTGTAATAACCTGTTAAAAGCAAAGAAAGATGCAGACTGAGACAATGCAGCAAAGGTAGAGCATAACCCTGGAGGTGGTATCTCTTTCCAATTCCATGCAAAACTTTTGCTTTGCCTGAAAAAGAAAATTTTTTGGTTAGATAAGATTAGCCAGTTGTAAATTTCTAAAATTTTGCTCTTTGGTGAAATGGATGAACACAGGACTTGTTTGCATACCTTCTAAACACTTTTAAAAAGAATGTATCATAAGTGTAAGGGAAGGATGAGGGCTAGGGCAGTGACATTT
The DNA here is from genome assembly GCA_028644305.1 of Xerus rutilus. NCBI lineage: Eukaryota > Metazoa > Chordata > Mammalia > Rodentia > Sciuridae > Xerus > Xerus rutilus. The sequence goes on along the minus strand of CM053399.1, from coordinate 67,811,774 downwards.
GCTCAAAACTCCCTCTCAGTAATAATGTAAGATCCTCCGAATGGTAAATTATATTAACTTCAATCTATAACATTCCAGTGAGGAATGTGAAAACCTCAGTTAGACAGGACTTACCCAAAATTGGAGCCATGCTCAAGTAAGAGGGTGGAACAAAAGAACTTAATTCCAGGTTTGGTGTTGATGTATGGTTGAGATACTAATGAGTTGCAGTGGAGCAGTTAGGACCTGAACTATTCCTAAGTGGGACAAGTTGGAAATTGGGTCAGAGAATCTGGAAGCAGAGCAATAAATAAGGAGTAAAAATAACACTCAAATGCATTTTGCCACCAAGACATGGTAAGTTTGGGGATGGGGTTAGCAAAGAAGCAGCTGCAGAGTTGTTCAGGCAACAGGAAACTTTCCAGCAGCTCCCACAGCCTACTTTCCCTGGTTTGTGCATGATCCATGGAAGGGAAATTGCAGGCCAAAAGGAGGAGTGCCTCCTGTCCTTGTAGGGGTTCCTCTCTCTTCTATAGGGTTCCTGGGGACCTTGGGAGCCAGGAGGAACTCAGGGCTCACTCCTCTTTATTAGTCTCTGGACCCATAGGCAGGGCTGAGGCTCTGTAGGAAGGTCAGCAGAGGTCAGTGGTGGTGAAAACTGCCTGGGCAGTCACTGTGTTCACAGTGTGTGATGCTCTCTGCTCTTCTGCAGCCTGGAGCCTTGTGAGGGACCCAGGTTTCATAGAAGCCATGGCAAAGTCCAGGGGCCTTCTTTACCCTGGACTTGAAGTGTTGACATCTTTTCTGGCAGGCTTTATGGTAGGTAAATGTGCAAATCTTCCTCTCCAGGGTGTCTCTCTGGGGAGGTAAAGGGAGAAAGTCTATTATCTGGAGAGACTGGGTTTTGCCCTAGGTTTCCCAGTCCAGTGGCTATTTAAGCTCTGGATATGAAGAACTCCATGAACTGCATCAAAACTGGAAACCAAACAGAATTTATTTGTGGCTGAAATTTAAAAAGCAAGCAAGTAAGTAAATAAATAAATACACAAACTCACTGAGATTCGGCTTTTATTACTTTTTTTTTTTTTTTGGTCTTTTTTCTTTTCTTTTTTTTTTTTAGCCTTTTTTTTTCCCCCAGGGCTGAGGACCTAACCCAGGGCCTTGCCTATGGGAGGCAAGCACTCTGCCACTGAGCTAATTCCCCAACCCCGCGGCTTTTGTTATGGCCATTTGGAGAGACAATTTAGGACTGACTGTTTAAAGGGATGAAAATTTGTTGTTGTTTTTCTTCATTTCCAAATAATAGTAATGTGTCTAAATTATCAGCTTCAAAATTATTATTACCCTATGTACGTGTATGAAGACATGAACGGTGAGACTTGTGTACACCAGAGAAATAAAATATTGTGCTCTATATTTATACTAAAATTAAAATGCATCCTGCTATGTTAAAAAAAAGAAAAAAAAGTTTCAAAAAGTGTGCCTCCTCCCTGTGCAGGGCTTCTTCTGTCATCTAGAGTGTTCCTAGGGACCTTGGGGGCCAGGAGGAGCTTGGGGGCTTGCTCCTTTTTGTTAGTCTCTGGACCCACAGGCAGGGCTGAGCCGCCTTTAGGAAGGCCAGCTTGTGGTGAAAACTGCCTGGGCAGTCACTGCCTTCAGGGCACATGCTCTCTGCTCTTCTGCAGCCTGGAGCCTTGCAAGGACAGTTGGCACCCATGTCTCAGAACAGAAGCTATGGCGAAGTCCAGGAGCTGCCTGCACCTTTGGATCTCTTTGATTTCAGTGCTGGCATCTTTTCTGGTGGGCTTTATGGTGCACAGATCATCCTCTCTGGGCCGCCTGTCTGCGGAGGTAAAGGGAAAAAGCCTGTAGCTGCAGAGATTGGATTGTGCCTTAGGCTTCCCAAGCCAGTGGCTAGTTAGTCTGGCAACTTGGCGAACTCCATGAACTGCATCATAACTAGAAACCAAACAATGTATTTGTGGCCGAAATTTTAAAAAATAAAAAAATAAACTCACTGTGTCCAAGCTGCTGGTATGAGCATTTGAAAAGACAATTTAGGGCTGTCACTGTTTACAGGGCTGAAAAAGTTATTTTCATTTCCACGTAATAGTAATGAATCAAAATTACCAGCTAGAATTGACTAAGCACGTCAAAGAACTTTTTCCTTATCGTTTTAATACGCAAATTTTGGAATACTCCCTGTGTGTCAAGAACTATTACCAATTAGATCCCCAGGGAGAATAAGACAGCCCTGCCTCAGTGATGAATAGCACCTAAGAAAGGAAAACACATCTTTCATGGAAAACTTGGTTTAACCCACTCAAAATTTCAGAACACATCTGAATGTAGAGGTGTTTTGCATTTTTTTATGAATCTCTCTTTAAAAGTTCACTATGAGCTATTTGTTAGGCTTTAATTTTTCTTTTTGCCTTTTTGGTTTCTACTTTTTCTTTCTTTTAGTTTTTCTTCTTCATTTTATTTTTGTTTTTATCTTTTTAATTTTGAGGCAGGGCCTTGTTAAATTGCCCAGGTTGGCCTCACACTTGTGATCCTCCTGCTTCACCCTCCCAGTGGCTGGGAACACATGTGTGCACCACTGTTCCCCAGCTGGTTTCTACTTTTAATAAAGTCAAAAGCAATTGTATATATGTGTATTTTTCCCATTGACTGGGTTATTAAATCTCTCGCACAAACAACCAGTGCAACACACCATGGTCAAAGTATATGATGGAAATTGATCACAAATGAAAGCTGAAAACATTGAATCATTTCATCAATAGGTTTGTTTTGCATTTTTATTTTAAAAATAGTTTTTAAATTATTATAAATCAAAAGTATTAAAATTGGTTGTACTCTGTTGAAAAATCTTTGTGTGAAATTATACATTACTCATTAATTTATGGTTGTTTAAAATGTCTCTTCAAACATAACCATAACTTGTTAAGAAGTAGATCTTAGTGAAATCCATAACCTGTTAAGAAGTAGATCTTTCTTCTCTAATTTCATCCTTCACTAAAGTATCTGTTGGCTTATTGGGAGATGTTTCAACTTCATGTGGCTTTGGGCTACAAATGAATGCTATTCGTTGTTCCTCACCATGGATGTAATCAGTAGCCTGGATTTAATCAGCACTTTTATTTATTTATTTTTTATATACCATATTCAGTTAGGTTGTTGTTCACCCAGAGATTTAGTGAAAGGGAGATCAATGTTTCAGATTCTGTCTGCCACAGGTTAAACCTTGATCCTGTCTTAATAGAAATTTGTTGTTCAAAAATGGGGCAAGATGAAAACAAAATATGATTAGTGCCAATCTTCCATTTTCTATGCATGAAAAATAGTGATATTCAGGATGACATTTAGGGTCATATTTAGTGATATTTGTGAACTTCATGAAGGCAATTAGCATAACATTTATTTCTGTGTTCAGGCTGTTTCAAAGGAGTGCTGTCTTTAAAATCAGCTTTATTGAAGAATAATTTACATAAAGTAGGCTTTAACTCTATAAAATTTACAACTTGAGAATTTTTGCAGATGTATGTGCTACACAACAAACCACCTCTTCAATCATGACACAAAATATTTCTAGCATACCCTCTGCAGCTTATTTCTCCCTCCACCCCTGACCCTAGACAATCCCTGATCAGTTTTACATCTCCATACATGTATTTGCATGTCCTACAATGTTTATATAAATTAGATGTACATGGCATGTGCTGTGTTTTGTCTTGCTTCTTTCACTCTTAATAATTATTTTATGATTGACCCAGGTTGTTGCATGTACCAGTATTTTTTTTGTCGCTGAGTATAATTCCATTGTACAGATACACTATAATGCATACTTCTAGAAGTCTTATTATAATTGTTGTTTGCACATTTAAGGTCAATGATCCACTTAAACTTAATTTTGGTGTATGGTGTGATCCAAGGATTGATGATAATCTTAAATACAAATATTCAATTATTCCTGCAAAATTTCTTGAAAACACTTCTCTTTCCTTCTTAGGAAGGTTTTGTTTATTGTTTCTTATGATATTTTTTCCATATCCTTCTCATCTTTTCTTCTGAGAGTCCAACCCTAGAGATCAATACACAGAGTGAAATGCATACTCTATTTTTCCTCCTCATCCATGTGGTTTAAGGAGATCACACAATTCCATATTAGTTCCCATGGATGAGTTAGAGTTACCTATAATGAGGAATGGAAACAGCTATATGGTCCTTAGGAAATTTGAAATGGTTTGACCAAGGCACATCAGATATCAAGAAGTTAATTCAAAATATTACTTTTGACATACTTTGTGGAGATACAGACAAGGAATGAGTGAGCAATGGGATGACTATCACTTGAAGTCAATATTGCTCATTTAGTGCTGTAAAATCCAGACTGTCTTATGAAAGGGACAATATGCTTATGTTTAAAATTGTATAACTTAAAAAATAAGGTGAGATGTTAAATTATTGATCTCTGTAGCATGTCCTGAATTGTCCAAAAGAAAACACCTAGAAAATTACATGAGTTTTCAGAAGTAAACCTTGGTACTGGTTCATACCTTGAAATTTTTATATTTATGTAATTAGTACTTTCCTTTAACCTATAAAGTATATTTAATATGGTATATTAACATAATATATCATATGATATTGCCTTGAATATGTGTGTATATATATATATGCATGTGTATAAATGTGTGTGTGTATGTATATATATATATATATATATGTCATGAAAGAGCACAAAGGATTAACAATATGAAAAAGCAAGGTAAGAAAATTCTAGGTGGAAAAAAGTGCTTCAAAGGTTTGCAAACACACTAGCTTAATATTATTGGCTTAATTTAAGATTTCAGAAGGTGGGTATTTAAAAGTAAGGCACAATAAATATTCTCAATAATATTCTCAGTTCTGTAGGGAAGACAGATACTTAAAAGATATTTTAATATACTATGATCTTTCCCAAAACAGAAATATATACAAAGAATAAATCCCAAAAAGAAGGGGACATTAACTTTTTAGATTTGGAAACAATAGAAATATTTCACATTTGACAGGCCTACAAAGAGGGGAACAGTTTTCAAAGCAAAGAGAACTGAATAGGTAATGGCATAATCAAAAGAAGTATCTAAATTTTCTTACATTATTTTTTTATATAAATAGTCATTTGCCACTTCTGTACTTTGCTCCTGCAGGTTAAAAATGCCCTGTTCACAGGAGCCATAGGAAATTATTATGTACTCAGCTCTAGCTGACTACTTTGCCACTGGGTTATAGCCATATCCCAAAGGCTGAAACCTTCCTGCAACTACAGCCCAGAGAGAAATGTGTTAAATTTGAATAGTGCTGGTGACCTGCCCCCTCCAGGCTATCCAGCTGAAGGTAATAAATGAGCATATGACCAGTCAGCCTATCATTTTTTTTGCAAAAATTTTCCTTGCTCTTTTAGAGGGGAAAAAAGCAACTATCTGTAAATTCACAGTAGAACTAAATAATAAAATTGTATGTGTTTATATCATTTGAATTATTACTAGGAGAAAAGCAAAATAACTAATTTTGTAATATGTATGTATGTATGTGTGTATGAATTTGGTGCTAGGAATTGAACCCTAGGGCACTCAATTGCTGATCTTCATCCCCACACCTTTTTATTTTTATTTTTTTATGTTGAGACAGGCTTTCAATAAGTTAATCAGCGCCTATGTTGGTGATACTGACCTCAAACTTGTACTCCTACCACCTCAGCCTCCTGTGTTACTGGACTTAGTGGTGTGGGCCACTGTGCTTGGCCCTTGCATCATTTTTTGGTTTAAATTCTCATGATATGTAGGCATGGGAAGGGGATGTTTATTTAGTATTCCTTTTCTATCTTTACTAGAGAAGAGTTTTAAAATGCTTTTCATCATATCCAAAGATGCTCTTAACAAACTAGTATTTAGATTTTCCAAGTTATCTAGGGGTTATATACTTTCTTAAATCACATTTTATTTTAAAAATAACAATGAGTTTTTTTACCACTGTTATTTTAAATGTAAAATCTGAAAAATTTTGAAATCTGTAAAGCCATCCTCACAAATCCATTACCCCCAAAACTTCTCCCATCTCTGTGTAATCCCTTTCTACTCTTCTTGCCTTTTCAATACCAATGTCTAGGCAACATTGATCTGCTTTTTCTCAGCATAATTATTTTGAGATTCATCCATGTTGGCATTTTTGTCAATAGTTTGTTTCTGACTAATATTGCATTGACTGGCTATACCAGAGTATGTTTATCCATTTACTTGTTGATGGACAGTGGATTATTTCAGTGTAGAAAGTTTTGCACATGAAGTGCTATGAACAATTTTATATGTATTTGTAAGTATGTATACATTTATTTCTCTTGGGTAAATACTTGGAAGTAGAATGGTTGAATAAGATTGTAGATGGATATATAACTTGTTAAGAAATTTTCAAATTGGTTTTCCAGAGGGGCTATTCTACTTTGTATTCCAAAAAATGTTCCAGTTCCTATATCCTTGCCAACTGTCATGTGGCAATTGCTTTTAATTCTGGATTTTAATAGGCATGTAAGTCCTGTAAGTTACAACTCTGACTTTTTAAAATTACTGTCACTTATTAGTTTTTTCCATGTGAATTTTAGAGCTAAGTTTCTAGTTTCCCAAAAGTTAGAAATTGTACTGAATTTTTTTTTTTTTTTTGAGTTTGAGATTGAAGGAAATCTGTAGATCTAGGGAGAACTGAAATTAAAATTTTTGAATATTTTGGTACATGAAAAGGCACAACTCCTTACTTCTGAATTGCTCTCAGCAATGTTTTATACTTTCACTGTATAGATCATGCACATCTTTCGTCAGATTTATTCATAATTATTTCATAGTTTTGTGCTATTGTCGATTTACATTTTAAATCTTAATTTCTATTTCTCATTAATATAAATATTAATTGTATTGTATTTCTAGAAAAAGTACTTTAACCCTTTATCCTGTAAATGTGTTAAATTCATCAGTTATTTCTAAGCTTTTTGCAAACTTCATTAGCATTTTTACATTGTTGATTATATTATTTGCAAATAAAGACAGTTTCCTTTTTTTCCTATCTGTATGTGTTTCATTTCTTTTTCTTGCTCTATTGTGCTGGTTAGCAAGCACCTTCAGTAGTATAATGTCAAACAGAGCTGTCAGAGCAACCATTCTTGCTTTGTTTTCTTCCAACATGGAAAACATTCAGTCTTTCTTTAGTAGCAGAGATCTTTTGGGATTGACTTTGGGACCTCTCACATGCTGGGCAGGCACTCTGCCATGGAGCTGCATGCTGAACCCTTTTATACAATTTCATTTGAGACAATGTTTTGCTAAATTGCCCATGCTGGCCTTCAAATTTTTGTTCTCCTGACTCAGCTACCCAAGTAGCTGTGATTATGAGTATGCACCACCATGCCTAACACTTTGTCTGTTTAATATGATATTAGATCTAGGATTTTTATAAATTGCTTTTGTTGTACAGAGGGAGGTCATTTCTATTCTATTGTGCTTAGTGTTTTTGTCATTAACCTATACTGGATTTTTTAAAAATAAATTTTCCTTGTATATTGAAATAATCTTATGTTATTATTGTTTTTGTTAAATCATACTGATTTTTTAAATGTTAATCCAACCCTACCATCCTGTAATGAACTACTTGGTCACAATATATTTTGATTTTATATATTATTTTATGTGTGCTAATTTTTCTTTAAAATATTTTGTTTATGGTCATAATATTCAGTGGTCTGATTTTTTTTGTAATATTATTGTTTCATTTTTGGAATGGAATTTTTCTCATTTTTTGTATGCATTTTATAGAATTGGTTAAATTGTCTACAGAGCTTAGGATAGAATTCTCCAGTAATAGATCAGGACCTGAAGTTTTACTTGTAGAACTTTTTTTCTTTTCTAACTTCGAGTTGAATTTCTTTAATGAACATGTGACTGATCAGGTTACCTATTTACTCCTGAATGAAATTTGGTAATTTATTTCAAGAATTTAGTTCATCAAAGTTGTCAAATGTATGAATGTAGAATATTTTTTTAAATATTTGTGTTTTTTAGTTGTAGGTGGACACAATACCTTTAATTTTTTTTATGTAGTGCTGAGGATCAAACCCAGTGCCTCATGTGTGATAAGTGAGTGCTCTACCACTGAGCCACAACCCCAGCCCTGGGGGTATAATTTTTTATAATATTCTTCTTATTATTTTTTTCTTTGTCTACCAAGACAGTACTGATATTTTCTCCTTTGTTTCTTATTAGCTATTTATTTTCCCCCTTTTGTTCACCATCTATCTTCATACAGATTTATAAGTTTTATTGATTTTCTCAAAGAACCAGCTTTGTCAGTCATTTTTTAATCTCCATTATTTATGTTTGATTCACATATTTTAAGATTCATTCTGATTTTTTACCTTCGCCTGTTGTTTTAACCTTCAGTTTTTTTTTATTTTAGGTCTTAAGATGGAATCTGCTTTCATTTGTTTGAAACCTTTTCTTATCCAAAGATAGTTGTTTTAGTGCCACTATTCTACTAAGCACTGTTTTATCTGCCTTCTACAACATTTGATACCTATTTTTGGTTTTCATTAAGTTCCAAATACTTTATCACATTTGTTTGAATTTCTACTTTGACTCATAGATTGTTTGTTATTGTGTTATTTAATATTAAACATTTAGGAGTTTCCTTAGTATTTTTCTAATATTGGTTTCCTATTCCACTGTGGTCCAAGAATATAACTTGTATGCTTTTCATGAGTTGTGAGATATGTTTGATGGTCCAGAATATAGTCTATCCAATACAGATTTCATATACACTTGACAAAAATAGTGTGGAGTGTTCTATAAGTGTCAGTTTGGTTTAGTAGACACTGTTATTTGAGTTATATGTTTACTGACTTTCTAAATATATTGTTAAAATTTTTATTTCAACAGTCAATTATAAATGTACCTAAATAATAAGAAATAATTGGCAAACTATTATTTCATCTATTTTTTTCATTTTTACATTTTTTCAGACATTTTTTCTATCTTGGCTGAAATTAAAAGTTCTTATATGGTTTTAAAGCTGGCAATTCTCCATTTTCCTTTGAAGAGACTTTTGCATTACTGATTGAATCAAATATTTGTCATTAATTCCCATACCTCATAAATTCCATTTTCCCAATTATTTCTAGTTTTAGAATCTGAGATACATTTTATAGGCATCTGGTTAATTGAAACTTCTCTAAGAAAGATCAAAAATATCTTTGAAGAAATAAAAAATATATTGTAAATTTAAAGAGAATTACGTGAAGTCAAAAAAATGTGATACAATTCTGATATTTTCTTTTTACTTATAATGTTAACAACTTAATTATTACTGTTGGATTGAATAGGCCATAGTATTTCAATTATTTAATTTGCATGGGGGTCTTTTACTTTTTACATAATTATAAATGTCTAGCAAATTTAGCTGGACATGCTGATACATGCCTATCATTCCAGGTACTCAGGAGGTTTTAAAGTTTGAGACTGACCTGGGAAACTTAGAAAGACCATTTCTCAAAATGAAATGAGAAAAATTTGGGGAATATAGCTCAGTGGTAGAGCATTGATGAAGCATGAGTAAAGCCCTATGTTCAATGCCCAGTACTGAAATACAATATGTATAGCAAAGCTATAATAGTAATATAAGAATTTTCTATGTATTTCTTGCTCAGATTCTTCAATTGCTTTTATTTATGTACATGATTTTGCAGACTATACCTTCCAACAAAATGGTAAAGGAGTAGGAATCCCCAAAATAACTGCACATCCTATTGGATATAATGATTCAGAAATATTATTATGATATATACTTTTTTAGTTGGATATGAGAGAAAGATATTTTGGCATTTTTTTATCTAATACCATTACAACCCAATTATGTTAAAAGTAGTCTTGTATCAACATAACTCCTTAAGTAGGAATAATGGAACATGCTTTCTATTCTGTAACTGGAGCAATGAGTTGAGTTGTTGAATAGAAAATAATGAAATATTGCTCTGGTTGCTAGAAATACAATTCTCAGATGCAAAACTATGTTTAAAGATAAAAGTAAATACCTATTTGAGATTTGTATTCTAGTATTTTGATTTTCTTAGATATTCAATAAATACTTATTAATATTAGACCTATAGTTTAAAAATATAATTAGGCTCACCTCTTACCAGATGTATAATCTTGGATTAGTTGATTTTTCTCTGATTTGATTTGCTAATTTATAAAACAAAGACTCTAATATTTCTCCCTGGTGGAGTTGTCATGAATATATACTAATTAGCACAGTGTCTAGATTATGTTAAATACTAATTAATGTTTGCTATTACTGTATTCTATAACTGAAGTTTCTTTACATATCTCTCAACTTCCATTGTTTAAATATCTCTACCAGAACAACTTCATGATTTCTTTATGGGTGCCACTACATAGTTGGCAGGTTCTTCCTAACTCAGTTATACATTTCCCAATGTTGGATTTCTCGGACTCATTGTTTCCCCACATAAATAAGTTCAAGGTGAGGAGACTCCTGCTCCCCATCTGCCTTCACTCTTCTGTTTTTCCTCCTCAGCTCTTAGCACTGAAAGATGTATTTTACTTACTTGTTGCAGTTTCAGCACTCTCACTAGAATAAAATCTCCCCAGAATGTAGAACAAAAGGTACTTTGGTCAATAAATAGTTCTTAGTGGTAGAGTAAAATATTACCTCAGCATAATTTTGTTTTTAAACTGTGATACTCAGCCTTTCTCTGTCATCTCATTTGCTCTTGACAGCCACTTGGGAGGAAATGCTCCACCAGATGAGAACTGGAAGGGAGCTCTTAATGTGAGTTACAATATAGATAGGACTTGGCTTTACAGGGAAAGATTCTTTCAGGTATTTTTCCTTACATTAACAACTTGGAAAAGTTTTATATTTCAATGGAAACATGTACAGGAGATAACTGTTAGATCAGGCATATTTTGCTGGTCTTTTTTTCTCCATTGTCACTAGTGAAAAATCTATCATTTTACATCACTTAAGAAGTACTTAGAGAATGAGTCATTAAATTCCTGTTTTTTCTTTCCTGCAGAGCTGGGGACTGAACTCAAGGCTTCACACATGCTAGGCAAGCACTCTATGACTGGGCCACATCCCAAGTGCCATGAACCACTGAATTCTTATAGTGATATTTTAATATTGGTTTCAGAGTCTCATTAATTACTATATTTGCATTATAGGATTAGCATTTCAAGTAATATTTTTTTAAACTTTGCTTTTCACCTAAAGTTTTAAAAACAATTTTTCCAATAACTTTCAAAATGCTACTTATATATGTGAAACGGTATGTGAAGTTAAGGGAAGGATAATAGGAGAACAGAGAAAAGATCCAAAAATTATTGTTTATTTACTTTATGTTAAATGAGTTAAAATAAATAAGACATGTAGTTACTATAAAGCATGATAGTGTTATTGTTTTTTTTTTTAATTTTTTTTTTTTTAATTGTAGATGGACACAATGTCTTTATTTTATTGCTTTGTATGTGGTGCTGAGAGTCAAACCCAGGGCCTCACGCATGCAAGGCAAACGCTCTACCGCTGAGCCACAATCCCAGCCTGATAGTGTTATTGTTTTTAACACATGAACACATTAGTGTAGAGGAGGAGTGATTGTGGAATGTATTTATTGAATTATGTATACAGAAAGAGTAAAAATTTCCTAATGGGTCAAGGCAGGCAGGAAATTCTAGCTATAGCGTTAGCTTGCAGAGATTTTGTGGAATGGCACAATGGCACTGCATGATCAGAACTTAGAAGTTTGATTCATTTGAAATGTTGGTGCAGAGAAAGGGAAATGTAACAGTGATAAATCAGAAAAGTCATACTTGCTTTTTTTGGGGGGGTAGAGGTGTTGCATGGATTCAACCCAGGGGAACTTTAGCCATGGAGCCAAATCCCCAGCCTTCTTCATTTTATTATTTTTTGAGATAGAGTCTCACTAATTGGCTTAGGACCTTGCTAAGTCACTGAGGCTAATTTCGAACTTGTGATCTTCTTGCCTCAGCCTCCAGAGTCCATGGGATATTAGGAGTATGCCACCACAAACATCATTGCATGCTTTTTAGTTTTTGAATTTTTTTTTATTTCAAAAAGGTTAAAGTACTATAAATTCAACTTTCTTCCTTTATAGAAACTCCAGAAACATTGTTTCTGTGTTTCTTTATCTCTATAATTCAATCAGTATAGAGTTCCTTTAATTTAAGGGACTCTATTATCTAATTTATTTATGTCCTCTGAAGGGTGAAACAAAATATGAGAAAAAGTAAAGGCCTATTTGATTTACAAATGGAAGTATACAGACACAAAATATAGGTTCAATTTTGGCAGCTTCCTTGAATTTATTTGAAATTTATTTTTGTTATAGTAAATATCTTTTATCTGTTTGCTTTTTATGTAAGAATAGAGGAGGGTAAAGAGCTACAAGTGTAACTGCTTGGTCCTGGAGTACCTGCACTTAAGTTCTAACAAACGCAGCCAAGCTATCCTGTTTCCCACTTAAGCTCTTAAAAAACTTTGGTTTTAAAAATTACATTGGCTATATATGCATATTTTTTCTTCCAGCTAATTTCGGAATTTTAAATCAACTTTTTCAAGTTTCAAAAACAATTCTTTTGTTGTTGACACCCTTCTTAAAGTCTTTTGCTGTTCCCACAGATCTTGAGCTTTGAGATAAAAGCTACTTGCCATGCTCTGAGTGTGTCATGTGTCTTTCTATTTCTGGCCATTGGTGTACGTAATCTCTTATCTGTGAATGTCATTTCTTTTTGATCCAGTTAATAACTTCTTGTTCAAAAAACTCAGTTCAAGAGTCATCTGCTTGTTGAAACTGTCCTACCCGCACCTCCCTATGCCCTAGATGGAAACAGCCACTCCTTGTGCTCCCAGTGTTTCCAACAGCACTTGTCCTGGCTGCTTCACTTACTCTCACACCCAGCAGCCTTAAAATCCTGCAGAAGGAATGTAGAGTCAATCTCTGCTCTGCAGAACCAGCTAGAGAGCAGCTGGGTCATAAATTATTTTCAGAACAGAGGTTTATTGGGTAAATGCTAAAAAGTTCAGACTATGGGGAACACTGAGGATACATAAGCTAAGAAGAAGAGCCCTGGCTGCCATGGAACTTCTAGCCTAGTGGGAGGGCAGATAACAAAAAGACAACTATTTAATATATTGGATAGTTGAGTATTTAGGCAAACAATAAACGAAGTGTAAGAGAGGAAGAAAGTTGCTAGGATAAGTAGTAGAAGTAACATACTGTTGTAGATATCATAGCCAGGAGAAATTTTTTCAGAAAATGTCAACATCTTATGAGAGGAGAAGTAAGTTGTGTGGACTGAGAAACAGTGTGTGCAAAGGCCTTGAATGATTATTTTTGTGCAGAAAGGAAGATCTAACCTTGGAGAGATGTTGTAGGCTGCTTCATATATCACACTGTGAGGTCATGGTGAAGATAGTGGGTTTTTTTTTTTTTTTTTAAGAATAAAAACAAATATTTATTTCCATATTCCTCTCAGTTACATTAGAATGACATTGCCTCATCCTGGGGAACCCAGGTGTGTCCATGCAATTTCCTTTGACCCATAAACTGAAAACATAAGTGTCATTTCTAAGAAGCTTTGAATAATCGAAAATTTCCAAGTTGTGTTTTGCTTTTCCTACAGTAAATTGCAGT